>AP027104.1:22879446-23391946 GCA_028142955.1 Pinctada fucata
CGGGTGGATATTCAATATTTTGATTCATCACATGGTATATCCTAACGCATTTCATATGTTAGCGTTATCATACTCGTTACTTTTTTAAAAACTCTTTGTCATTGGACAAGATTCTGAATATACTTGTTGATAACGACGTCATATATGGAAATACTTCGTCAATGCGACAGTCGAATTTAAATGTTATATATAGAAAAATAAGAGAATTTTCAAATAATTTTCTATCAATTTCGGTTGCTCGTTTCTTCAAACGCATTTGAAAATTTCTGTTTACAAAATGTTCTCAAATTTCTAAATCCTGGGTCCTGTAGCATCATATCCCAGCCATCTTACTACGTTTTTCGGTATATTTAGGACATAATTTTCACAAATTTTGGCCACATTACATTGTTGAGATTGAGGATCACTGATGTCTGGTCCATGCTGTAAATTTATCTGCTCTAAAATGATGCTAATGAATTTGAAGACGTTAAACGTCTGTTTCATATACTATATATAAGTATCCATGGCACTCGTTTTGTGGATTTCCTTACAGTACACTGTATCGCTGTGTAACTGTGACATTTTGGGTTCTTTCACTTGTTCCACCCATAGAATTCGTTTTTACAAGAGAGATGTATGGATCAGTGAATGAACGTGAAACAGAAAAAGGAGATCCCTATCAGTGATATCAATGGAACATATATACTTTTACGAGAAATGGGGAAAAAAGGGAGAGGGGAACCAACAGAGGGAGACAATTAATATCATCAGACCAAACATCGAAACATGAGGGACAACACGATATCATGTATATGTACATGTATAATATCTACAGTACTGTCAGTCATAGTGTGAGCCCATGATCCATTGGTGACGCCACATAGAAAGCCAAACAAAACTCATATTCAGAATACAAATCACGGTCAATGGGAAACAAAGCACAAAAAACAATTACATTTTATTTGGATACGCTACTGAATAGACCTACATAAAATTTGAGCCGCGCACTCTCTGTAAAGTAAATGCAGAAATTGAAATTCTAAAAATAAAACCAGAGAGCGCTAGTGAAATGAATATGGGCTGCTTGTGAAAAGCTCTTTGGCTTGAAGCATCACTGAAGAGAATTTAATATTCGAAACACGAGTCCGGTGCATGAAAATTGGTTTGAAATTTTCTTCAAGAAGGTATAGAGTTGGAGCACTTCCGTATTATGTAAAGGGAGGAGATCCCCAACATTCAAAACAGAGGAACGAGAAGAAAGACGGAGCTAACAACACATATATTCTGACTGTAACCACAGAAAAAAAAAATCCTGGTTTTAGAGGAAATCGACATTTTTGTCAATTTACCCAATAAATTTTCGGGATCGACTGTATTCTTCGTGGGTCTCAGTAAATGACGTCAGAAGTTGTACACGACAAAGTGATTGCCTGTACACGCACATGTGTATACATACGCATGTGGTTACCATTTCAAGAATAAAACAATCAATATCTAAAACATAGTTTTTTTTTATTTATTGAGCAAAAAAATAGATAAATAAATAAATGAAATAAATAAATAAAGGGCGCACCATTTCTAAACATGCTAATGGCTGGCGATCACCTGTAGATTCAGGACAGAAGTTTGACATAATCCATATTCTGATTAAGAAAAATAATCGTGCTGGCCAATATTTTTGATAGATTCTGTATCTACATATGGAATTATGGATCTAGCACTTGCCGAATATTAGATCGTGGTTTGCGGGGGTACCCCCCCCCGCACATTTGTCCGTTTTGAGTCGTTGAGAGAGAGAGAGAGAGAGAGAGAGAGAGAGAGAGAGAGAGAGAGAGAGAGAGAATCCAATCTTTTCTATCATCAATTGCCTCTCATGAAAACGTATTTAAAAATGTTTCCAGATCAGTATAAATTTATTTTGCTTCGTTCTTTTATTATTATGTTATTCCATAAAAACCCGGCGCTAGCTTAATGATTTAGAAAGAAAAGAATAATGTCGAATCGTTTTTCGTTGTTAATCCCTAAAATTGTGACCATATATATTGATAGAATAAAATTTGATCCTTATTTTAATTAAAATAGATTCCGACATTCCGTGACATCGACTTGGAGCCTCAGAATAATATTTAAATTTATTGAGTGTTTTACCCACTGTGGAGTTCGTGAAATAAGGTCTACCCTATATCCCTTGCACCAATGCAGGTGAATTTTTAAATAATTATTTATAAAGATGAATTCAAAAAAATATATGTAAAAATAAATCAATAACGTTTTGTTTTAGTCATTATACCCCTCACCCCTTCCTACGCTTCTCCGAAAGATTGTTTGCAATGTTCACTGCGATCCGCCCTCCCTATTTTAGATTCCTGAATCCGTCTATGTCAAAGATATCTCCATCTGTCATTTGTCATTAAAGTGAATGTATATATGAGAATATGAAGATAGGTAATACTATGTTAAAATGTACACTAAGCTCAATAAAAGGATGGGCAGGGGGCCTCCCGGTCTGAAACTCCAGTCGCACGCATTCCAAGTCACCCCCCCCCCCCTTCTGCGTTTGAAACAGGTCGGGCTGTATATTCAACCATTGTTTCAAATCATGCGTGTTGAGAACAAATAGTAAAATAGGACAGACAGAAAATATGATGTGACATCATGTGTGAAATCGTCCATCCCAAGACCCTTTCCCCCTCTCCCCCCCCTTTTTTTCTCACGGACAGATGCTTGGTCGCATGAAAATTACTAACATTAAACATTTACATATTAATACTCGACATTATCAAGAATTTATGAAAAGATGTGAAACTGAGCAAATTAAATGCGAACTCAGCTTCAATACCTCAACGGTACATTGCATTGTTTACACTACTTTCGTCTTTCATGTACAACTTTCTACGTCATAAGTCTCTCCATCATATTTACCGGAAGTGATCATTTATAGAATCAGGGTTTCTGTAAATGGCTAAAAATAGCAACTTCAAAACTGATTTACGCATGTGTGCGGTAAGAGCTGAAAACTATTTTTGGCGTATTATGGTTTATTTTTAGGGAAAGTTTTAGGTAAAAGTATTATCTCATATGTTCTAATAGAGCTGTTCGAATAAGCGACGTATAGCTACCAACGAACTTCGTACTACGTATTGGTACGTAAGGATATCTCGCTTCAATGCATCGATAGAATAAATCAAGCTGTATTCATAGAGTTGTGATGAACGAAAGACGAACCGACAGACAAAAATAAACAAAATTCCCTAAACCTTTGATTGCGGGGTATGATAAGTTGTAAAGGCATTTCTCTGCTTCTTTACTGCAAAAAAATTGAATCGTTCTTTATTATATGACAGGTGCATAGGTAGAGTGGTTTCGACGTTGTTGTGAAGGGGGATTGTGAAAGCCGGTGGATTCTATTTTGGAACGCTATTTTTAAGCATTATTTCTTCCTAATTTTAAGCTACTTGTACTATGAAATGTTTTGATTTCCTTAAACGAACGTGTTCATTTATCAGTCTTCAGAATAGATACAAGACGAATAGGCGGATCCAGATTTTGTTTTTAAAAACAGGGGGAATTGAAACTGAAATGTCTTAACAGAAAACTGAAATATCTGAACAGAAAATTGTTAAATTTATTGTGTGCAGTTTTGAGTCGATAATGTAAGAAAAGGTCAGCAAAAGAGATAATGACGCCTCTGTCATAACTTTTCTTCTTTCAAAACACCCCCTTATATAGACAAGTTCTCTAAATTCTCCTTTTTCGGTCTGATCAAAAGGAAAGGAACTCAAGACGATCTGATATTTTGTAACATCAAGAAAAAATATCTATAGGATTTGACTAGGGGATATCAAAAAAGGAAAGAGGTTTGGGGGCCTCATCAAAGTGGGACTTGGATAGGGGTTTCTGGAGGACGCCCCTCCCTCCCAAACAGAAATTATCTTTTTTTGACAGCAGAAAATACTGAAATAGAATTTTAGCCTTTTAAACGAAAGCTTGGAATATCAGTAGTTGAGAAACTAATTTAGGACAGAAACTTATCCTTCCGATAGATTAAAGTAAGATCTGAAATTTTGTAACAGATCAAGGGCGAATTTAGGATGATTTCACTTGGAGGAGGGGGCTTCTAGGAACATCAAAGTGGACCTAGGATGGGGGATTCTGGGGTAAGTCTCCTTGCTAAACAGAAATTATCTTGCGGAGAATGTCAGAAAGTACTGAAAAAATGCTGGCCTTTTCATCAAAAGCTTGGAATATCAGTAGTTGATAATCTAGGACAGAAAATTTTACGCCAAGTTCCCTAATAATGCTGCTAGATTTACCCTTTTGATGAAATATAGTACGATATTTTGTTACATTAGTTTATAATGTGTTTTTGAGACCACCCCTTATCTTGTTCCTTTACATACCTATACGTAGTACGAAGTTCGTTGGTAGGTTTACGTCGCTTATTCGAACAGCTCTAGAATCACTTTAACTTTTAGCTATTCTCTGTAAGCATTTGCGCTTTTATGAAGGACGCATGGCACGGCATGTCTCAGATTTTGATAAAATTTATACATAAGGTTGGGTCTGACCCAAAAGTAAAAAAATGATAGAATTTTTTCTTAATATCATATACTGTTGCCATGAAAACGGACTTTGAATATTGAAAAAATGCATTCAATGGTACTTGACCAATCTACAATCTTGTACCAGCGCATTCTGAAAACTTGCACTCTGACTGACTGTGACGACGGGACTCCATGACGGGCCCTGTCCAAACCTCTATAGAGAAGACAGGGCCCCGACCACCTGTCCTCTCTGAATGTCAGTCGGACTCCTCGGGTGATAACATACATGAGCTCGCGGCGGCAGATCACGGATTGTATTACGTACGCCCTCTTTTTATATCCATTACATATTCATCTGTGTTACTTTCAAGAGTCGTTTTGCGGTCTTGTTTGTGTGTAGTCATCTGACAGTGAGGAGTTTGTTTTACACCACAATTGTACGTTATTCGAGACCTCTGGGTAATCGGAAAAGTGGGAGGGTTGTGCGCACGTAATCCAGGATAGCCACACCTTCTGCTGTTTCCGTGGCAGATGGCCGTCCTAAGTCGGCACCGGTTGACCATTGGTCTCGTTGGTTTATGTGTAGTCCTTTGTGTTTAATGTTTCTGTGTTGTGCGTTGACGTTCCTTGTCCCTTTTGCGTCTCTTCCTGTGCTTGTCTGCTCTGTGTTTTTGCATTGGATGTTTTGGAGTTTTGCTGTGGGTGCTGCAACCTGGTGTTGTTGGAGATCCCCTCCTTTGTTCTAAATGAAATTCTGGCAAACTATGCAAAAGTCAACATATAGTTTTTTCATCAAACAGAGACGCACTGTTTGATGTCTTCAAGGGAACATATCCTCCAGATTAATTTCACCCAGTCAGGATAAATTTTGGAACTTTTCTCACCCGATGTTCGATCCTATGACCGTACTACAGCAGCATTGAATTGTTCTTTTGTTTCTATTTGAACCAACTAGGACATTAATTTTTCTTGAGGTATCACCTATGAAAATTATGATTTTTACACCATACCATGACTTTGAATATTATTCATATTTATCACATGGTACACCCGATCGTTATGCAGTTTCATAAAAGCCATTTCATAATCAAATGTTAAGATAACACGTTACATATCGCTCTACTTGAATGCGATTGGTCAAGTTTGGAGCCTCATCACCTACACTGTGGCAAGTGTGACATTTCAAATATCGGTCATATGTTAAATTAAGACGCAAATTCAATATCAATGATTAAAATTATTGTTTTTGAAATAATTATTGCATTAAAGTACTAAACAAAGTTGAAATATTTTTCAGAACATCTATACGACGGGGAACTACTTCTCATATCGTAGCAGACGAGTTGTAAGTCATGGCGTGTTTCGCTTCTAGTTCTCAGAATCGTTGATTTCACGTTGGAAGTAAACATTTTTAGGCAGAATCATCTTAAATGAATTTTCATTTCATACAATGTATTATGAAACTCGTTGTGCGTTTTAAAACACAAAACTCGTTTCATAATGCATCGTATGAAATGAAAATTCATTTAAGATCATATATCCTTTTGTCCCCCATGTTTCGATAGTATGATGTTATGGTCTCCCTCTAATTGCTTTTTTCACGCCTCGTGAGTGTGTGTTCCGCTGTTAACACTGTCTCCTTTTCGTATTTTTCAAGACGTGAATGCTTATTGATTGTCAGTTACTTATTTTGGGTTTTTAATTTGTGCTTGACTTTCAGTTACTGATAACAATACATTTGAGATCCTTTTATTCATTAAATAGACACTTTAAAGAAAGATTTCTATCACCATTTCTATTCCCGTGACATAAATGTTTTCAGTGTATTAATTACTTCTTTCCACTTCTGTCGCCTTAAAGAAGCTTTGTTTTGACACTTCATCAAATTGACGTCATAAATATTATTTTGCTATCTTAGAAATTTGTCATTTTCATTCAAAAACATCAGCGAAATTAAAAGAGGTTAACATCTTAGCACCATCCCTCCAATGCTATTTTGAATATAAATATTATTTGGATATGCTACTGAATCGACAATACAGGAAATTTGGAGCCGCGCAGAGGGCGCTACTAAAAGGAATTATGGCTGTGTCTAAACATCACTTTGGATGGAACCATCACCGATGAAGATTTTATTAATATCCGAAACACGTGTCTGGTGCATAATAAATTGGTTTGAAATTTTCTTCGAGAAGGTATAGAATTGGAACACTTCCATATTATTAATAACATTTAACAAGATGACAGTGTTTTCACATTTTATTGTTTCGCTTATTACTAGAATGAATGCTTACGAAAACATAACAATTTTACATAAAAAGTATAACATTCGATTCAAATTTTCTATCGCAATATCACTTGACGAGTTCCATTACGCGAAACATATACTCCAAAAGAAATTGTCTGTTCCTAAACGCAAAAACAGCATTTTTATAACTTTACAGAAAAAATAATAAACACTGATACAGTTTAACTTGAATTTCCTATCATTCAATATGTCACAACATTCAAAACCTCCTAACAAGTAGACTACTCAATCAATTATGCAGTAATTGGGACAATATCTTATCATGCAATATATCTCTTTAAAGTTTTGTGAACTCGTCACATAAGATAAGAAAAATCTTGGTCTATAATTAGATATACTTATGCTTTCCATTCAATTATTCGAAGGATGAATTTAAGCTATCGACTGCTTCAAGAAAAATTGTTTAGCATCTGTAGAAATTTCAGTTCATTGTAAAATTTCAGTAGATTGTGGAATTTTATCAACAAATAAATTGGAAAGAAACAATACTTTTATAAAAATATTGTCTAAAGGAATTTCTATACGATTAAATTTGTGATCCACAGTTAAGATGTGACAAGCTAATTATATTCTTGATGGACCTGTTCTTTTCGTAACAATATACAACAAATGAACATGTAAAAATCTTTGTGCTAAAGAAAAATACAGACGAAACAAAAATGCAAGAACATACACAAAGAGAACGTTTCTATCAGATAATGTAATGAGAACATAAGAGTCATTTTCGTTTTTTAAAATTAAAATATATATAAATATATAGCTTAAAATAAAAAAAATTCAAGAATTCTATAAAAGGTCGGCACCGTGGTCTGCATGGTGTTAAGGGTGTCGGGCCAGTGACCATAAGGTTACTGGTTCGAACCTCACTAGGACCACGGGTCGGCCGACATATACTTCTCTATGTTCTGTGTACAAAAAAATGTCATTGTCTGTATCGTTTACATGTCTGTGGTGTTTAAAAAAATTGTAAGAAAAAAAGAATTTTATGAAAGTAATTTCATAAACCGATAACGAAATGATAGAAACATAAAAGTCTGTGAAATATTTAGAATACAATGAAAATAATATCTTCTTACTTCAATGTCAAGGGCAGTTTTTGAATTGCATAATGTTTGTATACATATAATACTGAATTAATTTCTGGGTAATTCTAATCGATGCACCAGGATGAAATTCTTGATAGAACTTCGGAAGCCACAGTTCGGCAGTAAACATATAAAATCCACGGTCTCCCAAACGTCACAAACCATATTGCACACGAAATCCGCAGTGTTAGACGAAACCGACATTTTTGGCATCCAATTTACATTCAAGACGATTGCATGGGAAAGGGTGGTCTAATGGCTTTACCAAGAGGTGGGAGTAGCGACTTCTTCTCGATGGGATCAAGGCTTGTAGGACGCATACCACCATGTGTCATGTGGGGGTTATGGATTTTCCTTCCAGCAAGGCTGAAGTTGAAATCTGGAATTCCAAACGTAAGTCCAAGGCAATCAATGGAATAATGAGCTGCAATTAAAGAAAAACGCTACTAATTTATGAACTATGTATATGACAGTGTATAAGACAATGAAGGACAAAAAATCTGCGGGATTTAAAATGAGTTAAAGAAGATCCTGACGATAATCTCAACAGCACTCACAATAGAGTACAAAATTAAGCATCGACGGACCCCTAGCAAGCTAGAGGTGGGACCAGGTGCCCGGGAGGAGTAAGCATCCCCTGTTGGCTAGCCGCACCCGCCGTCGATGTTTAAGCACGAAAATGAAAACAATATATAAACTTCATGCACTGTCTGCGTTATGTCTTTATAGAAAGTGCTATGGCGACAATGTCAGGGAAATATATTCAAAACACTTACTGTCAAACCCCTCGCGGGGAACTTTTTTTTAAAGAAACTTCTTGCAGGATTCAGTTTCCGTAGGAATTTCTTCCCTACTAGCTAAGATGTGCAGAAATCATGGGCACATTTCAGTTTTGGTATTATACATGTTTGATGATATTATCTAGCCCTATTCATTCTAAACTTTTACTCAGACAGTGCAGTGCATGTATTTTATATATTGTTTTTATTTTCTTGCATGGACATCGACGGTGGATGCGGCTAGTCAACAGGGGATGCTTACTCCTCCCGGGCATCTGGTCCCACCTCTAGCTTGCTAGAGGTCCGTCGATGATCAATCTGGTGTTCTGTTGTGAGTGTTGTTGAGATTGTCGTCAGGAGCTTCTTTAACTCATTCTAGAGACAGATATTTACATGTAGTCACTTTTTAATTTGTATAACTTAGTTTTTTGTATCTGGACTATTGTGTTACTTTGTAATTTTATGTTCTGTAGAATTTATGCTTCGTAATCCTTAATTATTTCGAGATATAGATTTCAAACTTGATATGTTAGCTTTAAATCACACGATTTATTTATATATGATTCAAATAATCCAACTACAAATTACATTTTATATTCAAAATCAAAGTTCAAAATGTTTATACTACTTTAAATTTATCGCATCTAGGTGTATTAAATACCAAAGTTAATTTGTCTGATTGTTCAAGATATAAACAGTACCGTTTGTCTCATAATAGAACTATAGGCAAATAAGTAAAATATATGTATGATAAGACTTGAAAAGACGTCCATATATTCAAGGGACGTAATTTTTATACGAAGATAAGCGAGATAATCCTTTCAGCGGTTTGTTCAGAAAGGATGGCGGCACATTTTTCATCTTGTTTTCAAGTGTCACTATTCAGAATATTATTATTGATTACATTTACTGAAATAAAAATGGGTATTGAAAAACACGTGCGATTTTAGTGCAAGATAATTAGTTCTACAAGTATGCTTTCCTTTTGAAGTATAGAGTTTCATTATATGTGTAAGTTCAGTTTATATTAATTTTCTTATTTTCACTCTGGATCGGTTGGGGAGGGAATTGAAGGGTGGTTTAGATTTTCATAATTCCTTTACAGATATAACCTGATGATTATAAATTTACTTTATCAAACTGTTTAGCGTTCAGCTGATGAGCGTTGTCATCGAAAAAGTCTTGTTCTAAATGTTCAATTTTTTTTCAGTATTTTTCAAGGTTGCCTAAAATGTGGACTTTCTGGGGGGAAAAAATCTCAATATGGCAACTGCTTGAATAATTCGCAATGAAGCGCAGGGTCAGATTGCGCTGAATGAAAAATGCTTATTGATTCTGCCTTACCTTCTCGACATTGAGACTGAATTACTGATGGGTACTTCTTCGATGTTTATTTCCCTATTATATTACATTGCAGTACGCGCTTCTTGGTTATAAAGAAAACTTACTATGTCTGGGTTGATCTTTTCCAAGTTTCTTCAGAGTTTCTGACCGTCTCACTGTACTTCCCTTCATTGCCCGTTTTTGATAAACACTGTTGTACATCTCTGAATACCTCTTCGAGTTTGTTGGTAATTTCTCCGAGGATTTCGGCTCTATATCTTTTCTCAGAGACGCGACGGAAAGCACTGGAAACTTTGTCTTGCTTCTCTCAGTGCTGTCTCCATTTTCCGTCTCCACGGGCTCTATTTTCATAGACATTGCAGAAAAGACTTGTAAGTCTACATCTTTCGAAATTGTAGAAGAAGAAGTAATGCGGTGATGGAAGGTGGACCTGGTGGGGATATGAGGCAGTCTAATTGCAGAAGGAGTGATGAAACTGCACTTAGATACAGAAAGCATCTCTCGTCTCGATGGTGCGAAAAACTTTTCTTCTTGCTTTAAATCATCGTCCTTTACCATCGATAACGCTTCGGATCCAGAGTAAATTGATGCTGCTTCTTCTTCTTTATCAAATACACCCTTGTCCTCAACTTCATAATTATTGTTTACCAAGGCGTTGTGTTTCTTTGCTACTTTATTTCCCTCCATTGGAATTTTCACCGCCACCTTTTCATTTACAACTGAATCGCCGGAATCATTCTTTACCGAGACCGGTTTCGTCTCCCTGGAATACTGATCGTAAAAATTATGGGAATACAACACTGTTTCAGAAATATCGACATGCCCTTCGTTGTAGTTTCTATTCTGATAAGTCTTACAAACAATACATTTCTCTTTCAGTTTCTTGTTTGAACTTTCTCGGATCGCCTTCTGAATATCTTCATTTCTGACAAAAATTCCTATTTTAGCACATGAATTACATATTATTCCGGGAGGTATTGTGACCTCTTCATTCTGTTCATCGGTAGCCTTTTCCCTTCCTATTTTGGACAAGGCTTTTATGTTTATTGGAGGCAATCTATCTGAAAAGGCGTTTGTTTTGTCAAATGCAAACCTAATGTCGTTTTCTGTCCTTTCAACCCTACCGTTTTCTTTGGAAGCTTTCTCGAAAAATCTTATTTTTCGTTTTGATTTTATCGACTCTAACTTCATTGTATCCTTTATTTTTATAAAATCCACCAAGACGAAAAACTCAACTGCTGCAAACGACACATTAAAACATAAGGATGTCAAAGGATGTTCACTGTCCCTTTGCTTATTCGAAAGTTGTTTTATATTGCATCACAGTTTGTCCTCATTCGATGCATAATTGACAAAGAATTGTCTGTATCGATTATGGTCCAATTTTATCGAGGAAGATTCTACAAAAACAAAAGGGAAATCTTCGTCCCAATCCACTTATGTATATTGATTCCTCTTTTGTCACCGATACTTAGAATAAATAAATCATCAGAGTGCATTAAGGCGAAGGCATCCGCAAGCTTAACCACGACACACATCCAATTCATTCCACTATAAGACCAGTACAGTACTTTTTCTGTGTTCTTTAGCCATCAAAGCCTTGCAAATATTACACCTTTTTTTTCTTATCAGATCTCCCTAATATAGCCAATTTTCTGCAGATTTCCTATGTAAGCTCCAGTCATCTCACGTTTTGTATCAATTATCCACAATTAGCCGAGTTACAGAAATATTTTTATTACAACTTGCTCAATCCGTGTATTAATTTATCCTGCGCGGGGTGCAAAACGGTATAATCTTTTAACAGAAACTCTAATCTCGATGACATTTTATCATATTTCCACAAATCCTCTTGTGTTCGGTAATTGAAGGCGGTCACGTGACCTCGGTCCTATCTTATCCGAATCCTCCGATCAAATACTTGTGTGTAGGCAGAGTCTGTCTTCGAGTACTCTGTCCCACTAGTATCAGACTATGTCATTGTAGAACAATAGACCAAATGATCGTGCAAAGTCTATTTTGATAAGACTTTTTAAACCATTGTCTTTAATATATTTGATCATGAAGCGAAATGAAATAACATTTGAGAGCACAATCCATATAACACTCGGCAGACACAAAGTCAACGTCAAAGTCGTAGTTCAAGCAAAAAGCTGGAAAAGTTCTGTCTGGTTTACATAAGAGAAAGTGCACATCATAAATATCTCCTTAATGCAAAACATTGCAAAATACCAAAAAAAAAAAAGGTATTCAAACACTCGATGAGGAGGGAAAGTGTTTTCGTTATTTTCTATCGAAACTTTCGGTAAATTAAATCCGGTGTCCTTGTATCACAGCATACATTCAGTAAATGCTCGGCATCTTAGATGGAAGGTTGAACTCTATTAACATTTACTCCCATAAACTTTCATTACAGACTGATGTTGTCAGTCTTAATCCCAATGTAATAAAAGTCCATTAAATATTACAATAGGAAAGTTAGAGTAAACTCTCGCATTCTTTTAGCAATGTTTAAATTCTAAACGCATAAAAGATTTTTTTCCCCAATAATCCCGATGACGTTAAGGGAAGTAAATAATAAATTCCAAACTCCGAAATCATTGCATTCCAATATTTGGTTTTCTTTCATAACCTTACAGGTTGCGGCGGTAACATAAAACACCTTAAACGATACCTTAAGTTCTTGAGTCGGCACCTTAAGTTTAAATACTTGTTAATGTTCCGAGTATATAAAGGGTGTAAACTTCTATCAATGTACAAACCTTAGATGTTAATCATAAAGTTTGTTTGTTTTAAAGTCTTGTGTTGATAGAACACTCTTTTTTGTTAGTTTTGAAATAATTGAATGTTGACAAGGCCTTGCATCTTATGTTGTCCTTTGCGATTGCACATAGAAAAAATAAATAATACTCGTTTTGGCAAACATGTTTTATTGAAGTGGTTACTTGTAAGATTTTATCAGCTCTTCTTTATTTGTTTCTTGTATATTTTATGATAATCTAGATGTAATTCAATTCATACTATCAAAAAAGGCATTATGAGAGATGTATTTGGTCTTTTAAGAAGATAAATGTATGTCGATGGATCAAAGGATCAAAATGGGGTCAAATATTTTAGAAACATTGAGATCCTTTTGGAAATTTTGCATCAAGTAGTATTCTGATCATAAAGATAATGAATGAGAAGTAAGAATTGGTATTCTTTAGAAATCAAAATATACATGTATAGTCATTTTGTTTGATGTTTCTATGATGTCATTTGGTGTTGTTGGAGATCCCCTCCTTTCTTGATGTGCCTTGTCCCTTTCGCGTCTCTTTCTGTGAGTGTCTGCTCTGTGTTTTTTGCATTGAGTTTTTGGGGGGTTTGTTGTGGGTGCTGCAACCCAGTGTTGAGGAGAAAATAGTTTTCCTCTGCATTTTTAGATCTAATTTTACTCTCTCCCTAAATACTTCATTTTATGACTTCAGATTCAACATTACAAATTTTTCCAATTCTGAGTAGTGGCATTCCTGTCCTGCTTATGATGAATGCACATTGCAATTGACAAACTATTCCAAAGAAAGGTCCTATGTCTGAATCTGACGGAAAGACTTACTGACAAACTACTCAACTGTGGTAGACTGACTTTGTCATGTCGAGAACGTATTGGACGATATTGAAAGGATAGGCACTAAGTAATATTGATACCTACAATGTTGTTGGACCAGGAGTCCCTGAAGGCACATGTACCAAAGTTTAGCAACTTTAGTTGATTAATTTTTTTTCAAAGCATGAATTCGAACATTTCTTTTATAAAATTACTTAAAATTTTCAAAACATGGGTCCTGTAGCATCATATCCCAAAAATCCTGCTACGTCTCTCATTACATTTTTGATAATAATAGATACTTTATTAGACCAAAAGCAATAGCTCATAACTTTCACACTCTTGGGCCATTTTACATTGTTTAGATTGAAGATCACTGCCGAGGGTTAAGTACCCGAAAAGTGCATGATTGTCTGGTCCATGCTGCAAATTTATCTGTTCTTAAATGATGCTATTGAATTTGAAGATGTTTAACACTTGTACTACTTGGCGAGTGTCGCTGCTGGTGCAACACGAGTCCTCGACGGCACACATACATGTAACAAAGTTTGAGCAACTTCGGTTGATCGTTTCTTCAACGCATTCGAACATTTCTGTTATCAAAATTACTTAAAATTTCCAAAACGAGGGTCCTGTAGCATCATATCCCACCCATCCTTTGACGTCTTTCGGTACATTTTTGAACATAAGAACTTTCACACTCTTTGGCCATATTACATTGTTTATACTGAGGATTACCGACGAGGGTTAAGTACCCGAAAAGTGCATGTCTGGTCGATGCTGCAAATTTATCTATTCTTAAATGATGCTATTGAATTTGAAGACATTCAACATCTTTACGTCTTACCTACTTTTAACATATTTGAAGAGTTAAATAAAATATGCGAAAGAGGTGCATTCTATTAATGTATAACAAAGAAATGCTGTAGATAAGCAAGATATTTACTTTAAGTGCCTCTACATTGCACAATCATAAATTTTCTACTGCTTGGTTTTAATGAAACTCATCTTTTCCTGGAAATGCGATATTTCTGTGATGGAGATTTAGGTCACATGGCTGAATAAGCCAATCAAATCTGTAATACTCAGGTCACGGAAAATGACGTCAGAGCTAATACGCGTTTACCATGAAATGTTGACAATGACAAGCATTAGAAATATGAATTTGATATCATTAAACATGTACTCCTTAAGGATTGACAAAGACATTTCAGAAAATAATACATATGTAAAAATCATTATACATGTATATATCAAATTCGAAAGTAGTCATGCATGCATGTAGGCAAACAGAAAAAAACACAAGTTCTGTTGTAAATTTAAAGGGTAAAGATCATACTTCAAAACTATTTAGTTGAAAGTATCCAAATTTTTTTATAGGGAAGAAATGTCATTTGTATACTTTGGTTGAAAATTGCATAAAATCTTATATAGCCGCCACTATTTAATAAGTTACATTCAGTGGCGGATCCAGCGCCCCCTTTGCCGGGGATCAAGGGGCGTATTTTGGCTATTTTACTGAAAATGGGCCAAAATATATATATAGGGTCTTTTGGAAAAATTTGAGTCAGTGCCGAAGGGGGGGGGGGGGGGGGGGGGGGGGCGGACGCATCCCCATTTACCATTTTATGTCAAACTATAGTTGTGATCGCAGGTCTCAAATATGACATATTTTCTGGACCGAGTGGAGAGGGTTTTTTTTTTTAACTTTTTTATAATCGATTTAAGTTTATCTTATTTCTATTTTCTATTTTCGATCTATCATATTTTAAAGGGTGTGGTGTTTTTGTGATATATTAGTACCAAGCGAAGAAAATGAGATAGTTGGAATGGAAGGTGGGGGAGTGGATTATAAACGTCCGATCTGCGAACTTTCTTATTGATGCTGAACTTTATGTGTTAGTTTTTAAGATATAGAAGTAGAAAAGTGGGAGGGTTTAAAGTTTTTAAGATATAGAAGTAGAAAAGTGGGAGGGTTTTATAAAATGTCCACAATGTTGAAAAATACCTTCATCCGAAATGAAACGGAGAAATGCATGGAGAAGTGACTCAATTGAAACCCTGAAATATGTGTTTATTACGTACTCACGACCTCCTCAAAAACATGTATAGACTGTGACGAGAACGGTAAGTCGTCTCAATTACACCAATTCTATTGTACAGGAGAATGAAATAAAACAATAAAATCTAGGCCCACACCCCTATTAAAGTTACCTTAGTCTTATGTTATATTAATTTATGGAACAAAACCTATATAAATAGTAAAGGGTAATTTCTGAATTGTACATGTTTTCTTGTGAACACTGAAAAACCATACATTTGTCAAATTAGAAAAGTACATATGTAAACGATGCATCTGCAAAAATACCAAATAGAGATTGAAAGATACAATTAATCGTTTATGTATATACATACAAATACCTCAAATAAATCTTGAAAGTCATATCCCCCCTCCCCACTCACACGCACAACAAGGGGCAACATATCGAACTTGGATATTTTTGTGGTCGCCTAACACTGAAATCCTGCCGGGATCCGCCACTGGAATAAGTTGAATACATATATATATAATAGATATATGTTAGTTGACAAGATTTTTTAAAACATTTTCGAGCACGGAATATTCATTTTAGCAAAACAGAAAAATGGCGCAATCCGTGACTGCTGACGAGGCGAAGCAAGACGATTCACTCGATAATTCTGGTGATTCAGGGATTCGAAAAGATCTTACAACATGTTCGATTTGTTTCGAAACATTCAAAAGGCCAAAATATTTGCCGTGCTTGCACTCTTATTGTGAATCATGCTTACAATCTTACATTGACTCCACAAAACTGAAAGTGAAAGAAGACTCCGGGGAATTCTGTCCACTGTGTAGGCTGTTCGTAAAGTTACCAGGCGGATGTGAGTGGAATGAGTGGGCATATTCGTTGCCAATGAATCATTTACTAGCATCAGTAATTGATGCTGATACTACAAAAAAGTCCAAAATATGTAAAGCATGTGCTAGAGAAAATGAAAGAAAAAGTGCCATATGTGCTACGGCATGGTGCATGGATTGTGCAGAGGGGTTCTGTGAACTGTGTGAGCGCCAACACCGTAAATTCAAGTATGGGGAAAATCATAAAGTGGTTGACATTGGAGACATGCTTCAATTGCAGCAGTCTATTATTTCACAATCACATGAAATTATGTGTCAATCTCATCCCAAAAAGGCATTGGAGGCTTATTGTGAAGATCATTCTGTTGTGTGTTGTTTAACATGTGCCATGCTGAATCACAGGAAATGTGACCAAGTAGGGACAATAGAAAATGCAGTCCAAGAAAAGAAGAAAAAGGGAGAGGATACTGCCCTGAAAGAATCATTTGTTGGTATGTAAAATGTTCATTCTAGCTGGGTTCAAATAAATGAAATACATTGTATAATTTTTTATGCCCCCAGATCAAAGATTCAGGGGCATATAGTTTTTAGTCTGTCCATCTGTTTGTCTGTTAGTCTGTGACAAACACTTTAACATTGGGCATAACTTGGTAAGTGGTACAGGGCTTTGATATTTCACAAGCGTGTTCCTTGTGACAAGACCTTTCCATTGATACCAAAATTCTTGACGTAATGACCTTGCCTTAGCCTTTGACATATATTTAAAAAAAACTTTAACATTGGGTATAATTGTTTGATTGGTTTGGGATAGGACTTTGATATTTCACATGTGTATTCCTTGTGACAAGACCTTTCCTTTGATACCAAAAGTTTTGACATGGTGACCTTGACCTTTGACCTACTTTTCAAAAACTTTAACATTGAGCTTCACTTTGATTGGTAAGTGATAGATCTTTGAGAATTCACATGTGTATTTTTGTGACAAGACCTTTCTATTGAAACCAATTAGATTTTTAGCTCACCTCGACAAAGTAGAGGGGGTCTTGTGCTATCGCCCCGTGTTGGCATCCGCACTATAGGTTAAGCAAAACCGGACAGGTCTATTCCTGCCAAACTATAAGTCCTACACCAACCAAACTTGCATAGATATTGCATCTGAGGATGCTTAGAATAACGCATGGTACGGAGGCTGCATCTGACGTACATTTCATCCTTGAGTGAGCAGGTTAGGTAAAATGGGACAGGTCCATTCCCGCCTTAATTTAAGTCCTACACCAACCAAACTTGCTTGGATGATGTATCTGAGGATGCTTACAACAATGCATGGTACGGAGGCTGTATCTGACCTTCATTTCATGCTTGAGTGAGCAGGTTAGTCAAAATGGGACAGGTCCATTCCCGCCATACTATAAGTCCTACACCAACCAAACTTGCATGGATGATGCATCTGAGGATGCTTGCAACAATGCATGGTACGGAGGCTGCATCTGACCTATATTTCATGCTTGAGTGAGCAGGTTAGGTAAAATGGGTCATGTTCATTCCCGCCTTACTATATGTCCAACACCAACCAAACTTGCATTGATGATGCATCTGAGGAAGCTTACAACAATGCATGGTACAGAGGCTGCATCTGAACCACATTTCATGTTTGAGTGAACAGGTTACGTAAATGGGACAGGTCCATTCATACCTTAAAATAAGTCCTAGGTCATCCAAAGTTGTGTGGTTGATGCATCTAAGGATGCTTACAACAATGCATGATACGGAGACTACATCTGACCTACATTTCATGCTTGAGTGACCAGGTTAGGTAAATGGGACAGGTCCATTTCTACCTGAAAATAAGTCTTAGGTCATCCAAAATTGTGTGGTTGATTAGTTGATGCATCTGTGGATGCTCACAACAATGAATGAACGGAGGCTGCATCTGACCTACATTTTATGCTTGAGTGAGCAGGTTAAGTAAAATGGGACAGGTCCATTCCTGCCTTTCTATAAGTCCTACCTCAACCAAACTTGTGTGGATGATGCATCTAAGGATGCTTAATGCAATGCATGGTACAATTGCTGCATTTGAGCCACATTCCATGCTTGAGCATTAATGAGCAATCAGGTTAAGTAAAAGGCGACAGTTTCATTTCCGGCCTATTTTCAGTCCTAGATCAATAGTATCTGAGGATGCTTACTGCAATGCACTGTACAGATGCTACATCTGACGTGTATTTCACGCTTAATTGAAACAGGTATGGTAAAATTAGAATCTTCATTACCAGCCTTCTTTGACATTTTTATCAACCAAACTTATGTGGATGATGCATCTGGAAATACTTTGTGCAATGTAGGTACAGATGCTGGTCATGGGACAATGATGCCGACTCGATGTGAGCGCTGTCATCTATGATGACCCTATGTTGTTATTATCAGCATGAATAAGTGTAGCATGTTGATGTATGTTCTTATGAGCTAATATAGACTGCCATAAAAAAAACCCCAAAAGTGCAGATTGATTATATATAATCTTAAGATTATACAACATGTGAACATGTCAATCAAATGTTGTGTAGTTATTTGTGAAACAGGGCTTGCTTACGTTGGGAAATGAAAATCATTTTTACTGTATTGAATGATTATGGAAAAGTATTGAACATGTTGAAATCTGAAGACCTATGTTACTAACTTGATGTTAAGTTGTTAACGTCAGCGAAATTAGGAAAATTTACACTGGACTTGGGTGATCAGGTAATTGATGTGACATCATGGCAGGAAAAGTTCACTCCTCATGGCACTGCCACTTTCGCTCATACAATACACTGCTTTGTTTGCTTTCGATTAAAGACCTTCCTTTTTCACCTGCATTTATACATTTTTAGCTCACCTCGATGAAGTAGAGGGGGGGGGGACTTATGCTATCACTCCTTCGTCGGCGTCTGTCTCGACCTCCGCACTATATAACAAAAAGAGACAGGTCCATTCCCACCTTACTATAAGTCCTACATCAACGAAACTTGATTGGATGATGCATCTAAGGATGCTCTTTACTATGCATGGTACGTAATCTGTATCTCACCCACTTCTCATGCTCGAGTGGGACGGTTAGCTATAATGGGACATGTCCATTCCCGCCTTACTATAAGTCCTACATCAACCAAACTTGCATGGGTGATACATCTGAGGATGCTTTCTAAGTGTATGGTACAGAGGCTGCATCTGACCCACAATTCCGGCTTGAATGAGCAGGTTAGGTAAAATGGGACGTGTCCATTCCCGCCTTACTCTAAGTCCAAACCAAACTTGTACGGATGATGGATCTGAGGAAGTTAACTACAGTGCCTGGTACAGATGCTGCATCTGACCCATATTTCACACTTGAGTGACCAGATAAAATAAAATGGGACAGGTCCATTCCTGTCTTACTATAAGTCCTACATCAACCAAACTTGTGTGGATACCTGCCTTACTTTTAGTCGTTGGTCATCCAAAATTGTGTGGATTATGCATCTGAGGATACTTATTGCAACGCATGGTACAGATGCTGCATCTGACCCACTTATTCCACGCTTTAGTGACCAGGTAAAGTAAAATAGGACATGTCCATTTCTGTCTTACCGTATTATAAGTCCTACATCAATAAAAACTTGCATGGATGATGAATCTAAGGATGCTCACTGTAATGCATGGTACGGAGGTTGAATCTGACCCACATTTCACGCTTGAGTGAAAAGGTTAAGTAAAATGGACATGACCATTCCCAAATTACTATAACTCCTTCATAAACCAAACTTGTATGGATGATGCATCTGAGGATTCTTACTGCAGTGCATGGTACAGATGCTTAATCTGCTTAACCCATATTTCACGCTTGAGTGACCAGATAAAATAAAGTGGGACAGGTCCATTTCTGTCTTGCTATGAGTCCTACATCAACCAAACTTGTGTGGATGATGCATCTGAGGTCAAGATGCTCACCACAATACATGGTACGGAGGCTGCATCTGACCAACATAACATGCTTTAGTTAGTAGTTTATGTAAAATTGGACAGGTCCATTCCCGCCTTACTGTAATGAGTTAAAGAAGATCCTGACGATAATCTCAACAGCACTCACAATAGAGCACCAAATTGAACATCGACGGACCCCTAGCAAGCTAGAGGCGGGACCAGGTGCCCGGGAAGAGTAAGCATCCCCTGACCTGTAAGTCCTTGGTCATCCAAAATTGTTTGGATGATGCATTTAAGGATGCTTATTGCAATGCATGGTACAGATGCTGCATCTGACCAACATTTCACGCTTGAGTGACCAGGTAAAGTAAAATGGGACAGGTCCATTCCTGCCTTACTATATGTCCTTCATAAACCAAACTTGTATGGATGATGCATCTGAGGATTCTTACTGCAGTGCATGGTACAGATTCTGAATCTGACCCATATTTCAAGCTTGAGTGACCAGATGAGATAAAATGGGACAGGTCCATTCCTGTCTTACTATAAGTCCTTCATCAACCAAACTTGTGTGGATGATGCATCTGAGGATGCGTATTGCAATGCATGGTACAGATGCTGATTTGAACCACATTTCACGCTTGAGCAATCGGGTTAGGTAAAATGTGACAGGTCCATTTCTGGCCTATAATAAGTCTTAGATCAATAAAAAATCTTGTGTGGGTGATGCATCTGAGGATGCTTACTGCAATGCACTGTACAGGTGCTGCTTTTAACCTATATTTTGCGCTTGATTGACCAGGTAAGATAAAATTAGAATCTTCATTTCCAGCCTTCTTTAAATTCTTTATCAACCAAACTTATGCGGGTGATAGAAATACTTTGTGCAATATAGGTACAGATGCTGGTCATGTGATTCTGTTGCCGACGAGGTGAGCTCTATCATCTCTGATGACATTTTTAAAAAATTTTGTTTATATTAAAATTTAAGAATTTTCAAATTTTTAATTGCTGTGTAATAATTGATGTATCCGACGAAATCAATTTTCTATGATGTTCATTTTCATGATGATTGAAACTATCATTACCATGATTACAGGCATGAAAAAATCACTTGCATCAGCAAAGGAAGCAGTTGAAGGGAATCTACTAGCATTGAGAGGGCAAGTATCTGCTATTGAGTCAAGTATCCACCAAGAATATGATGCCTTCATCAAACATGGACAAAGACTTAGAGATGAGAAACTTGAGGACCTCATGTCACTAGAAAAGACCCTCATTCCAGCAGAAGAGAGTAAACGTGATGAAATCTTGGGCAAAATATGTGCATTAGAAAATGACTTGAAGCTCCTCGATACAACTGTAGATTTAGCACCTGATGCACAGTTTCTTCTGAATTTCAATCAACTGCTGGAGCAGAAGTCAGTGATACAGGTATTTCTTGAAAAAGAGGTACTAGAACAAACCAAACTATGTGAAATGAAGTTTGAGAAATCATCAGCGTTGTTCAGTATGTCTGGTGTGATGGATAGCTATGGAGAGATGATTGTTGAAAAAAGGAATTTGGCATGTGGTCACAGTGATGTCATCGTAGACCCTGGTCCCAGTATTGTTGATCTCGCACAAGTGAAACCAAAGCTGATGCATACAGTACCCCTTGAAGGTAAAGGAATTATAGGAATTTGCATTTTTGGCGACAATTTTGTGATTGTTTCTAAAGAATCTCAAGCAGTTGAATTACTCAACAGTAAAGGAACCTGTCTATCTTCGATGATGTTGGATAGCAATGCAGTTGACCTGAAGATGTTCAACAAATCCGAAGGTGCAGTTTTGGAGAAGAAAAAGATAACGATCTTCAAAGTACTTGAAGAAAATTCACTGCATAGGATTTCAGAGCTCAGTCTTCAAGAGGATGCTGATGCAATTTCTTATCATGATCCTCACCTGTACATAGCAGCTAAGAGTGAAATAACAGTAAAAGACATAAACATGAAAACAGTTAGAAAGATAAGATTATATTATCCTGTAGTTCAGTTTGAAGTCCAATCAGGTGGAAATATTATTTTTAGCAATACTGAGTTTGATGACATATTTTGTATTAGACCAGATGCATCTGATGTATGGCAATATAGTCATGAAAATTTAACTCATACTGAGGGAGTTGCTTTAGATAGCACTGGAAATGTTTTGGTTTGTGGCAAGAATTCATGCAATGTTTACCACCTTACACAAAATGGTGAATTTCACAGTGTGTTTCTTTCACTAAGTGAAATGCAGTCTTCTCCAAAGTGCATTAGCATCAATAAGTATGAACAAAAACTAGCTGTTGGATGTGAAAATGCTGTATTGGTTTATGAGATTAGATAAAAAGATGGAAGTGATGGGACTGTAAGTTAATGTGCAGTGGATTCGTTCTATTTTTAATACATGTAGCAAATAAGACAGTGTTTTCCCCTTAAAAAAAAAGACATGTAAAACTTGAAAAGGTCACATGTTATGTTTGTCATGTAAAAAAATTGACTCCAAAGTCGGAAGGTCTTAGCCCAAACTGTCTTTGTTTCCTCTGTATATTTAAAGCTTTTCTTCACCACTTGTGCGTTTGAAATTAATCAAATGATGCATTAGTATTGAACTTTGGATAAAAAAGTTTTTTTTTCAAAAATTTCTCAAAGCAGTGCAAAATGTAACTAATTTTCCTAATTGGAAAAGCACAATCATCACCCCCCCCCCCCCCCCAAAGGGACACTGACCGAGTGTAAAATGATTCAAGTTGACAAAAAACATTGCAAATCAACAATCCATTATATTTGTCACATTTAGAGTGTTTATGAGTGTAGGTAGAAAATTTAACAAAAGACAGAGGGATAGCTGGAAAAGAGTCACAGAAGATAGACAAGTTGTTTATCATGTTTGTGATATCAACAAAATGAATGTTGGTTTGTACCTGAATTGAGTAAACTTTAATAAAAGATGAATTTTTAATATAGTTTATCATTAATCTGATTATTAGAATCAAATGATTTATTAGTTATATCAAGATTCCTTTTTTTTTATTCACCTAGGGGCTTAAGGCACGGTCCATTTTATATTCTGGGGGGGGGGGGGGGGGGGGGGGGGGCTTGGGTTTTTTGTCGGAGCAAGATTATTTTTTTTGCCCCGGACCGGGGCAAAATTATTTTTTTCTTGCAAAGCTGGAGCAAGGAAATTTTTTTTATAACAATTGATGTGAATATTAAGAATGTTTGTGTTCTTCAATAGAAATTCTTTATTTCTACTTACATTACCCCAAACATTATTTTTATGTAAAACTTGTATTTCTAGACTGAGAGAGATGAAAGATTTTTACAATATGCGATATATTTTTAATAAACAAAATGCATATAAGGTCATGTAACATGTAAGAGGGCCTGATGCAAGTTTTTACATGTAGAAATGAAAACTAGTGAAAAACTTATTTAAATTCTCCTTCCAAGCTTGTATATAAAATTAGACACTATGGTTATACGTGTATCTATTATTAGTAATAAATTATATTGCTAATGTATTTAAGCTTTTTAATTGTTTCAGTCGCATGCATTCTTTTGATATTTTCAAATATGAACTTGCCGTTTATTTATGGCAAGCGAAGTGAGCCAAAAATTTTTATTGAAAGTAAAAACTGCGGCGAGCGAAGCGAGCCAAAAAATTTTCAGGAATTTTAAGCGAATTTTATGGTTATTCTTCAAATTCAGATTACTTGTAAGAGCAAGATTATTTTTTTCTGTCACACCATAAGCAAATTAATTTTTTTCATCAAAATTCAGAGCAAAATTATTTTTTTCGAAAAAAACCCAAGCCCCCCCCCCCCCCCCCCCCCCCAGAATATCAAATGGACCATGCCTAACCAAAAATGTAATCATGATAGTTATGTTTAGGCAATGTCAACTGACTCAACTCTCAACTCTCAATGTTTTTAGCTGGTTATCCTTGACGACATGAACTGATGTACTTGAATTTTAGATAACTGAATGGTGGCGGTGCCACTATGTACTTCATTATTACTTATACATGTAGGGTTTGTTCCTGTCGTAGTTCCTTCTCAATCCCTATAACTAATTTATAATGCTGAGAATCCTTTTGGGACGTTTCCATGTAATTTTTGACTTAGGAAAATCTAGTGACCTACTTTTGTGTCAAAATGGGAATCCATGTGACCTCATGCTGCAGTGACATTGGCTGAAACTAGTACGAGGCGTGATAATGGTTTCTATGATTTGGGCCAAAGGTAATACAAATTGCTCCTGGACCAAGATTACGTCCTGTGTCGTATTTTCTCATCTCGAAATATACCGATATTTTGAGTAATGATACACTCCCTACTATACATGTTAGTATTGAGAAGGTAAGAACCTGCAGTGACAATATATATAATAAGAACGAAGTAAAACACCGCGTGGGCTCGAAACATATGATGTTGTGATTCCTTGTGTTACGGAGATTTTTGAAATTTTTTCACCATTTAAGTGATACTGCACAAAATTTATGAGACTTTGCAGTAAGCCAATTAATGCCTAATAAGTAAGTCCATATCGTTTATACATTGTATATATGAAAAGCCTATGGTTTTTGCAAACACTACAAGAGTTCATCAAAAGGAAAGATGTTCTGTCTTCGAAAAATTATTGAACTGTTTGCAAAAACTATGAACTCTTCATATACCTTGACGATATAGATTGATTTGTTAGGCATTGCCCTACTGCAACGGCTCATCAGTTTTGTAAAATTTAATATAGAAAATGAAAAAAAAATACAAAAAAAAAAAAAACTACGTAAGGAATCAACACCATACGTTTCGATCCCACGCGGTGTAAAAGTTCAAGCTGATCAATGTGTTAAAGTACGATATATACACGTACGTCTCAAACTGTTACCGGGATCTACTATTTTTTTTATTTTTTTTTAGCATTTTGAATTGTTATCCATCCATTCTTAAATTTTATTAGATTTTAGTGCTCAATATCTCATATTATTTAGGGACCAGATGCAGAGATAGAAATATGAATATCCAACTTTAAAAGTGGTTGCAAATTATCAAAAAATTGTCCCCCATTATTTACAACGGTTCGAATTTATTTCAAAAGCATGAGAATATTTCTATTCCATCGTGATTTAAACTTTCTCCATCATTTATGGGAGTGTGACAGCGAGGTTTTTCATACAAATCTAGATAACCCCTACGCACATAAAGAGACCGAGAGATCGAGATAGAGTTCATAAATACATATCCTTTCTCAAAATTTTAATGAAGTTCTATTCACTCCTTTCACCCAAAAGGTCTCAACCACATTGAGTGAACAAGAGGTCCATTGTGCACCACTTTTAAAGTCGAGTACATAAAGAACCGATCCACTCTCGTACATTTTCTATCTGTTTATTTCAAGGCCGAAGAATAAACAAAAGACATGAATAGTTTTCTACTTGCGTCGTAAATCAGAATCAAATTGTAGGTGTCCGTCTGATATTCCAGTTTAAAAGGCAGGAGACGTTATGTAAACAACTCGTTCAGGACTGCGATTACGTGCAAGTTAGATTATTGGTTTCTTATAAGGAAGTTTGAAAAGACGACAGCGGGTATGTACAGAAATGACTCTATCATTCTAATCTAATGTTTACTTAATCAATGGAGAAAATACATTTTAACCATTGTTATATATACAGAAAAGTTTTATCATTCTAATTATACTTAAAATATGTTTAGTAAATGGAGAAAATATATTTTACCACTATAAACTTGTTTAAAAATGTTTGACTTCATAGACATTTGTGAATTTAAAAAGAGATTTTGATAAAAAAAAAAAAAAGAGAAAGTCTTGTCACACGCAAAAAGTAAGGAAAATGGTTGGACTTTTTTTTTCAAATGATCAAAGAAAAACTTAACATACGAGTTCGTTTCCCATATGCGTCAATAATTGATACCTGTTTTACATCGAGATATATATTGAAATCATTAAAAGAATCGCAGAAAATTCTCTTTTATCCAATAATTTAAGCAATCGTAATTCAAACGATCATCTGTTTTATTTATAAGTATTTCAACTAATCACAAAAATTTTTAATCAATTATTTGTAATTGTCTACATGTATATTTGCTTGACTGTCTAGTCGTCTGTCTGTCATTTATGTATTTAAGAAAAAAAAAACGATCGCCGTGTACTAGTGTCAGCAAACCTGTATTTAGCACTTGTCATATTGTTTTCACAATTGTCTCTATCTTTATGTTTTCTTAAAAAAAAAGGGGGGGGGGGATCTTCTCAGTAACTAAAGGATTCACTTATTTCTTGAAGAAGTTACCAGGGGTAGATTTCATCTATATTTGACGTACATAATTTGTTTATTTAGGAATGAGAGTCTAATCAATACTGACGGTGTTAAGGTACCGGATTTGTTTTATTTAGATATATATGTTTACGTATTACATTTGTAACTACCTGATCGCGACAACGCAAAAACTTTAAAACAAAATATCGCTCTCCAGGTACTTGCTTTTACGATCCATTCAACCCTCAAGCGCGGGTCTAGAGGGGTGGTTAAGGGGAGTACTGCAATCAGGACCCCTTCCCTGGAATTTGCCAAAATTACTGATACTCTGGATTTTACACGAGTTTTTTTTTCCTCAAAATCAATGGGTTGAACACCCCCCCCCCCCCCCGGCCCCATGGGCTAGACACATCTGTTTTAGATCCGCCAATGATCTTTTTCCCTTTAAGTTTTTGTCCAATAAATATTTATAATCTATTAATAAGAATGGCAAGTCCCAAGGATCGGCGGATTAATGCCTTTTCAAACATCATTACTGCCGAACAATATTATTTTACTTCTTTAATAGGACCAACTTAAAAAACGTCATTTGGATGCGTGTATGTAATAGGGTAATAAAGAAGTTGTTTGTATTTTAATTTGAGCAGTGTATTTATGTTTTGAACAACTCTAATCGTTTAAGAAAATGCGTGTCATTTTCGGTGCATTATTTCCAAACAAAGTCGGCGATGTGTCACTGCCTTTATGTTTTGTAACTATAACATATCGGTTATGTGCATATCCAAAGCAGTGACAATTATTGATTAAATGTTGGTGTGAATAACTAATTCTGATTTTTTTATTTTTCGTAAATATATTTTCATGCCAAATTTCTCCACCAACCTCTAGCTAATAATAATTTCCACAACGATTTGATATTAACGGAATACATCTTTCTTTTTTTTTTTTACTTTAGCCAGTACTGTAGGATAGTAGTAGCCTTAGAACTGGATGGAACAGATGAGTATGAGATGCACAGTAAAAGATGAATTCCTTGGAACTTTATGAGTCCATCTTCAACGAAAAATTTGAGCCATCGGACAAGCAGAAGAAAGTAGGGAATTATCGACTTGTGGAAGTTATAGGAAAGGGAGCTTTCGGAACAGTGTGGAAAGGAAAACATGTGCTGACCAGAAATGAGGTTTGTTACATTTTCAATGAAGACGATTTTTTCAGATTTTGTAAAAACGAAACTATTTAACTTTACTTTAATGAGTCGACCCCTCTCCCCTCACAAATTATCCAGTCAGGCTTTCTTTGACTATGGAATTCGACTATCTATTATACTGTTGTACTGGATCTTGATTGAAAATATTTAGTATATTTTCAGAATCACGCACATCGTTATTGATTAATGCGGTTTATAATTATTACCCCTCTTTCAGCCTTTGAACCAAAAATGATTCCAAGTACATTTATACCTTCCCCCCTCAATCCCTTATAATAGGTGGCCATCAAAGTTGTTCCAAAGAAATCAATTCTTCAGAGGGATCGTGCCAAACGTCGCTTCCTCAGTGAAACTCAAGCTTTGAAAAGATTGGAACATAACAACATCGTTAAGTTGCTGACATGGATGGAGACCGACAAGAACTTCTACCTGGTCATGGAGTTTATATGTGGAGAATCTCTGAAAAGATACCTCCGGAATAGGTAGGCTTAAGACTGACGTCATTCTGATGACGTCATCCTTTGCATTTCATTCAGAAAAAAACAGTCACATCCATATGTTTCATTATATGCGTTTTGGACGTACTTGCATACATGTATGATATACAGAAAAGAACATTCAAAGCACATGAAGTTGATGTATGTCTTCTTTAGAATGTCCATGAATGACTGTGTACAATGAATGCACGACTATGGTTTGTTTATTGTTTACTGAAGAAAGCCGCTAAGTTTGAAGTCGATTTTCAGAGAAGATGGATCCAGTCTTATTTAGCTAGTACGCTCTAAGTACTGAATAGAAGAGTTTTTAAAGATTTATGTGATTCATCTATTGATTTTCTCGAAATCTCTCATTTATTTTTCATGATGCATCTCAGCCTAACATGCACTTGAATAATAATATGAGTTTAATTCGGTCCAAATCATTTTGAATCAGGTTATTGATCTACATCTACCAGCATTATTACTATAAACACTTAATTGATGATACAACGTATAGTTTGTTTGAGCTACTGGAAGATATATAAATAATATCATAAAAATCATCAATACATTATTGTACTAGCACAATATAATAAAAACAATATTCCGGTTTCAAGAAAACTATACGTTTGCGCCAAGAGGAAACGAGATCAAATTGTTCATTACCAGTTCAACAACATCACTGAAAGTTGCCTAGATCCTCTCTTTCACATTTTATTTCTAAAATAAACACATTTTTCTAAGATATTGCAACTTATACTATAAACATGATGAAGAATTGTGCTACTTGTGAACATATTTACATGTTTCATGCAGTTATTCTTTGTCATTTCAGAGGGAGAATTAGTGAGTGTGAGTGCAAAACATACATCGGCCAAATCACGCAAGCACTCAAATACATGCACGACCAGGATATAATCCATAGAGATATAAAGTTAGACAACATAGTTCTAGAAAAGGGGAAAGACAGGGTGAAAATTATTGGTGAGTAACTTACATTGAAGTATTCTTTCATTTCTATTGAAATTGCATCTCTTACGCACATGAGTGTTCGTTCTTACTAATAACTTTGCAGCTGTGTAGGATTAAGTGGAAGTCAAAAGACAGACAAACAGACAGACAGACAACGGACAAAGTGATCCCTAAGTGTCGCTATGCTTTGCGCGCGACACAAAAATCACATTCAAAGGGCAAACAGAACCTTGAAATACAAAGTTAAACAAATAAAAACACGATCACTTAAATACACATTGTCGGTTTTTATTTGTATCACTTTGTGTTTTTGTTTGTGTCATTTTGTGTTTTATTTGTATCACCCCTTCCCTCTGCAAGAAATATTTCAAGTTACTGCAAAACTAAACAAAGTACCAAAAACATTCAAACATACTGCAAAGAAGCAAAAGTGAATACACATGTACCCAATAGAGACAAAATCTGCAGCCTGTTTCACAATAATACTTACGAAAAATTTTAAGAATTTTCGTAACTTTGATCGCGATGTTTTGTTTCTGAATTTATATTTGGTATGTAGAAAGATATCAGAAAGAACAATATAATCTAAGTTTTAAAAAAATGCTTTTATTTGATTATGAAATTTACAAACTTTCTGAAAATTTTCGTAAGAATTTTTGTGAAGCTGAACACAGATGTCCGGAGAGAGTAGGCATCTCCTGCTTGCATACAACAATCATTCTTCTTTTCAGTAAAAAAATACTTTTTCAATCTTGGTTCATTATGAGAATGTCTTTAAAATTATTGTATTGTCTCTAATTATCATAGAAGGGAAACCGCTCGTTCACACTGCATTAACTTCATTTTATGACATATATTTAATCAGAAATCATAACTAATTTGTACTATATGAGTGATTTTCAGTATAAATACAATATCATCTTATTTTGTAGACCTTGGACTGAGTGTGAACTTGAGTAAGGTTGACAACAGCAGACTCTGTGGATCCCTCCATTATATGGCACCGGAAGTACTGGACAGACAGGCGTTCTCAACCGCAGTAGATGTCTGGAGTCTGTGAGTCATACATACCGAATATGATTTTTATACATTCATCCTTTTGAATATTTCGTGATGATAGCAAATACAACGTAAAAATAGATATGCGCTTTCCGAGTGTTTGAAGTGCATGTGAAAATCTATGTAAATGATTGTTGCTCTACGAGCCCATTTTTTTTTCTTTGTATCGTCTTTCTGGATATTTTAATGGCAGATTTTTATAATAAATGAAAATATCCAGAAAGGCAGTATGATCGAAGGTCCGTTACTAAATATGTTTATTTTACTCTATGATAACATTATTTTTTTTTTAATTTACAGTGGTGTTTGTCTGTACCATTTAGTGACGGGCTCTCATCCGTTTCACCACACATCAATTAGGAATATGTCCAATATGTACTTCCACATCTTACGAGGATTTACACTTCCTAATTCACTTACAGAAGGTAAATGTAGATATATACTGTATTATTGTAAAATGAGAGCTCTGAACTCCTTTGCTTGATAATTTCTTCAAATATGCGTTGTGGCCTCGAAGATTTATGGTGCTCTAAATTTCATATTCTATGAAGTCTCATATCTGACCCTGAGGCAAACTTCAACATGTTTCAGAGGATTTTGAGGAATTCTAAATTGAGTAAATCGCCGAGCATATATAAGAGAGGGTTTTCAGTTGAATCAAAAAGCTAATGGATTGGGGACAAGTTTTCAAACTTAAAAGTTCCCCTCCAAAGAGGTCAGTTAAGATGTTCAATTTTAAGCCTGATTAATTAATAATTAAAACTTTCAAACATTGTTATTTGTTTAATTTAAAACTCAGAAGCTTTTATATGGTCTTTTTTTCTTTAAAAAATACATTTCTACGTGTATTTTTTCTTCTATTTTCAGAATGTCGAGACCTTCTCCATAACATGTTAGACATGAATCCTGAAGACAGAATATCCACAGAAAATATCTTAATTCACGCTTGGCTGCGCAGCTGACATTGGCCATATTACAAAATCAATCGGTGTTCCACTGAAAACTGATTTTAATTACAAAATAACTGCAGGACATTCTTCGCATATTGACTCAAAGTTCCACAGTTACGTATCGAGCCAGACCATATGGCCTTTGACAAATCAATTAAATTCATACAAATCTAAATTGTGTTCATATATAGAGATAAATAGATATAACAAATTAAAGTATCAATTTCACTGCAATCAATTATTTTTTATTTGATAGATAGGAAGTTAGACTAGTCATTCTATTTAAAATATATTGTTTACATATACAAGCATTTATTTTCTGGATTTTTCTTGAAATGTTATTTGTATTTATACATGTGCATTTACAATCATGTATGTACTAATAAATTTACATAATTATCTTCTTTGTCTCGATTATTTATTTGAGGAAGAATATTGCAAGTTTCGAGGTTAGAAGTGTTCTGGTCTGAATTTGATTTCCGTTTTCTTCAGCGAATATCCTTTCTTATGGTCTGTCCATAAGTCCCATACAATACCATTGGCTACCGTACCATAATACGACCCGGATGGGTACCAGACGCCATTTAGATTGACCTGGAAGCAGTTGTTAAACCACCAACCGGAAGAATATGCTCGAGCACATGATGCGCGCGCATTCAAGTCATTGTCTTTATCAAACGTGCTGAACTGCATGCTTTGCATCCTTCTCTCGTAGATTTTTGAATTGAAAGGGTCGCCAGCATTTCCTCTGTAACCGCCTGCTATTATTCGGTAATTGTCAGACTCGTCCTTGACCTTTACGAAGTCGTATTCTGAAAATTTTGTTCTGTTTTCCCAATCCCATAAGTCTATTCTCATTCTGTTGTTTCCGTTCTTGGTCAGAAGATGAATATACTTTAAGCCGAGCCAAAAGTCGTGACGGACATTCCCGAATCCTTCTTTATAACTTTCCCAGTTACGAAAGAAATCATCCGTACCTGACTCTCGACGCTGAATAAAGAATAAATTCCGTTGAAGGAATTTCACATAAGAAAGAGAGCAGAAAGGTGGGAAAACAGAAAACACTGTCAGTGCAATGCATGACTAAATGATAGATTTTGAGTAACAAATGTTTGAACACAAAAGGTATTAGCCAATTAGGGTAACCTTTTCGACCTTGGAAGACAGCCTCGCTTGATTACCACCGAGTCAAGCTGAATATCTTTACTTCCTTTCATAAACATGAATATATCTAAAAGCTCCTGGGACCAACCAAGGACAGTAGGTAAATGGTGTGTTTATCCGGATTATATGCAATGCATAGATTACTTTTAAGAAAGAAGAATGCCTTTATAAACTGTACCTGTATGACTGTCCAACCTCCTCCGTCAGTTTCCATATCACAGTAAGCCTTTACCTGGGTATCATTACCAGATACACTCAGTGTTAGATCGAACACTCCGCTTGTGTTGTAACCTGCCTTGTACAGAGAGGCGCAGTCCGTGTAGTCTGCACCTTTTTTTAACATTAAAAAAATAGATTTACCTTACTAGTAGATTCCCAATGTTAAACGCCCATTAGGCAACTAGAATTCTATTCCAATAACTTGGATTGCTATTGTGATGTCACGTGCACGTTTTGCATGCAGGGAGAAATTACAAACGTTAAAAATACACTTAACGCTGTTACAGGCAAAATGTGCGATGTGCATGCAAATAAAAATGACCGATATGATTAGAATAAATGTATTACTAAATAGAAGAAATGACTGGTCTTACTTTTGGTGTTCATGGGTGTATAATTCTGGTTGGACACGTGCAAATTTCAATTTTTCCGAAAATCACTTCGCGATTCACGGAATTTGCATGTGACCAACCAGAATTATTACACTCATGAACACCAAAAGTAAGACAGTCATTATTTTCTGAACTAAATATTATGTACATGTTCGAATTGGAAATATAGTTCAGAATTTTTTCTTGTGGACAGATACGGTGAAAAAAATACAAATCGGGATTATTTCTTGAATCTTCTAATACATATATATATTTCACTTTTAATTTTGAGTCCCATACCGGCAAAGCCGAAGGGGACTCGCAGTTTCCGCTACGTCTGTCAATCTGTCCGTCCGTCTGATGATGACACTTTCGTTTTCGCCATATATTGAAATGAAATGGTATGTATCTACATGTAAATGCAACTTTATAAGTTAAATATCAAACTCAAGTTTTTTTTCCTTTGAATCATACTTATTCAATAGGAACATGGAGACATCTGTGTATTCGGATAAGTGGAAGGGTTGTGCGCACGACCCGCACGTAATCCGGATAACCATACCATTTGCTAATGGCAGATGGCCGTCCAAAGTGCACATTGGTCTCCTTCCTTTTATGTGTTGTGATTAATGTTTGATGTTTCTGTACAAATATTTCTATTGGTTTGTATGATGTTCTAGGGAATATTGTTGTGTCTTTTTGTGATTTGTAGTTTTGTCTGACGTCATTTATTTGTCACTTTCTTGTGGGATTAGCTGGGTGAGTGCAGGGTGGTCATGCTGGAGATCCTTCCCTTTCCTTATTATAAATGAATGCTGTCATGTAATTAAAGTAATCAAGGATTTTACCCATTATTTACAAGCTTAAATGTCGGATTGTCCAGATTTAAACTTCGGATTTTTAAAAAAAATTATGTCTCGATTATTTTTCGAACTTCCCCCTTTTCTAACTTTTTTTGTAAAAATACCTCCTTTTGGCAGATGTAATGCGGGCGGGTTGTGTGTCATGTGACTGACTGAGCCAGCAACAACAGCCGACAGTCGTTCTACCTCCGACTTCAAGGCATCCAACTCACTGTCTGACTAAAGTTAAAAAATGAGTGAAGGTCAAAACAATTTAAAAACCAAAAATCATAATTTAAAAAATCTTAATTAAAAAGATGAAAATCATTTTATGCAAAACCAAACAAAACATCTAAAGCATTCTGCAAAGAAGATCAAATGAACCTCCGATGGAGATTTCCAGGGAGAGTCATGTGCAGGGGCTCGTGACGGAGGAAATATAGAACGTCGGACTTTTTATGAAACTGACTTTTCAAACCTAGTATTATTTCGTGAATTTACTTCGTACCTTATTTTTGTGGTCTTCTATTTCAGATTTCACCCAGGTTTCCAAGTCGTCAAGTTTCTTCTCTATCACATTAAAATTGTGTTTTATCTGCATAGAATCGTTGTGCCTTTTCTTGATTTCCAACTGCACAATTCTTAACAGTCCCTTCAAAATAAGCTGGAAAATAAATAAGATCACATGTAGTGAGTTCAAGGCCTTATAAACAATTATAAGTCCTTGGTGGGTTCGTTTTGTATTTTACGAAGTTCTGCATTTTGCTGGGATGTTTGAAATTGTCCTTTCATAACATTTTGATCATCTTCACACCAAAGACTTTAAATCTAAGTCGACGAAGTTAAGTTCCTGCAGTTTCAATAACCCGTGATTTTTTTCCCCGGAGGTTTACTAGAATGACTGTCAAAGAGCCATAACTCTATACAAGAACTGAAGATTCTTTTGAAGAATAACCCGTGATTTTTTTTCCCGAAGGTTTACTAGAATGACTGTCAAAGAGCCATAACTCTATACAAGAACTGAAGATTCTTTTGAAGAATAACCCGTGATTTTTTTCCCCGGAGGTTTACTAGAATGACTGTCAAAGAGCCATAACTCTATACAAGAACTGAAGATTCTTTTGAAGAATAACCCGTGATTTTTTTCCCGGAGGTTTACTAGAATGACTGTCAAAGAGCCATAACTCTATACAAGAACTGAAGATTCTTCTGAAGAATAACCCGTGATTTTTTTTCCCGGAGGTTTACTAGAATGACTGTCAAAGAGCCGTAACTCTATACAAGAACTGAAGATTCTTTTGAAGAATAACCCGTGATTTTTTTTCCCGGAGGTTTACTAGAATGACTGTCAAAGAGCCATAACTCTATACAAGAACTGAAGATTCTTTTGAAGAATAACCCGTGATTTTTTTTCCCGGAGGTTTACTAGAATGACTGTCAAAGAGCCATAACTCTATACAAGAACTGAAGATTCTTTTGAAGAATAACCCGTGATTTTTTTTCCCGGAGGTTTACTAGAATGACTGTCAAAGAGCCATAACTCTATACAAGAACTGAAGATTCTTTTGAAGAATAACCCGTGATTTTTTTTCCCGGAGGTTTACTAGAATGACTGTCAAAGAGCCATAACTCTATACAAGAACTGAAGATTCTTTTGAAGAATAACCCGTGATTTTTTTCCCGGAGGTTTATTAGAATGACTGTCAAAGAGCCATAACTCTATACAAGAACTGAAGATTCTTTTGAAGAATGTTCAAGACACCAATGAATTAAATATAAAAAAAAAAGGGGGAGGAGGCTAAAAATAAATTAATTGTCAAAATTATAAAAAGAAATCCCATTCAATAATATGAAGTCTCTTCTTCGATTTTAAATCTTTTGACATCGGAAATAGATTTCCTGTCTCATTCGCAACGTCGTGATACGTGTAGGTTTTCTCGACAAATAGAAATATACCGGTTGAAAGACAAAGGTTATATGACAAGGTAAAAAATAAACCAGAAAATAACTTACCTCTGTGGTTTCTAACTGCGTACCAACAGCTGCAGGTATTAATAGAGAACTGGAAATGGTGCCATTGGAACCGTCCGTTTTTATTCGTACCAAATACTCGCATCTTCCATTTTTACATTGTGGCACAACATTATTCGACAAATGTATTTCCTGGAAACAAAATTGACATTGTAATGCGAAAAATAAAAATAAAATTTGAATGATCATTTCTGAAGTTGAAAAACGACGACGAATTTTATCAGAGGGAATTTTTATCAGTGTATTTGGCAGGTGGACATGGTGGAAGGTCGAACAATTCGACATGTTCAAGTGATATGGATAAAATTTTGAGAAAATTAGATGTAAAATGATGACATATGAATAAATTGTGACTTATTATGCGTAACGTCGTAAGACACATAATTCGCGCATTGAGTGCAAGAGTGTACGTTCTATCTGCCATTTTCCTGTTTTCGAGAAAATCGACTTTGAAATTTTAGCCACTCTGTTTGATATTTTAATGATATGATCCATGCCATACATCATTATATATATATATATATAAAATATGAATCGCAAGCGATATAAGTCCCCTACCGATATTGATCCATGTCCTTCAACTCTGCCTTGACCTGTACTTACACCAAAAAGATGAATCCAACATCAAAATAAGTTCAGTATGTTTAATAGAAAAGGTATGGAAAACAGGAAAATTTAATGAAATTTGCTCTGACTCCATACACTTTGTATGAACAAATAAATCAAACCCAACTCCAACTTATTCTTTATCAGACTATAATGTATCTACATACCAAAAAATCAGCTCAATATATATACAGCAACAGGCATGAAAAGACTGGAAACTAAGAAATTCATGAAATTTGCCAAGTCCAGGGGCCATAACTCCTGTAGAAATGGGTCAATCAAATTGAAACACAAACTTGATTTGTATCACACTGAGATATATTCACATATCAAAAATGATTTCAATATCTGCAATACCATGGAAGAAAAGTCCGGAAACTGAAATTTTCATGAAATCTGCTAAGTCCAAGGGCCATAACTCTTGTGAAAATGGGTCAATCGAAACCAAACTTGAACTTGATCTGTATAACATTAAGATGTAATCACGTATGAAAAATTATTTTAATATCTACAATGTTCAACAGCCGAGAAAAGTCCGGAAAACTGAGAATTTCATTAAATTTGCTAAGTCCAAGGGCCATAACTCTTGTAAAAATGGGTCAATCAGAACCAAACTAAAAGTTGAGCTGTAAAACACTAAAATGTATTCACGTATGAAAAATTATTTCAATATCTGCAATACCTTGGAAGAAAAGTACGAAAAACTGAGATTTTCATGAAATTTGCTAAGTCCAAGGGCCATAACTCTTGTAAAAATAGGTGAATCGAAACCAAACTCGAACTTGATCTGTATCACATTGAGATAAACTCACATGCCAAAAATGAGTTCAATATATGCAACGACAGCGAAAAAAGTCTGGAAAACTAAATGTGTGTCGAACAGACGGACAGACAAACGGGTCGGAAACTATAAGTCCCCTCCGGCGAGCCGGTAGGGGACTAATAATACATGAAAAGTAGCTAATATGTGTAATTTTATATCACACAGCTGCGTTTTTATCATGAAATTCAAAATGTTTACATGGAGATATAGAACAGTGAGGCTGAAGCCAAGTATATTCCAAAAGCAATGAAGGCTTCATTAAAAGAATACAATCTTACTTCTTAATGTTGTTCTCTAATAATAATAATTTAAAACAACGATGAAGAAAAAAAACAAATTTGAGGTAACGGAAGGCAGTGCAAAATCATCACCACCCCACCCCCACCCCATCTGTATCTTTTCTCTTTCAATTCCCCCGTCTGTATCAAAATTCTCCTTTTTATTCTGTGCCTTTTCCGATGTTTAAATCCTGATGATGGAGCCCAAATATTTCTTGCAGCTACTAGTATCTGTTTAGAATACCCTCCCTCCTTTGAACAGTTCCCTAAAAGGAAATCTAATGAAATAAAGATTTAACGACTTTCAATATGTCTGATAGTCATCACCCTTAATAATTTAATACAAAAATTGTGAAAGCCTGCAGGGTGAATGCTTAAATTATAGTATTCAGAAAAATGGAAAACTAACAATAGATTAAACGTGAAAATAGAATATTTTGTAGAAGTGGAGATAGACTACAATTAATATATGCAAGCAACCTCCATGAAAATAATATTGGTCATGTGATCAAATTGATTGGACATTAGAGATATACAACATTATTGCACTTAAAATTGAGCAATTTTTCAGATAAAACAAGTAAAACACGTGAATATCGTTAAATATCTTTGAATAGAAAATTGGAATTCAATTTTTATCAACGGGAGGAGATCGAATAGTTTCTTGAGAGGGCGGCGATTGTATGTTTATCACAATTTCATCGAAAATGGAGATACAAATGTAGAACACTTGTGCACTGAATGCGCGGATTATGCAAAGGAGACGGATTAAAATGAAGGCATTTAAAATTTCGCTAGCTTGCTTTTATACAGCAGATATAGTCCAAAGCAGGAAAGAATATATGCAGTGGCGAATTGAAGGGGGGGGGGGGGCGAAGGGGGTGGCCGTCCCTCCCGGCAGAGCGCCAAAAAAAATTATCTATGTTTTTCAAGTCTAGTAATTTTTTACCGCCAATAAAAAAGCAAATGGATATCAATGAAATGGATATCGATGAAAATAAATCCCAGATTACACCATTTTAAACTATTTAAAAAAAAATGTCCTGGGGAGCCCCCCCCCCCCCTTACTACAACCTTCACAACAGGAGGCCTCCATATGGACCTACACACCCAGAAATAGTCTTGAGACCAGAGAATAAGTCCTTGGTACTTGAACATCAGTTTTACGAGAAAAGATGCAGAGCGACTTGTCCCAGTATCGATCAAAGCGCGGTGCATTGTGGTCCACGCAAGGGCTCCAAATTTGAATGGCAAGATGGCGACAGCTGATGACAGCCTACTAGATAGTCCAAGTTTTTCCCGATTTTCGCGTTCAATACCACTGCGATCATCAAAGGTTAACCTGGGTATGCCTTGGTTTCTGCATTCTTTCGCATATGACGCTAATCTCAACAACAACATGTTACAACTGTTATGAAAATTGTAAACAACATGTTCAAAAACAGGCCAGGTGTACGGTGGCCACGCCAAATGATGGCAAATCCTCCAGTGACAAGCACATGTAGCAACTGGATATGAAAAAGCCTGTATATGTCATTGATATCACTGGTTAATACATGTCTTCTGAAATGAATAAGACCTGTAAAGAGGCATCAGGGCATACAGGATATTGCCCCTCTTCCTGCATGTGCTGGCGCCGCGCCTGTGATCCACTGCACAGGTGTCTGTGTAGCGGCAAACAATAGCTACTCTTTTTGTGCGTTATGACTTACAATGTATGTGTGTAAACACATGACGCACCAGAAGTGTAGCTTCTTCTTCTTCCATGAAGTGCTGGGCTGCATGAGCGGCATATTCGCACTAGGTAATAGCTATTGTTTACTACTACCAGGGATTTTTTTTGCTCCTTTTTGGGGATATTATTCGTCCCCATTCCCAAGGAGAAATAGTACATGTATCTTTTTTCCCAATTGTGGCTCTAAAATTTCCCAATCACATAGAGATGGAATAATAACTGAAATTAGTGAAATTTACTAGTTCAAAAGTAGCAAATTTACTAATTATTTCCCATCTTGTTGTAAGCATAAGAAATTAAATTTCATTTAAAAGAAAATTATCTGATTAAACATTCAATTCTGAACTTTTGATTGTCATTTAACTTTTATATAAGTACTTCCAAAAATATTCCCAAACGTCCCTAATTTTCCCAATTGCACGGGCCCGACCCCATTCCCAAATTACTGAAAAAAAATCACTGACTACACAGACACCTGTGCTGTGATCCAGGGCAAAATCTTTCAAGTGATGTCGGGAGGGGCGGCCACCCCCTTCACCCCCTCAAGTGCCAGTCCGAAGGATTTGACTGACAAAATTTCATTGTCGGATATTCGGACTGGCATCATTTTCAAAATGACTGGCATTAGGGATGTTACAATATGCTACATGTACATGTAGATCAAGTACAAGATATGATGCGTATCACGATAAGGCTCGGGACACAATACGTATCACGATACAATTTTCTATCTCCAATCCAACACTCACATCAGTGATTTTTTTCAGTAATTTGGGAATTGGGTCGGGGCCCTTCCAATTGGGAAAATTAACGACATTTGGGAATATTTGGGAAGTACTAAATATCAAAGTAAAAGTAAAATGACAGTTTATACAATCAAAAGTTAAGAATTGAATGTTTAATCATATAATTTTCTTTAAATATGATTTAATTTCTTATGCTTACAACAATATGGCAAATAATTAGTAAATTTGCTACTTTTGAACCAGTTATTTTCACTATTTTCGCTGATATTTCCATCTGAATGAAATTGGGAAATTTTAGAGTCACAATTGGGAAAAAAAGATACTATTTTTCATTGGGAATGGGGCCGAATAACGGCCCCAAAAAGGGGCAAAAAAAATCCCTGCACATAATCCTTGAATCCAAAGAAAAACTGAACATACTTGCATTAATTTAGTGTTAACAGCATAAAGATGGCTCTCACAAATTACATGGGGATTGGGATATACTATTGGCAGGACGTTTCAGTACAAGGACGTTTTGGTACAAAGAAAAAAGTCTTTTCGGTACATGGTAAAAAGACGTTTGTACATGATTTAGGTCGTTTCGGTACATATCTTTATGCCCCCGGAATCAAAGCATATAGTTTTTGGCCTGTACGTCTGTTTGTCTGTCTGTTTGTCCGAAAAACTTTAATATTGGAAATAACTTTTGAATGGGAAGTGATAGGGCTTTCATATTTCACATGTGTATTCCTTGTGACAACAGACAATACCTTTCCATTGCAAAATTTTTGACCTCGTGACCTTGACCTTTGACCTACTTTTCAAAAAGTTTAACATTGGGCAGAACTTTTGAATGGTAAGTGATAGGGCTTTCATATTTCACATGTGCATTCCTTGTGACAGGACCTTTCCATTGATACCAAAATGTTTGACCTTGACCTTTGACCTACTTTTCAAAAACTTTAACATTGGGCATAACTTTTGAATGGTTAGTGATAGGGCTTTCATTTTTTCACGTGCATTCCTTGTGACAAGACCTTTCCATTGATACCAAAATTTTTGACCTTGTGACCTTGACCTTTGACCTACTTTTCAACAACTTTAACATTGGGCATAACTTTTGAATGGGAAGTGAAAGGGCTTTCAAGACCTTTCCATTGATACCAATATTTTTGACCTCATGACCTTGACCTTTGACCTACTTTTCAAAAACTTTAACATTGGGCATAACTTTTAAATGGTAAGTGATAGGATTTCATATTTCACATGTTCATTCCTTGTGGCCCCTCTTTTTATTAAATGTATATAAAATCGACAAAAAAGAGGGGCCACTTTAAGAAATAAGGGGTCATTTAGCCAAACTGAGGGCCGATGAACTCTTATTTTGGGTCCTAGACCAAAACTAAATGCATATTTGGATAGTTTTATAGGAGGCCCTTTCATATTTGAAGTCAGATTTCTCCTATCTCGAATAGTTTTCTCATGATTTCACAATGGCCCCACCCAGGATTATCCCTGCCTGAGAAAAAAAGACTCGAAACTTGGAAGTAGCACATAATGTCCTATTTCTAAGTGCATTTTTTTTTAAAGTTTTTTATAAATCCCTTGTTCAGTTCAAGCAAGTCAGTGTTAATAAATGATACTTTAGGGTTATACTTTGTTGAGAATTTTTACAACATTTTCCCAATTTCAGCAAAATGCCGCTAATTTTCCCAAATTGGACAGGCACCTCCCCCCCCCCCCCCCCCAAAAAAAAAAAAAACTCTGCTACTGTTTTGTGATACGAATACAAAAAATATATTCTTCAGAAACTGGATAAACACGATTTTGAATACTTTGTCGTACAAAAGTTTTAATGAAATGGATACCCTTCAATAGATCTAATTTAGTCGTAATTTATACGGTATTCAGTGCTTGCAATCAAAAACTTTATAGACAAAACAAATTTTAAATGGGCGATTTCCCATGCTAATTGTGACACTGTCCATAGACTCTATATTAAACTCAGCAATGTCATGCTGAAATTTAACGTCGAAAACGCCCCATATAAAATTATCTTGTCTGTATAACATGATTGCATAAACTCATGACCATTATATCATAATTCATATACCAAAATTTACGACTAATCAAGATCCATTGAATGGCATCCATTTCTTTTAATTTATTGCACATGTTGCATGACAAAGAATTCAAAATCGCATTTATCCAGTTTCCGAAGTGAGCCACGCGGACAGTGAAGTAACAGTATAGACCTTTCATGCTAATGTCTGTTTGGTTCACTTATCTTTTCCAATTTTTATCGCAAGTGCCTCCTACAAAGAGCGATAAATCATAAATCTTGCATATTTGGCACTGCAGTACAAACTTAGAAGAATTATTTTGACATGTTCTCTATCTCAGATCACATATTGATTTTAATGAACTTGGTAGGGATGACGTACTGTTGTCAAAAGGAGCATTTGAATTTCATCAACTTTAAATTAATTTCACAAATACATGAATTTCTTTGTCAAACATTGTTGATAATTAAACTATACACAGATACATACACATGATACAGAAATGTGACGGTGCAGTTTTTCAGAAGAATATTTCTGAATAAGTCTATCTTGTATATCGATTGACCATGATAAAACCATTCATTTGAGACCTTGAATTCTGACCTAGTGACGTTGATCTTTAAGTTTTGACCTACTTTTCAAAAACATGAACCTTGACCATATCTTATGAATTTTAAGGGGTGGGGATTTTATAGTTTGTTTTCCAATATGTACAGTGCACAATTTAATATGTAAACTCAATGTGGCTAGTCGATAAAAGCGTGAATAATATTGCAAAAGTTGGTACTTTGGATGATACCGATAGGGAAGTTGGTACACAGGGTGTACTCATTGTCTCCAATCAAAATTGTGTTAAGCATCCAGGTCCCCTATCCAGACAGGGGTAAAAATGTCCATACAGGACAGTGATTGGGAAGGACAGGGGCAATGCGCCATAGTCCCATTAATTTGCAAAATGGCCAATTAGAGTCTCTGTACTTTCTCAAGAAATAACCTATTGAAAATCATTGAAAATGGCCCATTTACAAAATTTCCTTCCAAATCACTGTACGGGGTACCTTTAGCTCTAACCCCCCTCCCCCCCCCCTTGAGATTTCTTGCACTCTATATCTTGTTATCACATGATACATTATATATTATAGACAGTACTTTCGCTCTACGATAATATATGTTTGAATATAATTATCTTATTTATTACACTTAAATGACGCATGTATATTATACTGTTCATAAAATTTTGTATCTTGTAATGTAGGAAAGGTGTTTGACTAAGTTCTAGAACTTGTTCACCGATCCATTGCTAATTTGGAGCAATAAATATGTTTAAACTAAACAGGGTACCTCTCTTCAAAAGTTTTCTGGTGAACCGCTGCTTGGATCCAAAAACTAATTGCATCTAGACAGTATACAGTCAATATGGATGCAACCGATTGTGACGATTGCAGAACAAATCACGAAATGTTAAGTGTGACTTTAGGACACCGTCCAACTCCAAGGTATATTTGGAACCTTGGCTAGAATCGATGGCACATGTACAAACTTTTCTAGGTTGGTTGTCAATTATGAACTAGAAATGATTAACGCCTAAATTGATTTCAAGGGCGGACAGTGCGAACAAATAATTTTATTTCAAGGAATTCATAAGTGTACAAGATAAAGTAAACATTAGTCAATCCAAAGTACGTTAGAGGAAATAAAGAGTAGACTAGTGTATGTTTGTCTGTCTGTGAAAACGTTTAACCCCCCTCTTTACGCACCTCTATTGAACTATCAGTGGGTAAACTTTCCCGTTCCTCATAACTTTTGAAAAGCGAGTGACGGAGTCATGGGGCTTTCATATTGCATGTATATTATTGTGACAAGACCTTTCTTTTGATGCAAAAAAGGGGATTTGACCCTCTGATCTTGACTGGAGTTTGACTTCGCCTATTTGATACAGATGTATCGGGGCTTCAGACACATTTAGTCCAACCCGGTATCAAGATATCTTAATTTTCATTAAACTTAAAGAAAAAAAAGGTATAGCACTCACTGAATATTCCTTTTGTCAAGTAAATTTCAAAACCATTAAGAACAAACCAGATCGGAGCGAAGAAGGAGTGTTTGAAAACTGAATTAGCCTAGATGTGTTTATGTGTTTATGAAAACTGAATTAGCCTAGATGTGTTTATGTGTTTATGAAAACTGAATTAGCCTAGATGTGTTTATGTACTATATATAATTACAGCTATATATTAATTTAGCCGAATAGCAAAAAACCAGGTCTTAATTTGAGGGAGGATGGCGTCAACAATTTTGCCCCTCCCTCCCCCCCCCCCCCCACCCCAAAAAAATCCGTCAATTGTTAAATTTAAATAATCCGACATCAATGAAACTTTGTACACTGAAAAATAAATAAAGCAAGAGTGAGCACTATATTTTTTGGGTCATTTGGTAAATTGGGTCAGTTTGAAACCTGGTAATCTGACAGTTGCAACGGAGGAGACGCAGCAAAATGTTTCAGATACTGCTGATAAAAAGTGATATGCACAGCGTACAGTACATGCTGAATATGTAGGATTTGTGAAAGAAATATGTGTTATGATGTTTTCTTTGACGACTGAGTTCAATTTGATAAAATCTGTCACAAATATAAAATTCTAGTATTACCATGATTACAGTTTTCAGTATGTACCAAGAACCGGTATGAATAATTCTTCCTTAAAGTGTGAAAAGTACTTAATTTTTCTAGTTCGACCAACAAAATATTTTGCTGTCACATACTGACACCTGTGGAAACCTGCTTCAAACCGTGATCATTTCAATTGTAAAAAGTGGACATACGAACTTCCCGGCAATTATCCCCGGCGTCTTGTCGTCGCCCGTGCCTAACAGATTACTTAGCACCGTCATCGCCCAGAGGGCACAGAATGCATCGATATTGATGTCACACTATTGTCTAAGGCGATAGAACAAGTGTAGGGACTAAAGCAATTAACCCATCACTTTTATGGTGGAGGGGCGATTTGATGGAATTAGTGGTACATGTTCCGCCCCATCAAAAACGATAATTACTGAGAAGGAAGTTAAAACTTGTAGTATATATATTCGAATTCAGAAATTCATTTCAAAATCACAGAGAACTCCAAAAAGAATAAGCGATCTTAAATTAAAGACATGGTGCAGGCCGAACTGCGTTGCGGGGGTAAGATATTATATTGTTGAATTTTATAAACATGATGAAACAATTCTTCAATATTTTGGATTAGGGCAGTGAATGATTAATCTTAAAAAAAAAATAAAAAAAAAATTGGAAAAGCCTGTAGAGGCACATTTAGCAGAGATGTTTTTGAACAAATTCTTCTTTCATTTTCGGAAATCTGATATTTATATATATGATTATATACATTTCAGCTGTCTTATATAAGAATTAAAATATTCTTATTTTTCCTAAGAATTTTACAATTTTCTCTTAGAAAAACTTTAAAATATCTTGTTTTTTCCCATGAATTTTAAAGAGAAATGAGTATCTCAAAAAATCTATCACAGTGGGCAAGTTTCGTGGACTTTCAGTTTTGGGAACTTTCCCATGGTCGTTAACGGATTATAGATCGTGTTTACGTTATCTCACTGTCAATGTAAGCTACGTAATGGATAGATAATTAATAGAATGATTACAGGTGTAATTAACAAAATGGGAAATGTCCTCTATAACACAGTGGATGTTTATTTTGTAAAATCCGAAGTGATTTTAGTATGTTTTGATAAGAAATTAGTTGTGAAGTTTACTTGATAGCGAGTTTGTAAATATTTAGGATTAAGACTTGATTATGAGGAAAGAGTATACTCACAGATTAATTATAGACATTGCCGCGAATAGTATAAAATGATGCCTAAGTTGAATTTGATATCATAAAATCTTCAAACTCAAAGCTATAGGATTGCTAAACTAATATTGCGACCGTAAGCGTTTGAAAATGGTGAATTCTAACAGCATCCGCTGGGGTGATAGGAAAGGTATTTATTTATTTATTTATTTATTTATTTATTTATTTATTTATTTATTTATTTATTTATTTATTTTTTTATTTATTTATTTATTTATTTATTTTTTATTTATTTATTTATTTATTTATTTATTTATTTATTTATTGTTAGTCATATTTTCAATCGTTAACTGAAAAAGAATGGGGGTGTGGGGTGAGGTTAAAGTAGAAAAGAGGACGAAGTAAGATATTGAATGGAAATTTTGATATCATTTAGACTGTAGACCGACCACCTTGTAAATAGCAAGTTTTCAAATTCTATATGTACATTTTTTTTTGTATTCCAGGTCCTTTCCGGGCAACTCAAATCTGGAATGAGATCGTCGATCACATGAAGAGTAATGTCGTCTGCAAACGTCATCGTCTGAAGATGCGTAACTATGACAACTGTTTTACGGGCGCACATGCTGTTGACGTAGTGATGACGTATTTACTGAGTGACAGGAACACCTTCAGTACCGACTTGTCACGGGATAAAGCTATCAAGGTAACCTTAAATTATTATTTTACCTGTATAAACCACGTAACAACTATTTTAGTAAAATCCCATGGTTCAATTCTAATATAATTCTTAGGGTCATTCTCAAAGAAATTATTGAAATTCAACATTTATGTGACATCTTATAGAAAGTATACGTCGACTGAGATTTAAGTAGGTGGTGATAAATCACAGATTCCCAGCTTATAACGAGATCCCTGCATCCCTCTTGAGAATAGGCTATATTGCTTTACATGTATATGTTTGGCTCACAGATTTGTGAAAGTGATCAGAATTTGAAAAAAAGATATATAATATAGTGATTGTAATTGGTGTTTAGAATTTGTACTATATAGTATTTACCATGTCTACAGTCCAGCCTAAATTTCCTAATTTCATTTTCCAGCTTTGTCAGTCCCTGATGGATCGCCATGTGTTCTCATCAGTGAGTTCAAGGTCAAGTGAAGTGAAGAAGGGATTTGATGACAGTCACAATAAACTGTTCCGTTTTGTCAACCCAGACAGTGAGAGTAATATTAACGAGACCTCTACCATTATAGAGACAAGCTCTGATGAGGACCAGGATTACTCTATTGTAGAGGATGGTAGAGGAAACCAGTCAATCAGGTAATTGTTCATGTCCAAAGCTCTTGCTTTTGTATTTCTAGTGTGTTTGAGCAAGTTTGAAGTATTTCTGATTTCAAATTTATTTTAGTCTTTCCAAAATTCTTTGATACAGTATTAAATTATTTGTTCCCTCTGGAACGTTATTAACAATTTCAAAATTCTTTGAACAATATGCAGAATTTAAATAATCTATGAGTAACATTTGAATTTTGTGAAAGATATTTGCTTTGAAGAAAACAGTTGGTCAGAGAATTTGAAGAGCATAAGCCAGTTTAATAGAAGCGCTAGGAAATTTCATTTCCTTGACTGAAGCAGAAAATTGGAGATTTTTGATTTAAAAGGCCAAAATAGTTTTGAGAACTAATATAATCGATACAATTTCTTTGTAGAATCAGTAGTGAGAATGACCAGGATTTCCTAGATGACAGTATTATATGTAACCCTGTGGCCGTCAATAAGAAAGGACAGGTACTTCATGAAATCATCAACCTTCATCAGTCCTTCACCCGGCGGAAAAGTCGCAGCTCCCTCAAAGCTGATACCTCTATACTGTCCCGTAGTGGCAAGGAGAAAACTGCAGAGGTCTCCCAATCTGGTATGTACCAATTAAAAATAATTTACATACACTTCTACAATTTTATAATGTGGATGTAGAATCTTACCACTGCAATGTAAATAATTATTGAAAAAAAAAATGAAATTCTAAATCTAGAATAACGATATACAAATCGGGTAGAAAAGAAAATAAAGACATACTTGTTTATAAGTTCAGATTATGCAAAACTGTGTGGAAAATTTTAAAAGAATGAAACATTTAGTTATACATGTACAAATTTCAATGATTTTGTATTTGTTTTCAGCCATAGAAGGTCTGTGGAAAGAAGTTGCTTTGTGTCAGCTGCTGACCATCATTGATTTGCCGTTCTTAGACGGAATTCTAACAGCAGACAAAAACGAGAAGAAACATATCAAACAGAACATTGTGATCTCAAACGTGGTTGCCAAACATTACAACATGCCGGCAAACGGCATCAACAACGTGACAGATCCAGTAATGAGATCTGCTTTAAACTGTATAGAGTGCTTACCCAAAGGTTTATTAGTGCTAGAAAGGGAGTTTGTTAAGGAATGCCATCCTGCAGCCAAAATCCAGGCTTTCCAAGTGCTAAGTGAACATTACAGTAAAATTGAGGAGCCCCTCCTCCCTGAGAGGTTCCTGGATCTGCACCTGAACATTTTGAATCTGGTTCTGCAGCAGAAAAATAAACTTGCCTTGGAGGCCCTGCAGCTGGATATGATCATATTACCATGGAACATTAAGGAGGAGCTACATAGGCTCCTCAAGTTTATGTCAGCTTGTGCCTCTCTGGAGGAGTTCCAGCTTGATTCTAAGGTAAGCTTAAACTTCTTGATTCAGAGGATCAAAATTTCAGAAGGATTTTACTTATTTGAAACGGATAAGATCAAATAAATATTTAGTGGAAAAACATCTGCAATTAGAATTTTACAAGCCAATTTAGCAAAGCAGTTATTAGATTAAAGTCATGTAAGAATGAAAATTGTTTTTGCCCTTTTAAATTGCTATTCATATTGAAAAATAACTTCTTAATTCAATCAAAATGTTTTATCAGAATTTAAATATTTCAAAATTATTTCTAATTTTATTCCTTTAATTTTCCCCAAACAGGTAGATAATGAGAACCTAATCCTGGACACGTTCACTGACTGTATCATCAGACATAAAGTGGTAGCTCACAAACTGGCTCGTGTTCTTGTATTATTCCTTATGAACAACTTGCAGGAAATATTCACCATTCCGAAAATCATCAAGGACAGAGTTGCTTCCCGTATGGACGACCTAAAGACAGGGGAGGTGTCACCTGTGAGAGGTAATTAATTGGAATTCATATGAAAAAAAAAAAATTGGATCTCTTCCATAGAAAAAAAGCCAGAAATCTGAAGACTTATAAGATCTTAGAATTCTAGTGACAAGTTTAAATAAAGATCAGTTTCTACTTTTGCAACATTGAGTTAATATACATGTATGAAAATTTTTTCAATTCTTTTTCAACCGAAAATAGTTCACAATTTCACATTATTTCTTATACTAAATACATGTGATTTAGAAAAGCAGATTAAAACCATCTGAAATAATTAATATCATGATTTTATTCATATTTTTCAGACATAACCTACTGTAGTCAAGTCAGCTTAGAACAGTACAAGAAGCAGGCAGTGGAAGGCACCAAAAGTGCGTTAGTCGACATGATGAACGGTATTCTGGACAACACAACCATATCGCTCAAAGAAAAGAAACAACGACTCAAACAATTCCAGAAATGTCACCCTCAACTCTATGCTCAACATTTCAGCGAGATGTTGTGAATTTTAGAAAAACCCGGCAACAAATGGTGCTATTTTTAGAACTCTTTCACAGCTGTTAAACAGCATGAGTGTTAATGACTTTGTGACATGACACGTTCTTTTCAGGGTCTTAATTTGGTCCTGTTTAGAAGTTTGATGAGTTCACTCCCTGCTAATGGATGTTGCATGGTTTCACTCCAAACAAAGTCTCCCGACTCTAAATAGTGCAATGTACATGTAAAACTTGTGATATTTTGTAGATATTATTTATTGATAATTTAATAGTAACATGCCACACAGATCTCAATGTCAGGGACATTTTTCATGTTATTTGAGATTCTGTGTGGTTTATAACTTCACTCGTATATATTTTTTTTTATGTCTTCTTGATTTTGATATAACTTTTTGTATCATCCTGATCTCAACTTTTGAATTTTTACGTAAGCCATTTTTGGAATAATTTATGTTTTAATTTTGTCTCGGATGCTGTAACGAAGCTTTTAAATGAAAAGAAGAAGGAGAGTTTATCTCGCTATTATTTGAAAGACACATATATGAGGCAATCATATTGTGTATAATTATTTGTATCTTGTATACCTCAAAATATTATGGTACATGATTAATCCAAATTTATTTTTGGTCATTTTATGAATTTAGATATCTACATTATTTTTCTGTATAACACTTTAATCAATGCATATCCTACAATATTAATGTTTTTACGTTTTTGGTCTCAGTATCTAAAATATATGACAATAATCCATTCATACTTTTTCTACCACGGTAAATAAGAATACGACTAATTTCACTTTTGTACATAGAGCAATAAATGCTTTAATAAATAATGAAATAACATAATGCAATTCTTAACTCTGTGTTACTTTGAAATGAACAACTTAGTTTATATAAAATTCATCAACCCAGAAATGACACTTGATCTAAATAGTATAAGAATTTCACAATGATTCTTGTGTAAATACAAATTATAGAGAAATTTTGCCACAACTTTGAGCACTGTTGCCAAGATCAAGGAAATGTCTGTGTGTTGGGTTTGAATGAGTCAGTCATTGTGTGTATCACACTCACAAATTTTAAGGGTCTAGAGCAATCTAATTAAAATTTCAGTAGAGTAACGGATCAAAAACGTCGAATTTTAATTAGATTGGGTCTAGAGGGAACATGTATATATTCTCTTGACATAGGGAAACTTCTTTTCTCCCACTTGAGACTGAGAACTCTCAAATTTCCCTGGGGTGAGATAAATCGATCTCACCCGCTGACGTCATCGATCTCACCCTCTGACGTCATAACTACCTAAGCGACGTTATGGAAGCAAGGCAAACTGGTGATTATAACAGACACTCTAGATAGTCGATAACGTGGGAGAAAAACAATCAAACAACACCATGAGGGAGGGATGGCTAATTCTCAGCCCGAGTGTAAAAATTTTGCTTGTCCATGACTCGGCAAGCCTCGTCATGGACTGGCAAAATTTATACACTCGGGTTGAGAAATCGCCATCCCTCCCTCATGGTGGTGTAAGATTATATTAGTCTCCTTGTGCAACTTAGTTTCTGAGGTTACATAGGAACAAAGTTATGAGTAGATCAGATCAAGCTGGTAGATACTCTAGAGGTCATAGTTTATTTTGAACATTCATTAGACTCTCCATTTGAAAAGACGATGGCGAGAGGACAATACCTATTGATTTTCAAGGTGATGGGTCAAGGTCAAAGTCAAAGTCAAGGTCACATCTAACAGAAAAATTGTGTTAACACTATAGCAGTCGCAGATTCCTTCTATTGTTTATCAAAGTTAATGTGTGTTGTCCATGTGAGAGGACATCACCGATTTATTTTAATGTCGAGGTCACAACTGACTGTACTAGATTACCCTTGTAGACACACCAGGTTTCCTTATGCTCAGAGGATGGCATCCATTTATGTTTCAAGGTCAGAGTCAGGGGTCAAGGTTACAAATGCCGATACTAGAAATGATAATACCCAATGGACACTCTAGAAGCAAAAGACAGATTTTGATATTTATTTTGCTCACAAGATACCCAAAGGAAGAAGATAACACAAATGCATTTTCAAGGTAATGGCATGATAATATTGGTGATCGGATAAAAAATGAAACTTTGTTGCCGCGTGGGAGGATACTGTTATGACCTGGATTGACTTGTTGGTTGAGTTGTAAGGAGGAACCATTTTACACAAGATCAAAGTACGGATTTTTACATAATACCAATTATAAATTCTGGATCTCATGTTTTATTTTTTCACCTACTTCAAACATAAAAATGAATGAATTATTTATTATACATGTATGAATTTATGTATTCTGACCATCTTTAAACTTCTACGCTTTTTGTGCACCACCCTTCCACTCGGGACATTTCACAAGAAGATTTTGACGTGTATAAAGGAATCGCCTTGTCCTTGTTCTACAATTCAAAGCAGAACTGAATCCCCAACAATTAATGGACTGGGCGGGTTGTTTATGTTGCCCGTGATACAAAAGCGACACATTACTGTATGTGTATTTTATTCCATATTAGTAAATAAATATTTCAATCTTAGCACAATTAATATTCGACGCATAACTAATGTCTGGCGTCCATCCGTATGGTATTCTCACTTTCATGACCTTATTTGGCTGTAATTACAGATAATCAAATATAACAGATCTTGGGTCAAACATGTTGACCAGGATCAAAGTCACGTGATAAGGGTCACACAAGCGGCAGGAGAGAGGTCCTTTAACATTCTCGAGATATATATCAAATTTACAGAATATTGTATTTAGTGTTGTGCCGATTATCGCCGACGTCGGCGACATCGTGACCAGACCCCTTTGAGTATGATAATCGATTATTATTTTGATAATCGATTATAATCGGAAAGTTTAAAACATTATGAAGTATTTGTATGAAGTAATTAATTAATGAGAAAGGTAATGAAAGAACGCCAAATATAAATATAAATGAGTTGCATGATTTCTTTAAAACCATAAACGAACCTCCAAATATACCAAACGAAGTAAATCAAATTTTACAAAATGAAATAGAAAATCGAGAAGTAATCGAAATTAACCAAGAATTAAATGCTGAAATTACAAGTGAAGAAATAAGTAAATGCATTAAAAACTTAAAAACAACAAGGCACAAGGAGAAGATAAAATAAAAAATGAATACATAAAATCTACTGTAAATTTGCTTCTACCACTGTATGTGAAACTTTTTAACATAATCTTAGATTATGGTATAGTACCTGAAAGTTGGTTAGGTGGTATTATAAAACCGATATACAAAAACAAAGGGGCAGAAAGTGATGCAAGAAATTATAGACCCATAACGATCCTAAGTTGTTTTGGCAAATTATTTACCAGTGTTCTCAATGACAGGTTAAATAGCTTTTCAGAGGAATTTAGAACAATACAAGAAAACCAATCAGGCTTTAGGCGAAATCATTCTACCACTGATAATATTTTCATAATTCATATGCTCTTCGAAATTCTTAAATTGAAAAAAAGAAAATTATTCTGCGCTTTCATAGATTTTGAAAAAGCTTTCGATACAGTTTGGCGAGACGCACTTTGGCATAAACTACTCTTAAATAATATAAACGGTAAAATATATACAGTAATTGTGAATATGTATCATCATATTAAATCTAAAATAAATTTTGATGGACAGATCTCGGATACTTTCAGGTGCGAAAATGGGGTTAGGCAAGGGGAAAATTTACCCCCCTTCCTTTTTTCTATCTATCTTAATGACCTTAATGATTTCTTTTTACAATCTGATATAAATGGCCTAGAAACAATTACTGAACAGCTTGATGAAAAACTTGATTACTATCTAAAACTCTTTGTGATCCTATACGCGGACGATACTGTTCTTCTAGCAGAAAGTAGCACCGATCTTCAAAATCAACTATATACCTTTGAAAATTATTGTAAAAAATGGAACTTAAAAGTAAACGTCGGTAAAACTAAAATTCTGATTTTCGGGAGAGGAACTGTTAACATAAATCCTTTAAGTTTGGTCAAAATTTTATTGAAATTACTCAAGAATTCAACTATCTTGGTACTATTTTCCAAAAAACAGGAAATTTCCAAAAGGCAAAAAAATACCAAGCAGAAAAGGCAACTAAAGCTATGTTTAGTGTTCTAAAAAAGGGCAGAAATAATAATCTTTCAATTCAATGTCAACTTGACCTTTTTGATAAGATGATTGAACCAATTTTAATATACGGCAGCGAAGTATGGGGTTTCTCAAATAATATAATATTAGAAAGAATACATTTAAAATTCTGCAAAATTTTGCTTAACCTTAAACAAACAACTCCTGACTTCATGATTTACGGTGAATTGGGTAGGATACCATTAGATATTAAAATAAAAACAAAAATATTAACATATTGGACAAAACTCATAACAGGACAGGGTAATAAAATTGCTTCAATACTTTATAAATTAGGATATCCTTTTTACCGTGAATATCATTCTAAATTCCCATGGATAAACAATATTGAAAATATACTAAATCAATGTGGATTATCAAATATTTGGCAATCTCAGTCGTTCCCTAGTGATAAGTGGTTAAAATCAAAGGTAAATTTAGTCCTTACAGATCAATTTAAACAACAATGGATTTCAAACATAAATAACTCTCCAAAATCTTTAAATTACAGAATTTATAAAGAAGAACTTGTTTTTGAAAATTATTTTAATTTACTTTCTACTAAAGATGCAATAACCTTTTGTAAATTTAGAACCTGTAACAATCACCTTCCTATAGAAATTGGCCGATGGAGTAATACTCCTAGAGAAAACAGAGTCTGTCAAAAGTGTCATACAAACGACCTGGGTGATGAGTTCCATTATATTTTAAGCTGTAATTTTCTTCAAACTGACAGATTAGCTCTCTTACCAAATAGATTAATTAGGAATAAAAATATAATATCATTCAAGGCAATCATGTCATCAAATAAACAGACAGTACTACGTAAACTATGTATACTTATTCGTAAAATAAATCAGGCTTGCCCCCCCTCCTTAAAACCATTAAATCTCTCTCTCTCTCTCTCTCTCTCTCTCTCTCTCTCTCTCTCTCTCTCTCATTGTTAAGATAAGATCATATTATATGTTGTTTCTATGTCATTCCCACGCATGAATGAATTTTGTATTATTATATCTTAAAATTTGTATATCTCTCTATGCCATTGTAAAACGGTTACGAGAATAAATTGATTGATTAATTGCAACATTGAGTCGTATTTTTGCAAGAGAAACAGTTCATACATATCATATTAATAATTTAACTCAACTTATATTTCTTTGACTTAGCCTTTGCATACCCGTATGAAACATTTTGCTGAGTTTCCATAAAATTTCCCCAAAAAAGTTTCCACAAAAAAATGAAAAGTAAGTTATGTACAAATCATGAAATACTTTACAGTTTTGCAGTGTATTATATAGGAATCCGATTATTAATCGATGATCAATGGGGCTGCCTTTACCACAGTCGAAACCTAACATTTGCATGCCATGCATTTTTCATAATTTTCTCGTGTTTCATTAGAACTCAATACAACCATGCGCGGATCCAGAGGGGGACCGGGGGTCTGGACCCCCCCCCCCCATGAGATCTTCGGAGGTGGGGTCCAGCTTTGGCCCATTTCTAATTGAAATGGGTCTAAAATGCATGAAAGGACTCTGAAACCTAAAATTTCGGCTCGTTTCGCTCGTCATTTACAAATACAAAACTATTTTTTCTGCAAAATTCCTTAATTATTATCAATTGTTCATACTAAGTAATTTTATATAATTGTCTTGGGTCTCAGGAACTCATATTTTGAACAGTCCCTTACTTCATAGGATGTAACCTCCTTCATCTTTGTCAAGGTTTTGTCATTTTAAGATGTCTGATTATTTGGAAAATGACACATCTCTTATCTATTTATTCTCATGAAATTCGCTCCGCTCGCCGATATAAGGAGTGAAATATTCAATGTTATAAAATAATCATCTCGATCGAATAAAGACAAATTAATGTTTCATATCTAAAAAAAATTCTGCTCGCTACGCTCGCCAATTCTTCATGAAAATAAACGTGAAAGGAAAGCTAACAAAATTGCCTCTGCCCATCATGTGCACTGATATATATGTACCTACATGATAGGTAGACTTCCTTAAATTTTGGACCCCCTCTGACCAAAAATGCTGTACAGTATCCGCGCATGATAAACGATCGCTAACAAAGTGCGAGCGGTCGATTGGAAAGACTTTATGTGGACGTACATATATAAGTATTTAGGGAATGTCATGTTCACATCTCAAGTTTTCTTCATCTTTGATACGGTTCATCGTCTGCTGACATCGAATCATATGCGTTATCCCATCCAATTTCAGCTCAAATACGCTCCAGAGGTCAGCAATTTGCTTCATTTTTTTTTTCAAAATTTTCACGGGGGACCCCCTTCAAGGCCGGGATGGGTAACATATTTCCATACTGTCCCCACTTGACCCTTCGGGCCTCGCAAGTCATCCCCCCAAAAAGTGTCTGTGCCCCCGGACAGCTGTTCAAAGTTCTTGGTTCAACCCTTCTTTATAGACGTCCACGTCGAAAACACCCTGGCTACGCCCCTGCCAGCAGTAAAGGAGAAATTATTTCATTTAGAAATCTTTATTAACCACATAAATTGAGTGGAAAAAATGGTCTGAATATTCGAGAAGGTAAGGAGAAAATGTGCTCCAGAATGCACCATTTTATTCCATTTTTTCAAAAATTTTCCGGGGGAGGCCCCCCGGACCCCCACCTACAGGAGGGGGCATCCCCCTCCCGTACCCTCCCCCGCTCGGCACTTCGTGCCTCGAATTGACCCTTTGGGTCGATACAAAACCCCCCCGCTTGCCACTCTGGAGCCGCCACTGCATGGTTACATGGTTCTCTGCATTGGGATACATGTAGCAGGCAATTTTAATCGCAAAAGTTTCTTCTTTACAACAGGTACTGTCGTAAGACGTGTTTATTTTTTCAAAACATTTGTAAGCGGAAGAAATTATTGCATTTTCACTTTTAATTTCATCACAAAAGCAATTTACTCTGTTGTGATACTCACGACTTTAACGAAATGATGAGCTATTAGAAGATATACATTAATTCGTAAAAGGGGGGGGGGGGGGTAACATGAAGTGAGGATGAGTGGATGGGGACGATGATTACATGCAAAAATAAAGGATCATATTAAAAAATTCTATGTACATGAATAAGAAAAATGTCGCATACACGTTTGACATGTATTCTTCATTTAATTTTTGTCTATTTATATTTAATTTTCCTTTATTTTTAAATTTAAAAAAATATCTGTGCATCTAGTCTTTTATTTATTCAGTTTAATTCTCGTTTTTTACTTCCTGTATCTATTTCATTTGTTTTTATTTTTTTTCACTCTAGAAGAATTTATTTCAATTGAACAAAGAAGGATAATTCTAATTTCAGTTTTACAACACGTGGGATTACGTCCCTTGTCACTAGGTAGCGAATGGAAGCGTTGCCATGTTTTTATCCAATCAGCTCCTTTCGTTGAAGTCACATGGATTTTCCCGGTGACGTCTCCATGTTTGTGTGACAACGTTTAGCGGATATAGGGGTGAATTAGACAGGTACTAGACTTTTATTGTAGTCTGGATCTCACTAGCCTTTCATAAAGAGGTAGGTAAAATTACACAGAATAAAGATAAGAATGTCAATGAATGATAAATAGAAATCATAAGAAATATAACCGATTTGCAAGTGTCGAATGATCTAGCAGCAAATCAAACGGTCAAATCGATATGGAAAGTGATAAGACACACTTTTAATCATAGATTCATACACTAATCTCAAATAAAAGACAGGTACTGTGGCTTCAGTAGTGTCGAAGAAAATCATTTGAGAGAATATAATTCCCTTTTTCATTGTTATTTTGATGTAAAGATTTGTTAATGCAGGAACAGCTAGATAATTTTCATCTGAAACAAACCAAATTATATTGGTAGAAATTGCCCATCTAAAAAGAGTTTTGGCTGTATGTTTGTGTGCAGCATATGGTCAGTGATGAGAAAGGAAAACTGGCGAATGGTCCATTTCCAATGATTTTTCTACATGTAATTTTAACAACAATGAGCCATTGTGCTTTCGAATCAGGGCGATTATTGCACATTTTCCAATCCCTGCATACCCTTTTAAATACACTACACAAAATTATATTGCTTTGGTCAGACAATATGTCTATCTATTTCCTTCATGAGGCAAGTTAAATTTGTGCAAAATCTTTAACAATGATCGTTGGAAATTGGAATTTGTATTGTGACAATACTTTTCTAGTAACAGTTTTGACCTATTAGTGACTTTGAACTTGGAGTTTGACCTTCTTCTGTTTAGGAAGGAATATGCAAGATCACAACTACAGCGCATGCAGCAATATGTCCTTTCTGATTTGCATTATAATCACATAACTTAAGACCATTGTTCAAATTAACTTCGGCAACTTTTCTGCCCATGTAAATTGACCCTTCCGAACACGGGAAAAATTTGAGAAATTCCATGATGTCACAATGCAATTTCGATGTTTGACTGAGGTTCGAAGCTTGTTTGTCCGAGGTAAACACATGGTAAAAGCATTGTGACGTCACGAAATTTTGCATTTTTTTCCCGCAATCGGAAGGGTCAATTGATCAATGATGACGTGAAAACAATGGATAATAATCAAAGAGAGCGTAAAAACATATGTATAATCTTCAGGTTAGCAGTATTTGTGATCTTCCGTATTGTTAGTAAAATCATGTATCATCATACTCTGTGTTTTCTGTGCGCACAGTGCTTATTCATCAAGAAGTTTTATATATATAATTTATGTACAAGAAGTTTACATCAATACATGGATATATCAAGAAGTATATACATACCATTACATATATTGACAGTTCTTGTCTGCTAGCTCTTAATTTAAGCTGCTGATTGTTCCAATACAAAAGGTAGGGGTGTAATGTTAAAGTTCAAATGAGTTGAATACAAAAGATTATATATAGTGATATAATTTTTATTTTGTTGTGAAGAAGGATAGGAAAAGATGAAATCAGACCTGGATTAAAACCCAGGACCTCTATTTCTGCATGTAATTACTGACCAACCACTGAGCTATATCATGCGGGGTTGATCTACACCCAGCTCTGCCACACTCCTCCTCCCATCAATTTTGAGGTTTAAATCCTCAACCTCACAACGGTGCAAAATTTGTCAAATCAACCCACTGGTTCTACCTCTTCTCAAAGCCAGAAGTAATTAGATAATAGCTTTTACACCGACAAAGTTTCCACTTTGGCATTTGCGTATCATTTATGATTAAACACATCTTAATCTTGAATACTTCTTGAGATTTCTTTAAAACTGTGAATTTTTTCAGGCATTATTTATATAAAGTTTCATGATAAATATTCTGTCTAGATATAAAGGCTTAATTGTGATACAGCTTTAAAGGGAGGGGGTTTAAGATTTTTTTGACAGAAAATATTAAGATTTTATAAGGGTAGCCCCGTTGAGCAGATAAATATTACATTGAGGCATGAGGGGTTGGACAGGAGGTAGCCTCTCCTTATCCCTCCCCATGTTCTCCCTCCTCCCCTGCCCCTTCCACCATATTTTACCACCTCACCCCTTTCCTACAACTTCTCCATCGCTACCCTTCCTCCCTCCCTCCTCTCCCACCACCTTTCACATCCTCCCTCTCCCTTATTCCTAGCTATGGCTTCCCACTCCCACTTCCATCATTCCTCATGCCCCTTTCTCTCCTCCCTTCAACCTGTCTGCCCCCGCGCCATTATAGTAATAAAAAGTAATTCATTGTTGATATTTGGCCAATGTCCGAGTACGATCATCAGTAAACCAGCCTTTGTTAATCAAATCACATTCGGATTATTGCTATGTCTATTATCATGGTGTGTAGAATGGTAAAGCATTGTGATATGCAGGGACGTTCAACTTTCATTTTGTAGCTTGACCTTTGACCTTGGGACCTTGACTTTGACCTTCTATAGGGAAAACACAGTATAATCTCATTCATCTGTAAAATGTGATATTGATATATTATACTCATGCATAGTTGGTTACCTTGACCTTTGACCCTATGACCTTGAACTAATTTATAGTTTGTCTTTTGGAAGATAAGTTTATTTCAATGCATGTTTCATTTTTAGAAAGTCACATGTTTCTGGGGAAGAATGATGTCACTTTGTTTAAGACAAACACACATATTTGAACCTCTTTTATTTTCAAGGCCAAGGTTGTCAAGGTCAAGGTTTCAAATGAATGAAATGGTCAAAGTTGTTTTGGGTATAAATATTGATTATAAACTCATGATGGAACACTTGTAAGTTTCTGAGCAATACATTTCAGTTTGTATATATACCTGAGATGAATATTAAGTAACTGGCTGTGGGTGTGCGAAGATATTGACTCATTAGAATAAGTTACGTAAACAATTTTGCGGTCCGTCTGGTACCTTGCATTGATCGAAAACATTTTTGGAGAGGGGGTCCAATCCTGCAAGGGGTTTTCCAGTGTGTTACATATAGATAAAAAATTAACTATGAAATCACACGTAAATTTTAGGAGGATCAAATTAATGAAGGTCTATAATGTTGTCTCCATGTCAAGCTAAATGTCAAACGGCTAGATCTGAGTGAAATTGTAAAATATCATACCCCACCAGCATATTTTCTTATAATGAGGAAAAATAAAGTCAATTTATCAAATGAAAATACATGTATTTGATACAGAGAAATAGGATGAACGATATATCGCCATAAAAGTACATGTACTTCCTAAAAGAAAAACAAACTGCTATTAGCATGATTAAAGGTCAAATTAATTGTTTTCATATAAAAAGTAGGCAAATTCCAAGGCCATCAGGTCAAATGTGATGGTATGGTGTAAGGTATCTTAATTAGTTTTTTCTGCAAAAAGATAGGTCATGAGTCTAGTTCATTCATGAAGGCCAAGGTCACAGGATGAAAGGTCAAGGTATCAGTGGAATTTCCCCAAGTGCCAAAACCCTTATAAGTACTTTCCGTGCCTACTGAAGTGATAAGCTTCCTAATGAGACATGGAGCCCCCTACAAGAAAATTCAGAGGCGAGAATGTGTATCCCCTCGGTCTGTCTGTCTCGGTTTTATGTTTATGTCCTTTCTGTTATATCTACAGTATTGGAAAGGGGGTTACATTAGGATTTAAGTGAAATTTATAGATTTGTAAATATATATTGTATCGAATGAAAAAAAATGTTTATGATAGACCTACTTCACGTTTAATATTATAATATTCCCCTCACTGATAAGACGAGGGATTTTGTAATGGAATACATATCTCTTCTATTCAGTTTCTTTTAAATTCTTGGCGGTGTCATACATATAAATCGCTGTATTTTATGATACATTTCGTTTGAAAAGTTCAGGTAGCTTCTCGTACGCGGATCCAGGCAGCTATACTGTATATAGAGTGTTCATTGTTTCATTTTGATTAAGATACATCTTAAAGTAAAGTCCTTTCTATTTTGTTTATTCTTTCGCTGAACTGAAAAATCCAGACCCCCCCTTTTTTCTCCCTCTTTTATTCCATCCTGTTTTAGTCCCTCGATCTCGTTATCGTGTGTGTTCACTAAGTAAGACGTATGTTTGCATCATAAACAGGTGAAAATGTTAGATGCACAGCAAGTGTCACTTTTACTTGAACGGATTAAATGTAATTTCTTCGCTGATTAACTTAAGATTGGCAAACTGCATTTGATTTAAAGTTTCAATTCTATAGAAATACCACAATCAATAATTTAATAGGCGTGAAGTAAAACAGTTCATAGTGCTATAAACATGTCGAATCACGAATTCTTTCCCTTTAAAAACTAAAAACGAATTCAATATGTAAATGCCAGAACCCAGATCATAGTGCCAAAGCCGGTTGCTAAGAGAGGCACCAGGCCAAACAATCACATTTAGTCCGACTGCCATTCGAGAACTTGTTCAACTATTTTTTTGACAAACAAGTAGTGGGGAGTTTTGTGAGAAATTTTAAAACTGGTAAGTTTTCTTTATCTTTTTTTTTTTTATATAAACGGGATAGAAGATGACGTAAATTTGAGTAAGAAATGATAGGATTTTTCTGCTGTTAGATGTTACATGTTAGTGCACATGCTTCTTCAGCCTGATTGAACAAGAAAACATGATGAATCTATTATTAATAAGGTAGTGACTGTGAAGTACCATGAAACGGTTGTAAATTTCAATAATCAATGTCGGGGTTACCAGTTTTCCTATTAAATATTGATACTCGTTCCGCCTAGAAGAATAACAATTTGTCCAACCCCCTAAGTTCTTTTCCCGAATGTTCGATCTTTATCAGAAAAGTATACTTTTTTATTTCGATAGAATTTGCAAACACAGAGAATACCTGTACCTCGAATGCATGGTTATTGCAGTTTCAGAGTTTCATATATATACCCATTTCACTCTTTGTCCCAATAAATGCTCTCTTTCGCTAAAGAATCTCGTGTTTTTCCATTTTATAACGATGTCTTTTCAACTCCTAGTAGCAAGATATAAGGAACCATCTGTTTAATCGCACGTAGTAACCACATGGTACGACAGAAAGAGTAAGGTTCCCTAGGAAAGGGGGGGGGGGGGTTACAGACATGTGTATTCGGAGAGCTTCGCTCTATTCTATCTCTTTATATTTAAAGTCTATGTAACAAGATTTTATTATCGTTTACATACTAAACCCGTTATCGGAATATAATGGCATAACAATGTACCTGTCATATTTGTCCAGCCATCTCAAGATGTTAATTTGTACAGACCGATATAGGGATATTTAATAGGATATTCAGAAAATTTAAGAGCGAACTAGAATTGTCACGAATACAACAACCCCTCAATGAAACAGGCAAGGATGAAAAGTAGTTCCAAGTGCATGGTACACGTACACAGTATGTCTTTTCTCCATTTTCATAGGATGGGTTTATAACCTGATGAAGACCTCAAACACCCCCCCCCCCCCTTTTTTTTTGCCATTCCTGGACCCGCACCTGACCTTATACTTTTCATTCGACAAGAATTTGTGAAAAATCAAGTTGGCTTTGAAGTTTGAACTTGATTGATGAAAGGCTTCGAAATTACATTCTTCTCGCATTTTACTCTTTTTCACATTTGCACACCAGAATCATGAACTGGTATTGCATTACAGTACACGGGCGAAACGTTGTTTATTGGACAGCTTTCTATTTGATATTTTGATGTTCTTTTTATGTTTGATTTTTTTTTCTTTTGCAGGCCGTTGTGAGGCAATAACACTTTTTATTCAAAATGGTGTACAATTACACTAAGCCCCGTGGGCCCATTGCGGCCATGTACAGTAGCCCAGGCCCATGTTACGGACTTCCGGGCCTTGTTGGACAAAAACAACACGATCCTAGAAATAATCATGTGAAAATGCCAGCGTATGCTTTTGGTGTACGTCACGGAAAATTCAAGGATGATTGTAGTCCTGGACCTTGTTATTACCCTAACCCCAAAGTGTACCGTGATGGCAACGATGGAACTCCCCATTACTCATTGTACAGCCGTCAAAGGGATTCCCAGATGTTCAAAACGCCCGGACCAGGCGCCTACAGCCCAGAGGATGTTGGGCAAACAGCCCACTTCAGACACCCTGCCTACAGCTTCGGTACTCGCCACAGACACAGGAAAACGGATAATACTCCAGGTATGTGAACGGGCGGAGAGTTTATGACATCTCCATGCACAGGAGCTCGACGCCACGACCCACAACGACACCCGCCTCTACTTAGGGAAGGGGCGGATGTCACTGAGGGTTGTTGGCGTCAAGCTCCTCTGTCTCCGTGCTACTTTTGCAAATTTTCCCAATCTTGACTAATAATACAAGACACCCCCCCTCCTCGAATCTCATCCTTTTCATATTTCTCTCGAATTTTATATGTTCAGGCCTGTTTTCTTAGCGCTGTCTCGGTTATATTCAAAGATAAAAAAATTAAAGATAAAAACAATCGAAACTCGGATCCTCCAGGTAATTTATTGCATGGCGCCTTCTAGGAAATGTACCCGGTCGAATCTATAACCAATCAATTGACGCACCCCCGTAATTATTCAATCCTCGCCGTTAGAAATCCTCACATTGATTGCTAATTGCTCTGCGTGAACCAGTCAATAAATGCTTCAAGAATCTAAATTAGAAAGAGCTCATACAAGTAATCATTTATTACTTCGAGAAAAAAAGACCATTCGTGGCAGAGAGTACTATTATTACAGGCAGCGGAATCGATCCTATGCTCTGATAAGATTTACGAGAAAGCAAGTAGGCGCGAATTCCATTTCATTCCATACAATGCGAAAAAAAATTGATAAAAGGATTTATGTAAAATTTATGGCGTCTAGATTTAGTTATGATTTGAGTCCTCATCGGTATCATAAAGTCATATTTGTTTGTTCTTCGACGTATTAAGGAGATATTGAAAAGGTGATTTGATAGCTCTACAATAGCAATATAATATTGTTTGATTTAACGATAGACAGATATTGTCTATTATGTAGTCTGGTTAGTAAAAGCGAAAAGTTTGCCTTAAGAAGAAAAATTCATCAAAAATGATCAGTTTAATTATAAGAGAAATTATAAGTTGCTGTTTTTTTTTTATTAAGAATTCTTGAACTCATCCCCCTCTTCCATCAAAAACATTTCTTTAATTCTTAATAAATGAAACGTTGTTAAATTCCCTTTGGTATTCTAAGGTTGAGGGATTTAAACCTTCCGATCTGACATTGCATGTTTTCACCTGTCCTTTATTTATATTTGTATGCACGTATTTGTCTAAAATCAGCGTGGAGTCGTACATTCTTTTTATGTCCACTTAATTGCTTCGTCATATTGAAAAACTTCCAATATACAAATTCAGCTGTACAATTGTATGTGCCAAGTATGTTATACCTGAAGACAGCGACACTTCAACATATATAGGAAATCCAAAAAAAAAAGGAAGATATACTAAGATCTGCGAAAAAATCTGCGTTTTGATATCAGTTCTCCCATTTACATGATATGCGCATTTAGACGCGCTTCAATACGCAAGTTTCTCTATCAAATGGGTTTAAATTACTAAATCTGAAATGACTAACTTTGGGAAACTTGGATATCTCACTTCAAAATCAATTTCACAGTTCATTATTGATCCTATAGCCACCAGCAATGCACTTTCAGTCTACGTATGTCTAATTTTAGATAGGAACATCCAGACGCAAAAATGAAAAAAAAAAATAAATATTTTAACTCTTAATGTAATTTTGATTTTTATCTTCTTTTCAGCTCCTAACAACTATACATTAACACAAATGTTGGGTAAAACCACAGACAGTGGTAAGCCTCAGGCTCCCATCTTCTCCTTGTCAGGAAGGCAAAAGCAGGGTGGTTTCCATGAGGATTTAGCCAAGGTGCAGTTTTTAGACCTTTTCTATTTTAGTTTTTTTTTTTCAAAATTTGATATCATCAGAATAAAAATTAAGAATCATATTCCTGTGCAATTTTGATAATATCATTTAATGATTTTATTTTGTTATTTATTTCAACATTTGATTTTAGTTTTAATTTCATTTCTTCAAAGCTCATTTTTCATTTTTTTTTTTTCAAATAATGACAGTTTCATATAAGAATTTCATTTTTCTTTTGCACAGACCCCAGGACCTGGAACTTACAACACTACTGAGCCTAATCTATACAGAGACAAAGCTCCCCTGTACAGTATGACGAGCAGAAACGTTATGCCAGGAGATACCACGCGTAAACCAGGACCTGGAGCTCACTCACCAGAAAACGTAAGCACAAATATCGATGATTTATATACAATTTTAATACTTCTAGTTCTTTCTTTCTCACAATGTCTTTCTTTGTGTGGTTTGAATTTATCATCTCATTTATCATCCATCATTACTGAATGTGCATACAACAATACGAACAACTTTCAGTGGATGAAACTTGAAGTAACAGCATTTCTGCTTTTGTATGTGTCAGAGCATGCATGGCAAAATTCTGATAACCATTGGAATTAAAAATTGATGCAATTTATGCAAATTTCTCACATGAGAAGTCCTATGTTTTCATTTGCAGGTATACATCACAAAGAGGCAGGGTCCAAAATTTAGTTTTGGAATCCGTCACTCTCAATACACAGCCCCGTTAATCGTAGACGTCGTTGACGACTATGTACCTTCTCAGTCTTATTGTAAATCTTAAAATGGTAAACAACATATCCGGTTTTCGTTAATTTTTATTTTTAAAGGCTTAGCACGGAATCAAAGTTCCAAAATCTAGCAATGGATGAATTTGTTAAAATTGTTTTGAAATGCCAAAAATTTGAGACTGAAGTGAATCTGAAAAAAAAAGCGTAAATCTTTTTTTTTAAAAGAAAACTGAAATATCTTGTTTTAAAAAAATCCAATATTTTCTCTAAAGACTGAAAAATATTGCAAGATTTTGGAATTTTGCATTCCGTGACAAAAAATACCCACAACCTAATTTAAGTTTAATTCGTGGTCGATGGTGCATGTAGACAATTAGCTGTCTGTACTATTTGCTTTGAATAACAGGATGGTAATACTATCTGGATAATATATTATAAGCTCTCTAGAGCTCACTGATTCATGAGCTTAATAGAGGAAGTGTAAGAAAATTTATCAAATATTTAGTAAACATACTAGTACATGTTGTATGCAAATTTTGGATACTTCTTGCTAAATTCTAAAATTGCTTCATTTAAAAAAAAAATCATGACCAAACCGAGAAAAAAAAAATTAATTGTCATATATATTCAATTTTCATCAGAGTTTGAATAGAAATAGAGCTTAATTTGTATTTACTTCAAAATTTTGAATTGAAATTGAGTAAAAAGTACAGCAGCATAGGGAATTTGAGTTTACAATATATGTTTTTGACTAACAATTGAGAGCTGATTATATTAGGTAACATACAGCGCAGAGAATAGTGCTTCCAGAATAAATCATACACACAGAAACAGAATAGCAAAATTGCTTTTCAGATTTTCATTTGCCTGATCGATAGTAGTCAAGACATATATTCAATATAATCTGCATTTTTAGCTCCTCCCCTTTTCCATTCCCAAGTATCACATGCCATTATATTGTAATCATTAGTGACTCATGCATGTATCTATTTTAATGATTCATTTCATTAATTTGCATGGCATTTCATATGTGACATCATTTTCATTACATCATGCACATTATGACATCATCAGACTTCAGTCTGACATGTCCTATTTCTGACATCATTACATTTATGACATCATCAGCTTAATAGTAATTTGACACATTTTAAGAATATACTTTGCATATCATACATGCGCATTATAAGTCTCTCATAGTACTTAGTAAGATTTCATGTAACTAATTATGTCATTCTATGCCATATACTAATATTCTGCTTCATCATTTCATTTGAATGATAGACCAGCTTAAAATAGTGTAATGCATTTTAGATTAAGATTGTAATATTTTACAGAACAAAGACTATTCTGGCTGTGTGTGTACTTAGATTTCGGTGGAGTTAAATTGCAAAAATATTGCAACTCAAAATTTTCAAAGGGAACAAAAATTCTCTTAACAATTTGATTAATATATTAAGATGACCATGCAGTTTCAGATATGAATGAGCTAAAAAACAATCTGAAAAGAATTGTATAAGTGATTTTGTTTAATGTACTAATTTTTCTACCAAACATTATTAAGTACACACTCAAGTCATTGTTATAAACTGTGTTTATATATTGATTAAATCTACATGGTTTTGAAGTTGGAATTTTTTGGTGATAGAAACTGTTTGATATAGGGGATGTAAAATTGCTAACACAAAAACACAAAAAGACAAATACTATATGACAGTAAAAAAAATCACAATAAAAATTGTACTTCAACAGAAATAGAAAAAAAAATGTCTTCTAAACATGATAGATAATTTAAAGAAAAATCTATTTACAGATTAAATATAATCTTTATAAATTTGGATGAATACTAAATTACAAATTGACGCCAAAATGCTCTTAGATGAAGATCACACAGAGTTGTTACTATATATTTTTTTCTCTCTTCTTTCCGTAGGTCTGGATGCATAAACGAAAGAAGCCTGAATATTCCTTCGGAATCCGTCACAGTCAATATCTGGCTCCACTCATCGTGGAAGTTAACGATTAAAGACAATAGGAACATTCATTTTCCAAATGTCATACCAAATCTAGGAATTTTATGAAAACTCTCTCAAATTTTCACATCGTACGTTTTTTTCAAATAATAATGACACGTTTTATTTATATTTGTTCAGAGAGAAATTGTTGCAGTCCCGTTTGAAAAAGATTTAAAAAAACGTTATTATGACAAAAGGTTCAGCATTCTCACATCTTGCTTGGAAAATAAGATCTTCGTCATATTTTACCAATCAAATTATTATCATTTTGATAGATTTTCAATAAGCAATAGTTTATAACGGACCAAATATTTATATTTTATCAAACTCCGTCCACTTAGGAACTAATTGTTGTGATTTGTTCCTTTTAATTCTGTGATTTTGAGAAAATTATATTTATTGTTCTCATTAAGGGTTTATCACCAGTATTACTGATAAAAAACAGGGATATGGTTGTCAAGTTGTTAAAGAATTGGTTATTTACAATAATTAATGATTTTTAATAGGATTAGTGATTTTATCGAGAGGTGGACATGAAATTGCGAAAAACTTTTTTTTTCTCGCTTTTCACACATCTGAAGTCATCAAGGAATGAAAGCTCATCATCGTGTTTTTGATTGAATGCTTGAAATCTATAGATTCTTCATGTATATGATATATTTGTATTTGTAATATTTTTTTGTAAATATTTTTAATTTGATAGACTATATTTTATTGTTGTCAGTTGTCTTTCCTTATTTCTGCCCACTTCCTAGATGTTTTGAGCATGTACATGTTATGGATTATATTTATACGATATACCGTTATTCTAAGAATTGTATTACAACTCGATGGTTTATTGAATCAGTATTTATCCACGCTCTTTTGATTCCTTTTGTATAAGTGCTGTATAGTCGGTTTTCATTGCCAAAACTTCTTTGATTTCACTTAGTATTATCAAAAGCAAACTTTGCCGATTTGTCAATTTTTTCGTAACAATCTTTCGGTAATTCCATCCATGGCAATTAAGTGTCTGTGATACATTTATGTATATGGTAATTGAGGTTTCAATACATCATATATTTAAATGACAATAGGCGTTTGCTTTTGAATTTTTTTTGCTCAAACTTGTTACGGCACACCTTGATGAAATGTACTTAAAAAGTATTACACTTAAGATATTCTAGACTTAGTTCAATTTGTTATCCTTATTTTCAATCTTTCAAATTTTCTAGACCAAAATTTAGCATAATGTACAAGTGGAGAAATTTCCTTGTCAACTAACAGAGTACGTACAATAAATATGCCATGTCAACATTTGTGGAGTACAGAGTTGTTTTTCTAATTTTAGAAATTTTCATACTGCGTGGAGAACTTTGAATTTGAGCCTGAGTGAAAGTATCAAGATGTATAAATCAATGTGCATTTCCTACAAATTAAAGCAAATGATAAACTGCCCAATGGAAAACATGTGTAAATCTAGATGCATTGAAAAGGGGAGGGGGGGGGGAGGGAGTTAGGAACCCTCCCCCTGTATACCTTTATATATTTCTTTAAGGTTTGTGTATGATTCTCTCAAATCCCTTTTCAAATCTGGGGGAAAAATGCTACATGTAATTTTCACCTGAATATTATGTATCATTTTCTAAAAAAAACCCCAGTCCCCCCCCCCCCCCCCCCCCCCCCCCCCCCCCCCCCCCCCGAAATAAATTCTAGATCCACGCAGTATATACCCTCCAATGGAGCAGAAGACAACTAGTCTTAAATTTCTACACAAAGGTTACTAAGTGTTTGTTTTTTGACCACATTTTGTGTTTTGACCACATTTTGTTTTTTGACCACATTTTGTTTTCGACCAGATTTTCATGAAGGCTTTGTCTTTTGAAGTTGGGTATTTTACGCCTTTGAGTTTGTACTTGGATATCTAGATGTTGTCGTGAACATTCTGATGCTAGACCCAAATCTGTCATTTGCGCTTTCTTTGAGAAAATCCCTGCATGCATGTAGTTTGGATATTTCTAAGGTGTTTAAATCCGAGACCTTTCTGCAGTATATTGATTTAATACAGCATATTTATGCTTCCAAGAGTTCATTAAGATGCATTGGTATTGATTTTGGAATTATTGTCACCATTGATTTCCCCTCCTAACAATAGAAGACTATTACGAATTACGTCATCCGAGCTTTTGCAAAGAGTCTTGTCGATATCAAGAAGAAGAAACGAATTTAAATGAAGTTATATGGTATGCATATATAGCACAGGCAGATCTAGAAAAAATTATCAGTGGGTTCCGACTCGTCGAAGGGGGGGGGGGTGTTATGATTTTGTAAAAACGGGACGGGAAAATCAGCATTTTAGCAAATTTCTGGTGGAGGGTTCCTGACAGCCCCTCTAGCTTCAATATTTCGCCCGTCTCACAAGTTATTTCTATTCGTAAAAAATAACCGAATAGTAATTACGTGTGAAACGGGCGAAATATTGAAGCTACCCCTCCTAGGCTCCAGCCCCCACCCCCTCTATATACGTCCTTGCATAAGGCGTGAAAAGGTGAATGCCATTATATATATATTTGTCTCTGATTCACCGTACAAAATATATCTAGAGGTAGAGGGAGATTTTATTTCTAACACTACAGGTTTTTAAGACATAATTCCAAAGAACTTTAATCCCCTTTGAAACGTAACGACCGGCAGTACGTATTCATTGGTCGCCAAAACAAAATAAGTAAAGTTCTTGAATAGCACACGGCACTCCATGTCTCTGTGGATTTTAAATTCGAACCAAGTATCTGGAAACCAACATAAAGAGGTTTAAAGATTTAAAATCCATCTAGCTATGAATTAGCAATACACAGTTATAATGGAAAATTCTTATTCAAGTCTTTTGAATACCGTTTTAGAGTTTTTCAACACTCGCCATACATGAACTATAATATTGATCTTCCTTGTGTATTTCGGTAATGAATGGTTTCTAGAATGTTATTCTACTGCGCACAAAACCACACAGAATTTGAATCGTGAATCTAATGTAATAGATAATGCAAATCCAGGTCAAGGTCATGACATAGTCAATGTCATTGTTTTATCGTAATTTCCTAATTATTTATTAGACAATGTCCATGCAGAATTTTTTTTCAAGTTGAATACACTGTTGCAACTCTTGCCAGTGGAAAAAAAGGTAAAAGTTGGTGCCCCAGACATGCCTATTTAGATAATTCGAAAGACAAATGCTGGTAGCAGAAATTATTTAAAAACTGTCTTTGATGAACACTTATTATATAGCGAAGGTACCGCGAAACCGGTCCATCGGTCTGTCAATTACCAATTCAAACCATAGTCATAACAGTGAATGATATTTCATATGCGTATGTGACAAAACCTTTCCCTTTTCAAACAAAAACACAAACGCTCAAAATCACAAATTTTCGGCCCCTTTGTGTATTTGAGTGTTTGTGTTTTTATTTGTATCATCCCTTCCCTCCGGAAAAAAATATTTCAATCTACTTTCCCTTTTCCCTTGTGACTTGTGACAAACACCCAAAAGCGGGAGACCACAATTCTTTACTATCCACCAAAGCTCGTGGACACTCTAGAGGTCACATTTTACTCTCAATCTTCATCAAACTTGCATGCAAGTTGTCCATGGTGAGAAGACAACACCTATTGATTTTCAAGGTCAAAGGTCAATGTCACAATGGGCGATAATAGAAAAAACCGTATGGTCATTATAATCTTCATCACACTTTTCATGTAAGTTTTCCGTGTTGAGAAGAAAATACTGAATCATTGTCAAAGGTCAAGGCCACAATAAACCTTGTGGACACTCTAGACACCACAGATCTCTTTCAATCGTCCTCAAACTTTGCATGTAATGACAAATATGGACAAAATCATATCCCTAATAAGAAGTACAAAATCGTTCATTGAAAACTCATCTAGAACGAAGGGCATACAAAACCAGGATAAAACCAAAACTAAGGCAAAGGAACAGAGATAAAAAAAAATATATCTACCATATGAAGAGAAGTGAACTCCCTGCGAAGGAGTGAGATCAGGTGCCCAGGAAGAGTGAGTATCTCCTGCTTGCATGCAACACCTGTCACTTCAATTCGGTAGAAAGGTCACAATCGGTAACTCCCATAAAGGAAGACAAACGTATAAATTGGTATGTCATGGGACAAAATAGTCGATTTGACAGCCTTATATAACATGTGGCCGACCTAGAAATGTCCTTTCCTATGAACTTTTTTTGATGATTCTTATCTATGGGATAGTACTGAACGATTCTAGCTTGGTTGCCACTTTGGCAACCTTGGGCAACTCTTTTTATCGCCGGAAATTCAAAGTGGAAGACAAATGCCTTCCTCCAATAGATGAAATTAAATTCTTTCTGAAAATATTAAGTGTGACACATTAAATCAGGGGTTTTGAGGGTCAACAAACTCATTTCTGATGTCATTTTTACAATTTGAGTTCATTCAGGACTAAAAATTCAAGATGGCCACCAAATATCAATCCCATTATGGTACAATGAGAATATTTCAATTAAACGTTTGTGTAACACATCTTATTTGTAGTTGCAATGGTCCTAGAATACATTTATTATGCTGTTTTGGTTGTTTTCAGCTGACACTTGTTTCTGGGACAACTCGATCTGCTTATCAGGGGGGAAATTCAAAATGGCCGCCAAATGCCTTATACCAATAGGTGAAATTTAATTCTTTCTTTAAATATTATGTGTGGCACATCAAATCAGGGGTTTTGAAGGTCAACAAACTCATTTCCAATGTCATCTTGACATTTTGGGCTTATTCTAGGCTAGAAATTCAAGATGGCCGCCAAATTTCAACCTCATTATGGTACAATGTGTAGATTTCAATAAAAAAAAGTCCCGTTACACATCTTATTTGTAGTTACAATGATCCTTGAATACATTTATTTTGCTGTTTTGGTTGTTTCCAGTTCACATATACTTGTAGGACAACTTTTTTTCATCGGGGGAAATTCAAAATTGTCGCCAAATAGTCCCCTACCACTGAGTAAAATGTAAACAGAAATAGCACAAGCTCTTATTTCATAAGACGTCCTATGTAATGAAAAATGAATAAGAGTGACATAAAAGATTGGATGGTTTCAGCTTTAACAGACTAGGATTCGTCAAAATGTAATGCAAAGATAAACATGTCATTTGTTTGATTAAAATGGTACTCAAAAGAAAAAATAAAGTTTCCCTATTGATCATGTTGATATAAGACCAGTTTGTTTGACGCAGGGGATTCTAGAGAAAGCAAGTAAACTCGGGGTAACTTGGCTATCTTGGCTCTTTGACCATCATGGCAATTTCTTTGCTTTGCCTGTGTCGCTTTTTTCCAATCGGCAAGAATGCAATAGAAAGTGTTTGATGTTTTCTTTACAACAATCCCTTGGTGTAATTTATGTTGAGTTGAGCTATCTACTATATTTGTGTATAACGTTAATGATGACATGTGCCATTTTGCAATGAAATTCTGAAACTTGCATCTCCATCCTAGCTATTTATACTTAAAATGGAACTTTGTAAGAATAGAATGTCTTCAAAGGGGTAGGACCACGAAGTCCGATATTGGCCCTAATTTTGAACATTGTACTTCATAGAATTTTTAACTGTTATTTGACATTTTGAAACGTTCTCTACTGAATAACGAATTTATCTTTTGTAAACATTGCGTTTATTAATACCTTTAAGCCCTTTGAAAACACCAAAATAGGTCATTTTCCGCGAAATTGATGCAAAAACTGCATATTTCTATTAAATTAGCAAAATTTATATGTGAAAGATTATCATTATATCCTTTTGTCATAAACGTTTTGTCTCAATGAACGCATGCGGCCACATTGAATTTTTCAATAAAAGACAAAATTCCTGGCAATTTTCGCCATAATTTGTCAATAACGTCAAATGACGTCACCTCATGACGTCATTACATTTAAATGGCACTGCGTTTGGTGATATTTTTCTTTTCATGAAAAGCGGTATACATTCGTGTATTTTTATGAGAGATATCAAGTATTTCTCATGAAATTTATTTCTAGAGAAAAATCGAGAGCCGATTTAGGGGTCTCGTGGCCCTACCCCTTTGGCAAAACAACATTAATTATATATGCTTCTTTGAATAATTTTGGCTGAAAGTACCACTAATGAGCATTCATTGTCCGAATCATGCATGTCTGGTGCATAGAATGTATTCTTCTATGAAAGAAGGCTGCCCAAACGTAACAGGGTTAGCACTCTCCTTTCTCTTCATAAGGCCGGTTAAGTTTGTAAATGAACAGGACTTTCAAAATTTACATCTTAGGATAATTTTAATTTCTGGTTGGAGATTTCCTCCGTTTTTCTCTACAGTGATTCACAATTGAATCTGAGGAATCTTCAACTGTGGTAAGATGAAATGGTACTACGTATGTTTTGGCATGTAAAACTCAAGTGAGTGAAATCTATCTTGAAAGCAATTGTCTTGGATATCTGTGTTCCATACAGTTTGAAGGTTGTTTCTATATCATATGTCTTAAACAGGTTTTCATTCCAAATGTTTTCTTACAACACAGAGTATTTGGTTGAAGAGTAAGACGTAGTCAGTGTGACAAGCTTGAAATTAATCTAGAACAGAACAGGAGCATAAGACAAAAGAACAGTGACAGGGAAAATGATCTATGTCAAGATCATGCAGAAATCCTTGAAGATCTTTGCTCCTTTGAATTCCTTTTGCAGACTTTCAAATAGGACAATAACTTATTTATAAGTATTTGACAATCCATAGCCCTACGATGTAGATTCTTGCTTCAGGTCGACTCTTATCCCCCTTTCTTAAAATACACAATATTTGCAATTTATTTCTTTCTTTATGATAAAAAAATATTCTTCTCTTTTACGGTTTGAGAATGTGCAATGTATGTAAAAAGTGCATGTGTAAGCTTATATCGACAAAAGGAAATTACACGTGAATTATCACAAATAATGTTTAACGTCTTCAAATTCATTAGCATCATTTAAGAGCAGATAAATTTACAGCATGGACCAAACATGCACGTTTCGGGTAATAAACACTCGTCCGTGATAAGATGCACCACAGTTATTCGTAACGAAATGGGAATATTGAAGTGAGGAGTCATTTTATGTTTAGCCTTTAATGAACTAATAAGCAAAATGACACCAGATATGGATTTGGCCCTTAACGCCCTGATTAGATGTGCTGCACTTTATATATCAAGTAATTATTACATTTTACACAGTAGTAGGAGACTATTAGGTGGCCATTTTGAATTTCCCCCTGATAAGCAGAGTTGTCCCAGAAGCATGTGTTAACTGAAAACAACCAAAACAGCAAAATAAATCTACTCCAGGACCATTGCAACTGCAAATAAGATGTGTTACATCAACGTTTTATTGAAATATTCACATTGTACCATAATGAGGTTGAAATTTGGCGGCCATCTTGAATTTTAGTTCTTAATGAACTCAAATTTTAAAAATGACATCGGAAATGGGTTTGTTGACCCTCAAAACCCCTGACTTGATGTGCCACACTTAAAATCTTAAGAAAGAATTTAATTTCATCTATTGATGGAAGGCATTTGGCGGCCATTTTGGATTTCCGCCGATAAAAAGAGTTGCCCAAGGTTGCCAGAGTGGCAACCAAGCTAGAATCGTTTAGTACTATCCCATAGATAAGAATCATTTAAAAAAGTTCATAGGAAAGGACATTTCTAGGTTCGGAAATTTTCAAATCGACTAAAAGGTCTACGTCAGAATATCATTTATGACTCTGGACAAGGGGACATCATAGTTTGCTACCATTTCTCCATATCGACCATAGAACTTCTACAGTGACGATGTTAGTCGGTCACAATTGTATCATTGACTAAGTTGTCAGTTGAGAGGTCGACACATATTGATTTTCAAGGTCAAAATTGCAATGGGCGATTATAGATAAACCTTATAGACACTCGAGGTCACAATTGACTTCCAATCTCCATCAAACTTTACATGCAAGTTGTCCATGGCGAGAAGACGACTGCCATTGATTTTAAAGGTCAATATGCGATATTAGAAAAACCTGTTTTGTTGCTACGCGAGAGGATCCTACTGTACGCTTTGCGTGGCTTCGTCCGGTTTCGTATTCTCTGTAGCATCGATTAAATGGAATTTGATCAAACTCATCTAGTACCACCTACTGGTATTCAGAGTCATATTCCGAGTTTCTGACTCTTGGAAAAGAGTATCCTTTAGGTCAGAATTGCTTAAAGAAGCCCTACATTTTGTGCTTGACAGTAAGTAGCAATGTTTCAGAAATATCGCTCTACGCACCATATACATGTTGTTTTAAATTAAGTAAACTTAATAAAACAATACTTTCAAATCCTATAATACCAATTGACCGTTTTCACAATTTTTAATCATGGCAAATCTATTTCTGGCAGCTAGTCAGATTGTATTGTTTGATTAGCTAAACCATGGTGAAATTATAATCACAAAAGGTTGGTAATACACTGGGATTTAAATATTTACTTTTGTTTTTGACCTACATCAAGGTATCGTCTGCACACTCAGCACTGACCTCGATGGAAACATTTGTTAAACACAACCCTAAACAATGGCAATAAAAATTTTCCCTTCATCAAATCAATTCTCTTCTTAAAAAAAAATACCGATTTTGTTTAATTTGGCATAAAGGGTCGATATTAAAGTAATTCAGGGACACGGTCTTGGACGTCCCTGATCTTAACCATATGTAAACGTATATCACGTATATCGAATGCTTGAATCTGTCTGTACCTGTATCGGTCGGTCTGTCTGTGATCTGATCCAGTATAGATGGGCTCTTCCTGTAAGAGTACGTCTGTTCTTTTAAAGGACTTTAATGGTCTCGTTATACTCTGTGTCTGTCTCTACCTGTACTTGTGTCTGTCTGTGATGTCAAGTTTACATATAGGCTCCTCCTGTGTGTTTGTATGCCTGCTCTTTTAAAATTTAAAAAGACTTCTCTGGTCTGTTTGTCTGTACTTTGTCTGTGATATCCAGTTTAGATTGGCTATTCCTGTAAGATGGTTTGTATGTCTGCCCTTGATGATCTGTTTATACTCTGTGTGTCTGTGCTTCTGTTTGTCTGTACTTGTGTCTGTCTGTGGTGTCCAGTTTAGATGGGCTCTTCCTGTAAGTGTGTTTGTATGCCTGCTCTTTTGAAAAGACTTCTGATGTTTATAATCTGTGTGTCTGTATATTCTGTCTGTCTGTACTTATGTCTGTCTGTGATATCCAGTTTAGATTCGCTCTTCCTGTAAGAATATTTATATGTCTGTTCTTTTAAATGACTTCTGATGGTCAGTTTATACTCTGTTTCTGAATATCTTTTTGTCTGTAATTGTGTCTTTCTGTAATGTCCAGTTTTCGGCCCTTGATGATCTGTTTATACTCTGTGTGTCTGTACATCTGTCTGTCTTTGCTTGTGTCTGTCTGTGATGTCCAGTTTTTCGCCTCTTCCTGTAAGAGTGTTTGTATGTCTGCTCTTGATGGTCTGTTTAATATACTCTGTGTGTCTGTATATCTGTCTGTCTTTACTTGTGTCTGTCTATGATGTCCAGTTTTTAGCCTCTTCCTGTAAGAGTGTTTGTATGTCTGCTCTTGATGGTCTGTTTAATATACTCTGTGTGTCTGTACATCTGTCTGTCTTTGCTTGTGTCTGTCTGTGATGTCCAGTTTTTCGCCTCTTCCTGTAAGAGTGTTTGTATGTCTGCTCCTGATGGTCTGTTTATACTACGTGTCTGTATATATGTGTGTTTGTACTTGTGTCTATCTGTGATGTCCAGTTTGATCGCCTCTTCTTATAAGAGTGTTTGTAGGTCTGTTTATACTACGTGTCTGTATATCTGTCTGTTTGTACTTGTATCTGTCTGTGATGTCCAGTTTGATCGCCTCTTCTTGTAAGAGTGTTTGTATGTCTGCTCTTAATGGTCTGTTTATACTCTGTGTGTCTGTATACCTGTCTGTCTTTACTTGTGTCTGTATGTGATGTCCAGTTGAACGCCTCATCTTGTAAGAGTGTTTGTACGTCTGCTATTACTCTGTGTGTCTATTAGTGTTATGAAATCGAATATCATTTACTACCGATTATCGGACACAACCGGAGGTCCTGGAGTACTTTTGATTGATAATTGCGAAATGGAAGTATTTCAATTTTTCAAAATTTTAACCTTTTAAAACCTTAATTCAGAAGGACAGTACCTTTATTTCCGACCGACTTTCGACAATTATATAATAGTGTTAGGTTTAGTGTTCACTATGCCGAAATAGTAGTCAGGGTTCTGGCACATAGTGCACGACCCGAAGGGGAGTGCACTATGTGCCAGAACCCTGACTACTATTTCGGCATAGTGAACACTAAACCTAACACTATTGTTATTATTATGCTGACTGTTCCCTTCATAGAAAATGTTTATGAACATTGATTGCACGAGTTGCCTCTCTTTCAAAAACCCTGTGTTACAGACAAACATATTCTGGATTTACCCCTATTTGACTGTAAAAGATCTATAGTGGGGTCGCTTAGTATAGGCATAATTTAACAAGAAAAAATATAGCAACACTATTAGGGTGATAGTGCACACTTAGAAAGATGATAGTGTACACCTGAACCATTCTCTGTTACAATATGGTAGAGTAGAACCTATCACAGAACACAGAAGAAACTCACTGGAAGCATAATAATATTAAATATATCTAGATTTGCATTTGCCTGATTAGAGATATACATGTCACTCTTCTTATATGTATAGGCATGTCTCCCATTCTGATACATTTCTAGCGTTATTTTGCGTAATTTCCAAAGCAATGTATAACTAACTCCTATAAATCGATTATCAAAAGTATAATCGATAGTCGACGACTGCGATATGTTATAGCGACGACAGCGCCGATGTCGGCCACTATCTTTACAACACTAGTGTCTATATGTCTGTTCGTATGTCTACACATCTTAAATCAGAGAGTGGTTACCTCCCCCTCTTCCTATCCTCCTCACTCTGGGTGAAATCAGAACAAAATTCTTATGTTGATTTTTTGTCTATTTTATTAAAACATTCAGTTGGCTATAGGCACTAATTGACAAAAAGGTTACAATGGATGTAATATTTATAATAAAGATGTACACGTTAATGAATAAGGAATAGATTAAATAAACTGAACGAATGTCTATATAACAAATAAGGAATAGTATAAAATAACTTAGAAAAAGTATATGCAACGAGAAAATTCACATCCACTACGTACTGTACACTATTATCAAACTCCATAAGAGAAAGAATATATTAATTTTGACTTATGACATACACATGAGAACCCAAACCACTTTCAAATCAAAAGTTACACGAAGTTATGACCATAGTGAAAAGTGTTAAAGCAGATAGACGGGCGAACCAGTGATAATATGCTCCAAAATGCCGCAAACTATGATATCCGTGTTATTATTAGATATCAAAATCATCTGAGGAAAGCAATATATTTTTAGAATTTATCACGCCTCGTGCTAATTTCAGCCAATGATGTTGCAGTATGACGGTCACGTGGTGGCCTACCTTGATACTGAAGTAGGTCACTAAATTTTCAAACGTAAAAAGAATACGAAGAAAACGTTACAAAATGGTTCTCGGTATGATAAATTCGTTATCGGGTTCGTTCCTGTCATACTACATGTACCTACTCAAAGTAGGTGTATAAATATGTAGGGATTCGGCCTTCCGCCTCCCCCCTCTAATTTACACACCTACAATGTAGTAGGAAGTATGACAGGAACAAAACCAATAACTAATAAAATCCTCCTCCCTTCACAATGTTACTTTCCTTTTATTAGGAATAGCATAACTCCATGTAAAATATATGAAAAATAGCTGCAAAATACATGCGCGGATCTCGAACATTTTTCAGGGTGGGAGAGTCCATTGTAACGAAAAAAACTGAAACAAAAAACCCCCATCATATCTGGCAAAATTCTAAACAGGATGGGTGGGTGGGGGTTACCTTGCCTTGATCCTCCTCCAGATTCGCGCATTAAGAACTGGTTTGAATCAGGGAAATCGATATACGGAGAAATACGAGGTTAAAAACATGCAATAAACTATCCTTTATCCCCAAAATTAACTTTCCAACCAATCAGATCCAATCTAAAATGTCCAACAATAAAACTGAGAAATAAATACATCTTGCAAATTTCCTTTAATGGATGTTAATTTAGAAAATAAAGTACCAATCCATAAATTATGCCAAATCCTCACCTTACTACAATGACGTGGGTTCTTTAACGGACCCTCTCTATCTTAATGTATTGAGAACACCTCTACATTATTTTTCAATATAAAGGTAGGTGATCGTAGATACTGAAGAATTTTCAATATCAATATTGAAAAAAAAAATATCAACACGGTTATTATACAGCAAAACAAACTAGGATACGAAATGAGAATGTTGATATGATATATACTACAGTGTAAAACATAGATAAAGAGTGTAGGAAATAAATGACAAGGCACCAGATTTATCAAAATGGAATAATTGGCGATAGAAAATGTTGAAACTGTAGAAAACAGACACAAAGTAAGATAAAAGCAATGATGTTAAAAGATCTTTTGTAATATTCAAACAAATTACGCCACGTTTTTGCAAAGCATTCATAGACTGATAGATAATACTGAATTGTTTCTTCAAATGTATATAGTCTGGAAATTAAGTTAGGTAATTTCTACTTATTTTAATTTTTTTCATTCGATTTAACTTTTTCAGTATTTCACGAGAAATAAAACCCTAACAATGATATAATAGCAAAAATTGCACCAAAGTGTTGTATATTTAAATAAATAAGGAATCAAAATTCCCCTGTGCACCAAATTCTAAATAAATATTATATTTGATAAAAAAATGAAATGTATAAAAAGTACTAGATCTATACTAGATTCATAAACTTGTATAAAACTACAACAAACTGGGATGAGTATTTTGTAATAAAATGTAACAATACAACGTGAAGAAGAAGAAGAAGAAGAAGAAGAAGAAGAAGAAGAAGAAGAAGAAGAAGAAGAAGAAGTCAAAGAAGAAGAAGAAGAAGAAGTCAAAGAAGAAGAAGAAGAAAAAGATGAAGAAGAAGAAGAGAAGAAGAAGAAAAAGAAGAAGATGAAGAAGAAGAAGAAAAAGAAGAAGAAGAGGAAGTAGTAGAAGAAGAAGAAGAAGAAATACTATACAGTTTAATGGTTTATTAGCTTTAAGCCTAAAGGCTCATTAGTACACAACTGTACACACAAAACTAACAACTAACAACAAGTCTTGAAACAACAAATACTGACCCGAAAGGAAAGACTATACAAATGATGTATACTATTATATATACATGAACATATGTCTATAATAAAAGAAAATTTTGTATTAAAACTCGTATTATGCTAAAGGTAAAACATGAATATACTGATTCACAAAAAAACCCAATTTTTAAAAAGATGACCAAAAATGTCTCATCCAAATCGGGAATATACTCTAACTTATGTAAAACTACATTTGATGCGACGAATAGTGGACCATACCTTATAGAGTGCGATATCCATGCAAGAAATTGGTACATGTAATTACATCCATTTATAACAATAGAATTAAGGGAAAATACAACATTAAATGCAGTTCTACATTGCATCCATAGCCATCTCGTCTTGTTAACTTTCGGACTGAATTTGTGCATTTTTGGTAAGATTCAAGTCGTAATGGATTCACAGGGGCTACTTCATAAAGAATGCCCCACCAGATTTCTTTACAAATTTTTAGTAATATGTATATGAGCGATTGATACAAGTACATGTTCGTGTATATATGTGTTTTTTTTTCAAATTTTGCTCGTTCATACTCGTAGTACTTCCAGAAAATTTCGCAGAGGAGCTTACACGCTGCACAACAATGCACATGTTACAAGATATATTGCACAATGTTCAGATTAGATACAAGATGAACTCTTAGAAAAAAGAAACAATGTAGAGGAGTTAATTCCAAGATGCTCCACAATATACGACTCTAATTATTGTAAGAACATTTTTTTTTCAAATTAGAGAAAAGTCAAATCTTTAAGTATCATCCGCCCTGTTGACGAGAGGGTAGAAATATGCCATTATCCTGTGATGGCAGCGATGTACAGGTCTGGTTGAAGAGGCAGCAGATATGTCCGACCTGTAAAATAAAATGGAGGAAAATCGACATGAATTCGAAGTTAAATGATATGAATTTATGAAAAAATGTGAAAAAATACTTTTTTGTGCTTTTTTATTTGTTTCATGGAATTGTTTTAGTAATAAATAATCATGTTTCCGTTAATTTCAACGAACTTCGAAGAATAAAATTGATTTCATTAGAATTATTACTTGTATGGTAAAATTATTGTTTGAATATTGTGCTGCATGTATTTAATTGTCTCTCTCTATTACATTTGGCTTAAAGACAATTTTTTAAAAATTATTTATACTGATAAAAAGAATGAGTACCTTGCATTCACACAGCGTACAAGGATCAGAATGTAGTTTCCAGTTATCGCCGTGCGCGTACGTGTGTCCTTGGTATAGACATGTCACGGCAGAGTTATCCGCCCCTCCTGTTTCAAGATTCGGGTTTGTACACGGGTTTTCCTCCACACAGCGGGGACAGCAGTCCCCGGGCTCTTGGATAGATGTAGAACATTTGGTCCGGGGGCATTCTAAAGGCCAACAGTCTATTTCCCCGTTCTAAGAGCGAAATAAATCGAGTTTTTAGGTACAGAGTTTTGCAGACAAAGAGAGATAACTCTAAGAATGTTAATTTACTTTCTGTTCGGTATCTCCAATTATTTAGTCCTTTTACTTACCAAGCATTCGCAAGTCTGACACTGATACACCCATTGTTCGCCGTTTTTGAGAGTCAGCGGGACTTCCTGGTGGTTACACTGGGAACTCTCGTCACAATGGGGACAGCATTCCATGTCTACCCCCTCCCCCTCACAGTCACATTCCTTCTTATGACAAGTAGCCACGCCCTCCTACAAATAATACGTAGTAACACAAGGTAATTAATAACTAAGGAAACAATTATGAAAAACTCATAAATTCATTTACATGTGTATTATAGATTTGCATCCAGACATGTATTATAGATCTATCATCAATGCATTTAGGGCAAATTTGGCAACAGGGACTTTCGCTCGTTTATATTTTTTTTTGTCAGGGGAAGGATTGTAAAACCTCATTTGAAATATCTCATTTAATAGACACTCAATAGACAGAAGCTTTCAATTTCTCAAAGATAATTTGATCATTTTGGCATTTAAAGAAAAAAAGCCCCCCATTATCAAGCGCAAAGTCCAGTAATCTTACTTGACACTGGCATTGGATACACTTGTCATCCTCTAACGTCCACACAGAGCTATCCCCGTGGTTAGAACCGTCATGCCAGCAATCTGCAAATAAAAAAAAAACATTCAAAGTTTTTTTCCCTAAATTTCTGCAATTGTCTCAAATGTTATCACCATAAGCTCATTATTTCTTTAATTCCTTACATTTTAACGGCATTTGTCCTTAGAAAAAAAAAAACTGTGACATTAATAAAACTGATCCAAGATTAAACGAAATTTCTCGGCCAATAAGAATCTGTGACCTTTTCTTACACTAACCTCGAACACATGGCATCCCCGGCTGACAATGACATTCGTAGGATCCCTCCGTGTTAACACATTTATTACTGGAGTGGCAGGTATGACCCTTTCCCTCTCCACGACATTCATTGATATCTATAGGGGAAAAAATCGTCCATTTATGATACAAAATATTATGCTGCTGAAAAAAACCCCAACAACTACCCTCCCTATTATCATAAAACAATATTAATCTGCAACAAGGTACATATACTATCGTGTTCATTATCCTTTTATCCAAATACTAAAACCTCCTTTTAATTTAATTGCTCTTTCTTCTCGCATCCTTTCTATGCAGCCCCCCCCCCCCCCCCCCCATTATATGCTCTTTTTTCCATAATCCTTTCTACTTCCATGTCTTTTTCCTATATGCCCCCTTTACCTATTGGCACCCATTTTCTCTTTCTACACTATGGTTACATCCTCGTAAATCTCTCTCTCTCTTTTACATATACTCTACTCCTCTTTCCTCGTTCCCCCTGCCCACTTCTCTTATTCTTCCAATATTCCCTCATTTTTCCCGTCCATCAGCCACAATCTCCGAACATCTTAAAAAATCTCTTTCATCCTCCACATAGAGTTATCCATCTTTCTCCAGTATAGTACTTTACCAGCTGCCAATCTACATGTACACAGTAACTTGCCAAAAGTTCAAAGCTTATGACATAGTTACTCTAATTAACTCCCCAGGTTAATTGAATCTTTTAACGTAAAGGAAAATTATAACATTAATTCTTTTTCAAACTTGAACTTCTTCACTTTAAGTGACTTTCGAGGACCAAGATTCATTACGCACTTCACTCTTCTCTTTGGAAAACAGACGTTAAGAATGGTTCTACGTAATGGCAACGTCTGATTCTCAAATGACGGGAGGAATAAGCTTGTGACCTTTCAGCTTATATAGGTCACTTTATCATGATGTGTTTCTTGAGATACAATCTTTGAACGTTTGATTCAAGGATATAAAGTCTTCAAAGAGAATGATTTTGGAGAATATGTCAAGCATACTAGCATTTTATATTTCCTTCTTATGAACTTAAAGCGAACATTTCAGTGTAAATAAGATGGTATTTCATAAGAGGAATGATTGCAGCAATGCAAGTCGGAAATTAGCTCCTAGCTCCCCCTCAAAGAAATTAAGAAATGATAAAAAGAAATGAGAATAAGAATGAATACTAGTAGTACATTTTTCGTACAGAACTTGGCCCCGATCACAGGAGCACGACGCCACGACTTACGATGTCATCCTCCTTTATTTTCCCTTTATTTCACGAAGTGATACATGTAAAGGGAAAGATGTCACGACGTACAATGACGTCCTCTTTTACTTTCCATTTATTTGATGAAGGAATGTCATATAGGGTTGTTGACGTCGAGCTCCTGTGACCCTGTTCCCTTGTCCTATCTAAAAGATGGTCCGACTTCACGGAAAATTGACTAAGAGCTCGCTTTGGTAAATAGAGCACGTGATCCACATGTTTTTAATATCCATTCACAGAGATTTCGTATAACCTAGGGCCACTGAGACTTACATTTGTATAGTCTTGCTTGTAATGTCACCTTGAAGGGAGGATGCATTTATGTTAACACATTAATTGTTCGTCCTGGATGTGTTTCCGAAAAAGTGAGAGGGTTGCGCGCAAGTAAACCTGATAACCACAACATTTGCTATAAATATACTATATGGTCATTCAAAGTCGGCATCACATGCAAATTGGTCTCCCGTCATTATGAGTTGTAATTTGTGTTTCAATGGTGTCTGTCCTTAATTTGTTTGTTTGTGTGTTTGTTTGTTGGATGTGTTTTTGTTGTGAGTGCTCTCGTGTGTTCAGTACTCTCTGGTTGTGTGGTGCCCATCGATTGTTGCTATCTTTCGTGTGTGTTCCGATGTGGTGATTGCAACTGGGTCTTGCAGGAGATCTTAACCTATTCTCTTTATGTAGCTCTGTCCTACTGTTACAAAATCTGAATGGCTTTTGAGATAGCTTTATACATGTGCGCTAAAATGAGAGAAAACATGCATTTTTTGGCCATTTAAAAGGCCATTTGTCTTCTGTTACACACCCTGGATCAGCGCTTAAAGCTTATTCAGAAAATGAGACAAAATAAACTTTTTTTTCCTGGTATTTACATATGGAGCTACATTTCCAATCTGCCGATGACTTTTACCAGTTATTAAGGTTAATAGCTTATCAGACGGAGTAAATTCGGACTGTACAAAAAGCCATCATTCAATAAATCTTATCTACTGAAATCTTCTCCAATAACCAAACAATGATTGGATCTTTCTCAACGAAGGGAAATCCAAGAAAAATAGAATAAAGAAGAAAGGGCATTGCAAATCGGATTTCATGACGAATAATTCTACGTGCTATTTTCCTTCTTGTATTACAAAGTCGAGTATGGACGAGAGAGTTTTTTTATGGATTCGGGGGCATATAGTTTAAATGAGTACGCTTGTCTGTCCGTTTGTCTGCAAAAACTTAAACCTTTGCAATATCCTTTGAATGGTACAACTTGTCGGTCAGAGTTTTTATATTTTCAAATGTACAATTAGATTCCTTGTGGCAAAATCTTTCCATTGATATAAAACAAATCAATCTTTTGACCATGACCTTGGATTTTGACAAACTTTTGAAAACTTCAACACTGGCAATAATTCTGATAAGGGTTTCATTTTTGACATGTGTATTCCTTGTAGGAAGACGTTTCCAATGGTACCATGACCTTGGCCTCTTGACACTTTAAGACCTTTCAAATCAATATTTTCTTTGCGGCAAGACCTTTTATATTTGTACAATAAAATTTACTTTTTGACTTTGACCTTGGAGTATGGCCTTCTTTTTACATTGCATCTGTTTTACTATCATAGATGCCGACTGGGGCATTCATGTTTCACAATCACGTTTTTTTTACAGTTTTAAACAAGAAAGTGAAATCGAGAGTGAAAAAATATCAAATCATGACTGCGCATATACTATATCCGAAGCTGAATGAAAAAAAAAAAAAAAAAAAACTAACGAGAAGTACAATAATCTTTTCAGTTTATAACTCTAAGATTTGTTACGTAATACCTTCTTTCATCAGATTTCCCTGGACTGAAACTCGCCAAATATGATATTATAAAAGAGAGAAACTGCAGTTATACAAAACGATGGAAAAATGAAAAATGCACTGAATCTGGCAAAATGTCGTACATATGTACGATATACTAGTACATGTTTTATGATGTAGTGGTTTCGTTCGTTAACGAGTGTTTGAATATGAAACAAATCTTGGTACACGAATATCGAACATATTAAAGCGAGGATCTAGAAAGGGGGGGGGGGGAGGGTAGAGGGATGGGTTAGAGTGAAGAGGAGGGGTTGGTTAGGACCTCCCCCTGAAATTGACCAAAAATCAATATTTCCCTGGATTTGCCTCTTTTTTTTTTGAAATCATAGGCTAGACCCCAAACTAGTTGGTATCCCCCTGAAATATCTAGATCCGCCTATGACATTTTACCAATTTCTTCCTAAAATTAAACGAAAAATGGTTGAAACGGGATGAGTCGATCCATCATTTGCGCCTATCTGTCATAGATAGTCATCTTTCCTTCCTTCTAGTGTATTTCTTTGTTTTGAGAAATCAAATCTGTATAACAGAACCATCATGAAGTACATATCTTAACCAACTAACAAACATGATGCTTAATATCATACAATAAAATCAATCAAAACGAAAAGAGAGAAAAAACAGAATGTTTGTACTTTTTTAAGGCGGTTCATTGGTATCTGCTATCGATAATGTAATATCAAGTGAAGTAACTCTATCGAAAAGGGGTCGAAAGACAACTCAAGTCAAATAAAAATTCCACTGTTTTGAACCCCCCCCCCCCCATTTCCCCTCCTTAGAGATCATGAGCGGTCACAGGGACATTTGTACAGTCAACTAGACGTACAACACGAGAGTCAGCATCAGTGATTGCCCGGCACAGAAACGGTAAATGACACTTTGCTTTGATGGCTTAAGGTATTAGGGGTAGAATAACAATATCGTGGAAAAGCTAGACATGATGTACTTCCATATCTTTCATAATTTTAGATATTTGATATTTCTTAATGTCTCATTCAACTCGCCATGAAAATTTATGGTCCCGAATATTTGCCAAAGTAATGCGTCTTTGGCCAACTTCGTGGTATTTAATTTTTCTGTTATCAAAACAACCGGAAGTAGAGTATTATACCCTTAATACCTTAAGTGTCGTTTGCCGTTTTTGGGAACCATCGAAGTATTGAGAAACATGCCCCTTCTACTTTTAAAATCGCCAATACAGAAGTAAATGGTTAAGCGGAAGTCGTAAATCTGGTTACTTACCTAAACATAGGCTCCCATAGTGGTTATCAGGCCAGTTGCTATGGTAACCCTCAATGCAATCACATCGGTACCATCCGGGTGTGTTGATACAGACGCTGTTGCCATGGCAAGCAGATATACCGATGGCGCATTCATCGATGTCTGTGAATATAAATCGGAAAAAAGGTAAAAAGTTTTGACAACAATTACAAAATGTATTTCAAATTGCGATCCGAACAATTGATCAGAGGAAAATACTCACCCAGTTCGCAATTCAGGCCTATGTAACCATGACGACATTCGCAGACGTTCGGTGCAACACATTTCCCGCCATTGAGACAAACACCCGTACACATGGCTGTAAAGAAAAGTTAAACAAAGTATACAATTTTTGAAAATATCTCTATTTGAAAATGAAAATTCAAGATTTCCTTAAACATAAGCTCATCGAAGGTCTTTTAAACAGGGACAGCAAAGGCAAGTGTACATGTACTTTTAACATTTGCGCTAAATAATCTAATTTGCCCTAATTCAGTTCTACAGGAAGTAATGCTGTCATCACATTGGATATTGTTTATCAATTGTCTGAAGGTAAGTGTCATTATTTTTACCCTTTATAAAATAAAATAACTGGGAACCCTATATACATCTAAATTGACACTCGAAAAGTCTAAATGATACATGTATATTAATGCGCGGGTGGAATTATATATGTTATTAACGTAATGTACGCCACACAGCAAAATGGCGGAACGTGTGAAAACTCAAAGATCCGCGTGGAAAAAAAATCTAGATCCGCCCATGAGATATCTTACCACCTCGTAAATCTTATCAACAGCTAGGATTTTGAGCACATCTCCAAAGGCAAGTGTTGTAAACAATCAGGAGATACTTACTCTCCCCAAGCACCTGATCTCATCTCCACTGGGGATTCATTTTTGGTTGTTTTTTTTCTCGTTTTTTTTTCTGGTTTTGGAATTGATATTATTGTCTGATTTTTGTTCAGTGTTCGCTCATTCTAAATCTTTCATTATTTTCTGTGTTTCTTTTTTGTCTTTATAATTTGGAAGAGGAAAATTTTTGTTGTTGCATTTTGTCCCATGCTTTTATATGTCGAATATGGACAGTACTTACGCGTGCATGTGTGTCCGTCACCTGTATAACCGTGTTTACACATGCAGCTGTACCTGCCCTCTTGGTTGAGACACTCAGCGTCCTTGTGACAAGTATGGGAGCCTGGTAGACATTCATTCAACTCTGTGAAAAAGAGTATGGATACAGAAATCATATGGATATAGATAATATTGTGTTATAAATTATTCATTACAACGCTGATATAAGATCAATAAGAATGACGCATAAAGAAGAAGAAGAAGAAGAAGAAGAAGAAGAAGAAGAAGAAGAAGAAGAAGAAGAAGAAGAATTCTGCATATGAAGAGTTAGGACAATGACCATTGTACCACAGAAAGAAGAACAACTATTTTGAATTTGAAGACGTTTAAGATTTGTACCACTTGGTGAGTGTCACTGCTGGTAAACTAGGAGTCCCCGAGGGCTCATACAGCCAAGTTCCATCAACTTCGGTTGTCAAGATCGTTTATTCAACGCATTCGAAAATTTCTGTTATCAAAATTTCTTAAAATTTCTAAAAGGCGGGTCCTGTAACATCATATCCCACCCATACTGCTACGTTTTGGACATAATAACTTTCACACTCTCTGGCCATATTACATTCTTTAGATTGAGGATCACTGACGATGGGTAAGTACCCGAAACGTGCGAATTGATCTGTTCTTCAATGACGCTATTGAATTTGAAGACGTTTAACATTTGTACAACTTGGTGAATGTCACTACTGGTAGACCAGGAGTCCCCGAAGGCACATGTAGCAAAGTTCGATTAACTTCGGTTGTTTCTTAAACACATTCGAAAATTCTGTTATCAAAATTTCTTGTAAAACGTGGATCCTTTAGCATCATATCTCATCAATCCTGCTACGTCTTTCAGTACATTTTTGGACATAATAACTTTCACACTCTTTGGTCATACTACACTGTTTAGATTGAGGATCACTGATGAGGGTTGAACTCAATACGTCCATGCTGCAAATTTATCGGTTCTTAAATTATGCTTATATTGAATTTGAAGACGTGTAACATTATTCTTGACTTGGTTGAGCTTGTTTCGGATAATGAGTTTCTCTCGTCGCGTTGCGATATCCGTCTAGTAGACCTTTATTTTCAAATTCTTTAAACGCACACTGGCCGTTACAGTCAAAGTCGGCGATGCAACGCGTATCAGTATAAAAACTCTCACTATAGGAACAATTCAAATAATAACTAGCCATTCTGTAACCCAATACATCGGGTGTGTGTGTGTGTGGGGGGGGGGGGGGGGGGGCAGTGTATTGGTGACGATCCTCTCTACATTTCGTTGACATTTCGGGTTACATATATTTTGGACAGCAGGATTGAGAACTGTTGAGTATACAACAAAGACAAGATCAGACCAAGAATCTAGATATTGGCGGATACTCAAACTCTAACGTTTTCTTTGTCACCACGTGTACGTCATATTACAATGTCATTGGCTTAAATTAATAAGAGACGTGATAAAAAAACTCTACTCATTCCGAAAAAGGAGAAAATCGTTAGATACCGATCAGTCTTTGAGTTATGCCTACACTTATTCGAATCCGATTAAAAGAGATACGTTCACTTCGTTAGAGATAAAAAAAAACCTATATCGGTATTTTCATTCCCTGAAGTACACTTTTAAGAAATGACGGAATCAAAACGAAAATACAACAAATTCTTTTGAAGATTCTTAGTTTACAGGTCAGTACAAAAAAGTTACTAGGTCGTCTTTAAGATTTTTTGTGCATAAATCATTATATTTTCGTCATTACTTTCAATATTTAGAGATATATAAAGATTCTTATAGCATGGGAGAGAAAAAGCAGACTCGCTTGAAAAATCGGATATTGACTGAAACATGCTTTTCAGATATCATATTGTCATAAATCATGGGATTTATTGGGTGCAAAGACGCACTGTACTCATGTCATAAAGTTCATGCATTTTTGATTTAGTATATTTGATTTGTTCACTCTTTTCTGAATTTTTAAGGGAGTGCACAGTTGTGGAGCAAATCGTATGGTGTCAGATTACATGTAAGTTACTTTAAAATGACTTGTTATAAATTCAATGTTTAAAAAGGCGTATCACATTCAAATAAATTTGAAATAATATTTATAAGCTCTGTAGTTTCTTCAGACTTAAAGGCTAACGGTGTAAAAAATATAAGAATCGAACATCTGTCGATTCAGACAAAATGCCACAAAGGTATTTTTAAAATAATCTGTATTATACTTATTTAAAAGGGAAACTGCATGATTACGACCAATTTAAAACAAAGATTCGGCTATCTATGCAAGACGTTAAACATTTGTACCACTTGGTGAGTGTCACTGCTGGTGGACCAGGAGTCCCCGAGGGCACATGTAGCCAAGTTCGATCAATTTCGGTTGGTCGTTACTTCAAACGCATTTGAAAATTTTTGTTTACAAAAATTTCTCAAATTTCTAAAACCTGGGTCCTGCAGCATCATATCCGAGCCATTTTGCTACATTTTTCGGTATATTTAGGACATAATCTTCACAGATTTTGGCCATATTTCATTGTTTAGATTGAGGATCACTGACGAGGGTTAAGTACCCGAAACGTGCATGTCTGGTCCATGCTATAAATTCATCTGCCATCAAATAATGCTAATGAATTTGAAGACATTAAACATAAAGGTTACAATATACAAAAATCATGACAATAAGAAGACGATGGAATGAGACATTGATAGACACGACATCGAAACATGAAAAAAGGAAGAAAAAAAAAAATAAAGACCAAATAGACTGACGAACATCTGAGGTAATCTTTATCTGACATTGAGCTATTTTGATCGCAGATGATGTGGTTGTTTGTCTATGAATCCTACGTACCTACAATTTACTATAACTTGTTCCCCAAAACACTAAATAAAAAGTTATAGATCAGAAAGAATAACATAATCTTGAAACTTGCGGACAAATTATTAGGCAAGAACACATTTAGTGTTCCTGAAACAACAAAACAAAAGCTATATGAGAGATCAACATTTGATGGAATTCAGCTTCGAAAAGTTGAGATGTAAATGGATGGATAAATGGATGTCGGCACAGTTTGTTCCCATATGGATACCGACAACTTGCTAGAAATCTTTTTCTCCAAATACAACACAAACAGTTATAGATTCTTCATCGGATTTCTTCTACTTACTTTTTTTACAAAATCAGTATACTTATTATGTAAAGATGCAGAAAATGAGGAGTCATGTTTTTTTATAAAACATGACGGGAAATAATTAATGTACGAAACTGTTCATGAGGTATAATTCTAACAATATCCTTCATGAGCCTTCTTTTTTGGATACTTCACAGAGTGCAGCAAAAAGAATCATTCAACAGTAATATACACAGAACGTTTATCACCCAGACTTAAATAAAACCCCATGTGTAGAGTAAAAAACTCCGACATTTGAATTTTCTTGCCAAAAATGAAACAATTCTTCCCGGTAGGTTATATTTAATGTCATTAATTGCCAAAGTGTCTGCGTAGGATTCCCTTTTTCCTTTTTTTTTTATTCAAAATATGTCTCAGTAAATGAAGCAAAGATCATACCTCATTGATTTAATCACAGTGTTAAATGATAGGAAAAAATGGGCGGGGCTATTAGAAAAAAATATTTGGAAAATCCATGCAAGATAATTAATAAAGACACTAAGAAATTAAGAGAATATGACCACTACATAATTTGATATATTTACATAAGTATCATTGATGACTTCGCTCTATTGGCGATGCCAAGTCAAGTGAACACCTTAATTACATTTGGCACATGATAAGACATGCTATTTTATTTAGTATCTATTATGTTTTGTAGAGTCAAAGATCCTGGCGAACATGCTTACTGTATAAATATATCTTTTCTTGCTAATAATTTGTAGAGGCTGTCTTAAATCTTCCCTCTAAAGTATTTTAGACGTCAGTACTAACTAACTGCGAGAATTTGACTCTATGACGGGACGCATTGATTTCCTCATCTGAGGACGTTTGATGTCATCCAAACGACGATTAATTCTAGCTTTGATTTCAATTCCATAGTCAAACTCATCTATACCTGAAGGTTCGATTTTCAATAAGGAATTAATTGTAGTTTAAACAACTTTAATTTAAAGTATGCTATGTTGTTCGCTCAATGTTATTTTGTATTTTCGAGCAGGAAGATTTTACCAAAAGAATAGCAAATATGAATGTCACTTGTGTTACATCTTGAAATGTCCCTACTAGATGTATTATTTGCAGTTCTCCCTTATCTGTTCCATAGTTCATGTTCTTTAATTGGGAAGTTGCAAAACATGGGTGAAACCAACAGTAATGATAGAAAAAGCAAATTAAATTTGAAATTCACTACTGAAGAGGATAAAATAGCAGTCAATACGGTCATGCAGCTAAACTCAATCTAGTTAACCCCAATATACAATAGAAGGGCCCAGGAGGAGTAAGCACTACCTGTTTGTACTTCAGTATTGTACAACATAACCAAACCTGGTAAATTTCGATCAAGTAGCATGTCTTTTCAGTTATTCAATGTCTCAAAGGCACTTACAGTAGAAGATCATATGTTTCTCGTATCGATAATAGCTAATTACATTACTAAAAACAAACACGACTTATAGAAACTTTAAAAATTCTTTAAAGGTTTTATCACTCTATGTATTTCATATTGTTCTGTTGAATTTCTCGGAATAGGATGAAAACTATGATTGGTTTGCCATCCGAGGGTATACATGAACATGCATAAGTACCTCTTACAAGTAATCATGACCCGAAACATGCACGTCTGATGCACAGAATTTTGATTGTTTTTATGTCAAGAATGCTGTTCTCTGTTCTCTTATAGCAGAGTTGGAACCTTTTGGGTTCATTCTCTCATACACATGTACAGACCTTTGCTATTTCATGACCACAGCAAAAACTGCAGCCAAGAGTTATATAATAAATAAGGTGGCAGGGGAGGAGATGGATAAATCTATGTCATCGACACTAAAACTATGCAGACAGATATTTAGAGAGTAAATTCTGTACATAGCTGATGCAGTCGGCAAATCTGTATACGAATTACATAATATGACAAGTTGCTACTTTTGATCTGAAGCAATTGTTTCAGCGCTGAACCTTTTGCCATCTCGGCAACACCTTGTAAACCTATAGTCTGATTTGCTATCAAGGTATGTATAGATTACTGAAAACATTCTGGGCACGGTTTTATTTTAATTTGTTTACTTTACCTTACGAAATGTGAATGAAACAAGAAAAATGCGTCTGGCTTCTACTTGGCTGATCCCTCCAATGTGCACGTAACTAAATATAATTGGAAGATCTCAGATGAACGTGTTCTGAGATTATATACATAAGTCTAGTATCTTGAAGATAAAAAGACAAGCAATGACCAAAGATACTCTCTGGTCCAACATTCCCAAAACACGAGACGAAACTGAAACTTATAATCCAACGAGATCAATGTAATTCGTTTGAAGCAGGTCATTCACCCTTTATAAAGAAAAAGTTTGGTTCCTCTGATTCAGATGAATACCTATACACACGTACTTTTTGTACGCCTGGTCTTAAGAAACCACAGTGAAAGGTTAGCCCCGATCATAGATACACTCAAGTACAATGACATCGATGCCAACTGACAACACACAATCTCCCATAATCCCAGTTATTGAGTACTTGTCGTCGACTAGTGGCGACAACTGATTTGTCGATATTATAAAAAAACTAACACACTATGTACCTTTTCGAATAGATTCTCAAATTCAAAATAATTTTTTTCATCTTCTGTTTTGTCTTCTTATCAAATCAAAGTGGCATGGCAACATTTCATTTTTACCTCCATTACTGTTTCAGTCAAAACGTTCCTAGAAAAATATTGGTCGCATTTTATTTTCCAGGTAAAGGAACCTGAGCCCATTTCGTCAAGCCAAGATAGTTTCTACTATTTAGCGTTTGTACGTTAATATAGATCGGAACATGCTATGGATACTAATAGTTTGAATCACTTTGTGAGTGTCACTGCTGGTGGACCAGGTGTCCCCGAGGGCACATGAAGCCAAGTTCGATCAATTTCGGTTGATTTTCTTAAACGCATTCGAAAATTTATGTCCTCATAAGTTCTTGAAATTTCTAAATCGTTGGTCCTGTAGCATCATATCCCACCCATCCTGCTACGTCTTTGGATACCTATTTGGACATAACTTTCATATTACATTGTTTAGAAGTACCCGAAAAGTGCATGTTTGATCCATGCTGCAAATTTATCTATTCGTAAATGATGCTACTGAATTTGAAGACGTTTAACATTCGGATAAACAAAAACATCACAATGGGGAGATGCTTCCTCAGACCTCGATGTGTCATGGGCAGTTGGAGGGACCCGACGCGATAAACGTTATCCAAAGTCGACTTCCGTAGCTAATTTCTGATTTTATATATGTGTTGCAATCATGTACTTTAGGAAAGAATTTAAGGTTCCATGCTTCTATTTGGTGTAAACAGTGTAGGTAAATCAGTCATACTCATTTGATATGGGTATATTTGTACTTGTTAATCGAAGAGGTTGCCCTGTTGTTACGGGGTCTCGGAGGAGACCATTGTCTACAACTAAAGCTTTACGTATATGTATATAGAACATTTTACAGCAATCTTAGTCTGACTGAATAGACCACTTGACAAAATTCATAATGGCTGACAAAATGACGAAAAATGTCCGAGGTAGGCCATTTTTGCGCACTTTTTCATTGTTACGTCTCAATGGAAATGCGTCCTTTTACAGTGACGTCATAATATAAAACAACGCCAAAAGATGTTGACTCGGACATTTTGTGCTTTCTAACAAGATCGTAAAATGGTCTTTTGTCTGTCAGTAAAATGTCTGCACTGACTGCCCTTCTATATACATGTAATTAATATGATGTGTTTGTATCATCATAAGCAATATCTAGAATTAATTCATACCCATTAGGCTAGTGACGTGAATTGTTTCATTTTGAGGAACTCAAAAGACATACTCTACTTTTGAAGCAAATTACTAGACCCATCAAATATGCCAACCATAAATTGCTGAATCGTTAATTCTTTACTTCCCTGTCTTTGATTACTATTTGGATGCAGTTTGTACTACAGACATACTTTTTAAATATCGCATCACAGGATTCAGTGGACGTATCATTTTCCCTTTATCATATTATGAAGAGAAGTATGATACAATTTATATTCAATGACTTTTCTTCTTATTCAATTAATTCATAATCTTCTTTCCGACTATGGTACTCAATCCGTTGTGATCAAAATGAAATTCAATATGTCGAGTTGTGGATATCTAACAATATCAAATTTGTAAATGAAATTCTAGTAAGTGTATATATTCGGTTATGAAGTTTGTGTACCTCCAGCATCAATGAAAAGACATTTGCACAAAGTGCACTAGAATTTCATGTTCATGTTCAAGGTACAATGTCATTTTTTTGGTTGCAAATTTCTTTTCCTTCTTACAGGATTAACATTGTTGCAAAACAAAATAACATATGCATAACTTTAGGGTGATTTGAGGGCACTCTCCAATCCTTCAAGCTATCATGTAGACGTACTCTAACGTATTCCCAGAGCAAATCTTCCTTATTTCATCCAATAGACAAGGGAAGAACTTAAGCTTGTCAGGGAAGCTCCCACATCAAAGGCCAGACCTTCTCAAGCCATCAAAACACAATAAAGACAAAAATACGGTATCTCTTTTACGATGAGAGAATAAATCATTATTTGTGGTCAAGCTGTCAAAATTGATAGAAATCTCATGTTTGCCCATGCCTTCTCTGCTGGCCCATTAAACAGAGGGATTTTTACCACCTAGTATTTTACATGACTAGGGTCAATTCAAGTCAAGAACCTCAACCGACACCAATGTTGGATGGACAACGCGCGTGTTCGAAAATGACGATCCTCTCTATGAAGTTTGCCGTCCAGAGAGGTGCCCTGCTATTGCAGCGGTGGTCAATGAGATAAAAATTTGATGGAGCAATCAAATGAAATGTACGAAATGATAAGTTGTAACTAGATATCACTCAATCTTTCCTCAGGAAGACTTTGCTCCCTGTGATAATGCTTTTTATGGAAGCACACTCACTTTGTCTTTATAATTTTTATTACTTAAAGTTTTTCTAACGACACGGCCCGGGAACAAGTTTGTGAGCTTATTTTGAAAAATGATTTGTTCAAATATATGATTTTTTCTCATTTTCCGGCTGGAAACTATGTATCGTGAATATAGGATTACCCCCTTTTCATTGACATAATACACAAAAAACCTATGATATTGATGATTGATTTAGTAAAAGTAAAATATCATATCTGTTAAGAAGTTTAAAGGGTAAAAGGAGTCACCAACAACTGGCTTTTTCAATGACCACAACTTTGTGGCCTAGTCAAACTCGAACTATTTTGTCAAAAGATGGATTGTTGGAATTATTTTATGTAACATTTCCCACAATCGATGTACAAAAAGATGAATTTATTTTGTACATATCACGTTATTTTCAAATTATGCCCCACCCTTAAAAAATTAAAAAATCAGCTTCTTTATTCATCAAGTTGAATTTCAAATCTAATCCCGCATTTCTTGAAGTTATAGAGTTTAAAAAGTTCAGATATCGGAAGTTATGTACCTATAGATATTGATAATCTCAAATTGAATCCATTCCAGATCATGTCTTGATAAAGTTCTCAGCAAATCTGATTTCGCACAGATTGCTTGACAAAAAAGCCTCAAACTTTGTAGTTTTATCTACTATTTCCAATGTACTGAAGTATACTATTGCATTTTGAATAATCCATTAAGATGTGGGAGGGTAATGGCAGGATTAGCGCACGGTCCTCTCTTCCGAGATGTTGGTAGATTTTGTATGATATACTGCCCATATGGCTGAATGGTAAGTATGTTATGGCCCTACCAGAAACTCTAACTCCTTTGATCTGGTTGGCTTTGGCATTCACAATGGTAAACATGGGGCTGGGACGCACGCCGAGACACGCCAAGCGCTGACAGACCGACGTCTCATCCATTCATCAATTTATTCTTAGACAATGGGAAAAATTCACCAATCATTGGGTGTTCTGCAATGACATCTAAAGTCTTTTGTGTACATACAGGAATGAGACCAGCAAAATGAAAGCAAAATCTTTCATAATACAAAGTGAGCAGGATTCATATAATTAAGATCATTGGCTGGTTTAAAACATATTTGCATTGTTCGGTTTATTCTACATATATCTATTACTTCATATATTTGTCTTTTTGAAATTATTTTGTCTAACTCAGAGGATTTCTGAAGGTACGACTACTTCTTAGTTAAGTTATAATATATAAATTATGTCCTATCAATTTCAAAAATAGCCGTTTTAGAATCTTCATTTTACAATGGAAATAAAGAAGAGGTGACAAAAAGAATGAGGGATAAAAGCAGACGGCGTTACACAAATTTCAATGGAAATAAAAAATTTTAAAAACATAGAAATTTTGGTAACAAATCATATAAAATCTGACGGAGCTTTTATGTTTTTATCACAATCATGCAATTGTAGATTAGATATCAATGCTGTAATAAAATGAAGACTTTACCCGACATGAGAGGAAATCGCAGGACACTGAGCTTTTAGCTTTTAAAAACTCACTCCATAAAATTTGAATGATGTAACCGAATGCATTTTCATACAAAATTAAGTTTCTAAGAATAAACCACGGAGCGTGAGACCACCACCTTTAACTACAGGTTTGCTATCATTAAATATATTTATATTCTGAGACGGAATTTCTAGCTCTAAGTCTTTATCTGAATGCATTCTACCGAAGGTGCAAATATTTTGGCTGCATTTTCAGTTGTCTGCGGATATATATCCCATAGCGCAAACGTTATAATGTTGAAAACCTATGGGTGAAAAAGTACAAGCATCTCATTTGTCTGGAATTGACGACTTTCTAGTCAACTCTAGAATGAGCCATTCTCAAGACTCCCCAAGTCGCAACAAGTTAAACCTTTTAACCGCCTTCTGGTTTGCCTTATAATTGGAAGTGTTTATCCATTGAATGAATGCATGTAGGAAAGTGGGGTAAGGAGTCTGCTCAGACCTTTTCTAATTAGGCATGTATCCTTTAGCCTTTATTATGATTTTTAAATGCGTACGAGTACAACAATCAACAAGTACTGATACTAAAAAATACGGAGTAAAATCTTGCGGACGGAGTTGGTGTCCATCTTTATCAATCTATTAAATAATTTTGGACAAATTATGATTCATGTTATTTAATTAAGCAACGAGAGAGAGAGAGAGAGAGAGAGAGAGAGAGAGAGAGAGAGAGAGAGAGAGATGATACCAGCCACTACTTTATGGCGGCGGAATACAATACACGTTTCTCGATTATGAAATCATATTTAAGTGCATTCAAAGTATGTACGATTTCGAGACGAATGGATAACATGCAATTACAATGAAACACCCCATATAGCTATGAAATATAAGACTTAACTTTGCACTGGGCTTTCGTCTAGAGTGTTCTAAAACGTCTTCAAATACATTAGCATCATTTTAGAGCAGATAAATTTACAGCATGGACCAGACATGCACGTTTCGGGTATTTAACCCTCGTCAGTCATCCTCAATCTAAACAATGTAATATGACCAAAATCTGTGAAATTATGACCTAAATATATACCGAAAGACGTAGCAAAATGGCTGGGATATGATGCTACAGGACCCAGGCTTTAGAAATTTGAGAAAATTTTGTAAACAGGAATTTTCAAATGCGTTTGAAGAAACGACCAACCGAAATTGATCGAGCTGTGGTCCGAAAACCAATATTACATAAGCCTGCACGTCAACATGGAAGAGAGAGATTATCAGAAACTGACGATGTCATAGAGTGGGAACAAATTGTGTGGTTATATAGCTTATGTACGTATAACTAGCCCTCTAACCCAAACAACACCTTTGTATGTGCATTTTGGAAACTGCTTCGTGTCATTCTTTGAAAATACAATAACAACGGAAAATCTGTATATTCTTTTCCAGCTATGTCATTGTACTTGCACCAAATACCAATATGGATTAACCATCTTGTTTAAATTCCACATATGTATAAAGGCTATGGTGTGAATTATTCTTGAAATGTATAGTATTATCCTTCATGTTTCTATGCTGCTGTGATATTGTCTCCATCTATTTTTCAGCTTTTTATCTTCTCGGTCCGCGGTTTTCACTGTTGGGGACCTACTTCCTATCTTTATTTTGCTTTGCATTTTTTCAAGAATTTGTTTGCTAATTGATTGTATTTTTTATTCTGATTTTGGGTTTAATGTGTATGATTCATTCACAGACTTGAAATGTATTCTTGATACGCTCATTTGACAAAAGATATAGAAAGATTCTTCAGGCTGGGATCATCATCATCAAACAAGAAATATTCCCCTGATATGTACATCAATATATACATCGAGACAATCTGGATTAGCTGAATAAATTGAACTTGAACCGAATTTAAAGTTTTCATGGAGTTGTTGCAATGGGTGTTGTGTGCAGTAAGGAAACGCTGACTCTCCCCGGACACCTGGTCTCACATCGGAATGTTATTCACTCCCTGGTTCGCAACCGTTTCAATGGAAAATATAATGATTTTGCATTGCCTTCTCGACTTTGAGACTGAATAACTGATAGATTATCAGTATATACCACTTTTATCCCTTTTTAGATGTTCTCCTGCAGAAGTAGACGTTGAAGAATTTAGAGACATGGCCTTATGTAATCATATGACCGTCTCTTCATGAAAGTGCATCTCTTTTTACGAACAAACTAAACCTAATATCAATGATCAAATATAGTGTATGATTTTTTTTCAGCCGGTTCAAATTTCAACGGATATGAATTATGAAAGAAAGTTTATCAGATATGCGAAATGAAAAATTAAATTAAGTTAAATTAATGTGTTTCTTCATCCGCTAAAATTTGAAGGCGCTGAAATGAAAAACCGCAAATATGCAATTAGCATGCAAGAAGTCTGTGACTGCAAATTTCAAGGTAAAATTTCAATAAAGCTATTGTATTTGAATAGGTAATTCAACAGCTAACAGTTCTTTAAAACAAACTTTGACAAACGGATTACAAAAAAGCTAAATTAGTAAATCAAAAGATGATTAGATCTTTTTTATCAAGTGTAATAGAAAATACAAAGAAATTCCATTTCCTACAAATGTATTTTTGTTTTTTGTATCACTTCAGCAAGTCTTTTTGTATTATTGGTGCAGTTTTTTTTTAAATTGCAACTAAAAGACGGAAAGAATAAGAGCTGCACTTATTTTCAAGTATCAGAAAAATGCACCTTGTGCGTTGTAACATCACCTAAAATAACCGTTAGTAGCACTTAAAATTCCATTTTGTAGAGCAATATTTTCTTGCAGAAATGAACATTTCTAACTTTTAAAAGTCAAAATGAGCTCAATAATGTTAAGAGGGGGCTATAAGGTCGAGTCTGATCAGGCGAATTTTGGTTGCAGTCACAAACTCCTAATGAATTTGACATAGAAATAAACATACATCTTGTAGGAAATAGTATTTATTTTTCCAAGTTGTACATATAAACCGTTTCTATTTTTTGGTTTTAGAGGTAGAAATCATATCATTTCCAATTTAAATGCATTGTAAATTGCAACAAAAATCACATGGGTCCTAACAAAGTACTATAATACAATAACGCTCAAATGTCAATCAACAAATCAAATATACATGTACACTATACACCATGATGCAATTTAACGGGCCATTGTAAATCAAATTGAATTGTACTCTTGGTTATAAATGACACTTTACTGCTAAAAAATCTAAATGTACTGAACGAAAAAATAATAAGAATCGCTGAAATCTATTTTGGAAAGCTATAATTAAATCTATAGGGAATCAGATTGAAGGAAAAATGATTTAGAATTCTGTATTTCCATACCCTGCATCATTTGGCAAACATTTGCTCATAAATTTTACATCTTGGTTATAAAACATACAACGATGTGACACAATCATAAAAAGTATGCATTTACACTCCTCTCACCCTTAATGCATAAAAATACAACTCCTTTCACGCAAATTCATTGTTGATAAAACATACGAATCAATCCACGCATTCGGTGTCGCGTCTTGCACAAAACTGCGTCATGCAATCCCTTTGAAATCCGAGATATTCCATTACATGGGGTGAGAATGGATCGGATCCAAGAGATTGCTGATATTTTATGATCACATATAAATGTTTTCTGTAAAATGACTCTAGCAAATAAAACAATTACCCAATGAAAGTTATGATAAAATAATCATCAAAGTCTGTATAAAAAGATGCAGGTGAATCCAACTTTTATCGTTTCTATTTATGAAATATCATTTTTGATCATTCTTTATAAAAACTCGCATGGCTTAAATGTTAAATTTTGTTTCCCCGCATGAAAATTCATACGGAAAGAAAAGATTTGACTTTTAATTTGAGGACATACTAAATGGCAAGTTAGAACTTCATTTTAATCGAAATTTTGGGATATAATATTTCTAATGAAGCAAATTTCAAGAAGACATTGAAGTCTCTTCAAAATTGATTTTTTTTTCGATAACACTTTATACAACCAAGTATTTCTAGAGTTTGAAGAAAAGTTGTGTAACACTTCACATTCACCAACAATCAAAGCTATATATTGTCATCTATTTAAATCAAAACCTTCACTTTCTTACAAATACGAAAATATTTCATTTGTTTTCAAAATCTGTTTCGTCACTGGAATAATTGGTACGATAATCACAACGTTTTGTGGCATGATGAGAAACAAAGATAACGATAACTATAGAGAAATATACATGACATCAACTACAAGAACTGCTAGCTGTCGACAATGGATAAATGATAAAGTAACTGAACAATAAGGCACAATATAAAAAGCGCAATCACAGACCTCTTGTTTTGAATTGAAATGTCTATAGAGTTTGATTTGGAAACAGGTTGACTTTCCGTACCTTCTTCCGTGCAGGAGTACGGGTTGTCAGGGGTGTAGCCACTGGCACATTTACACATGTATGAGCCTACGGTGTTCACACAGCGGGTGTTACCATTGCAGTGATGACCGAATTTACCTCCCTTTGTGAGACACTCGTCAATGTCTGCAACAGAAAGTAGGTCAAATCTATGTTTAAAAAATCCTTTAAAAGCAGTGCAATAATTAATCATGTATTCAATATTCCGTGTAAGATAATAATTAACTCAAGAATGCAAATAAATGTGTACAAGAAAAATCAGACTCCGGGAAAGCTTTATCGCATAGCATAAAGCTTTCCGAGAAAATTAATTCAAGAATTTTATCCTTAAGGTATATTTTCATAAGAAATGATGAAGTTTGTTCTCTAAGTATACCTTCACAGTTTATCCCGTCTCCTCTGAATCCAATGTCACATTGGCACATATAGCGAGTGGCAAGATTCAAACACGTGGCATTGTCATGACAGTCATGGCCTTGACCGCAAAAGTCTGTTCCTGAAATAGAAACACAAAATGTATAGGTCACAAGATTCAAATATGTGACAATTTCATAGCAGTCATGAAATTGGACAGAAAAACTATTGTCTTCAAATAGAAAAACACATATCATATTGACTATATGAGTCATCCATTTCAAACACATTGCGGTGCCATAATGTCCCAAAGAAGCTGTTTCTTAATTACGTTACACCAAAATAATGGATTTCAATAATCATTTTCATCATAAAAAACCATCAAATATAGAGAAATCCTTGTTCTTCAAATGAGACATATATGCATACTTATTGGGATCCATAAATTGTTCTTAGAAAGCGTGTTGTGAAAACGAATCATTGGATTTCTCCATACTCAGAAAGTGCAGATGACATAGATACCCTAACCCTTAATTTCATTTTTCAGAAAGATGACATCAAAGTTACTTATCTCGGTCGTCAATTGAGAACATTATCAAGGTCTTGCCACAGAACGTCTCAATAATGGAAATCCTTATTTGGAGACAAGACGCCCGCAGACAGTATTTTATGATACCATAATGGTGTAATCCGTATCAATTATCCTACCAATAGCTGACTTGATATTCATAAAATAAAAACCGTAGAGTTACTTCTTTTATGAACTAATGAATTGGAAGCTGAAATTTTCCAAAAATTAGAAATATCCATTTTAGAATGAACAGTCTTGACGATCGTAGGATTTATGAAAATGAACCCCCGTTTTTCAGTTTGATGGTGTGCAACGTCGTCAAATTAGGGAATAACAAGCTTCTGACGTTACGTTTGCGGACGGTAAATTCTGATTTTGCAAGTTTTTTTTTCTGGCGATGCGTGCACCGAAAATCAGCATTTGCCGTCCGCAAAAATAACGGCAGTATCTTGTTATTCCCATTCTAATGCAATCTTTACTTTTGTGAATATAAGGCAAAATGAGACGATAGCAACGTCAAAGCCTAGTATGTTCTCGTTTTACAGTCGTAACTAAGGAGCAAACAACCAATGAAATTCGACGTTATAGCGATATTGCATTAGAATTGAATGTTCACATCCTCAGAATAGAATCATACACTTGCGATCTCGTCAGCCACACAATGCACCTTGATAGCACGTCATCATAAGCTCAAATACTCAAAGGGACCTTTTTAACATGTTCACTGTTCTACACAAATGAAGTCATCTAAAGCGTATCGAGAGAAAGGAAATCATTGAATACCTCGTTTAGGGAGCAACCATTTTATTTTTATGGGGGGGGGGGGGGGCCAGGAAGACTTTTGCCGGCCGGAAAATTTTTTTCGGCCATTTTAAGAGCCGGAAATTTTTTTTCGCCGGCCCTTCGGGCCGGATTATTTTTTTTAAAATAATTTTCCAATGTTGAAAATTACTCTAAAGTTTAAATAATTCAGCGTGATTTTTCAGCCATATTAAACATCAAACACACAATGAGTTCATCTCTTGCCAGCAGATCACTTCATTTTAATTTCTTGAATTGCATATGGTGCCTATAATCTGTTTACTAAAATGATACTCAACGGAGACAGGCTATATGGTGCTAATGACTTTTGAATTTTATATATTCACTACAAATTGCGTAAAGTTTGTTCCATCTTTTATACTTTGTTTATGATACACAAAAAAAGTGTTTATTTGGCAGTGAAAAGGTTGGAAGAGAGGGGGGAGGGGCAATTTCATGATCCGGAAAATTTTTTTCGCCGGCCCTTCGGGCCGGAAAATTTTTTTCCCTAAAATTTTGATCCGGAAATTTTTTTTTGCAAAGTCTTCCTGCCCCCCCCCCCATAAAAATCAAATGGTTGCTCCCTTAGATTAATCAATAGAAAAGTGCACATGACATAGTGTATGGCACAGAAATTCATTCTTTAGAAAGATGACATCTATAAAGCAGACCTTTCGAGCTCGCCTATTGAAAAAGTTTTCGGTAGCCTCGCTAGCCTTCTCAACAATGGAAAACCTTCTTTATAAGAATTGACCTTAGCAGCTAGTGTTGTATGACACGATGTGCATTCTGTCAAATATTGTTGCTCATGACTCAAATGTTGTCTCCGCTTTTTGCATTGCGTAACAGAAACGGAATTATGAAATGGAAGACGGTCATTCGCTCATAATGAAATTTCCAATTTGAATACAAATTACGTTCATGAAATTGATTTCTATAATAACAACGGGAAATTATTATTGGAATTAAAATATCCCCTTTTGATTCCGATTGTGAAAAACGACGTCTATTTGACTGTCAAGTTTGTCATAATTGTTAATCATACACTCTACGCTCCAGTCAGCTTCACAATGCACAATGCACTTCATTATAATGTCATTCTAAATTAGCTTCAATACTCAAAGGGAACTTTCTAATCTTATCCATAAAGTTTTCTAAGGGATAATCTTAATCGTGTCGTGCATAAACAAAAATCATTATATTCCTACTTAAGATAAATAAATTATCAACAATACATAGAATAGTGCACATGACATAGAAACTCTAACCACAGGTTTCGTTTTTCAGAAAGATGACATCAACAGTAATTTTTTCTCGGTCGACAATTGAGAAAATTGCAGAATTGATCAATAAAGGAAAGCCGTAATTGATGACATGATGCTAGCAAAAGTATTTTTCAAACCATAATGGTATTTTTCGTATCATTGCTTAACGCATATTGAATTGTAGTCTCTCATGAAAATTAGTTAATCACTGAACGAAAAAGTCAAACACAAATCTCGAAATCAGAGCCAAAAATCACAATCTTACAAATGTTAAACGTTTTCAAATTCAATAGCATCATTTAGGAACAGATGAATTTGCCACATGGACCAGACATGCACGTTTCGGGTACTTAACCCTTGTCAGTGATCCTCAGAGTGTGAAAGTTGGTTATGTCCAAAAATGTACCGAAAGACGTAGCAAGATGGGTGGGATATGATGCTACAGGACCCACGTTTTCGAAATTTTTGATTACAGAAATTTTCTTATAAATTCTTGAAAGCAAAATTTCAAAACAGAACTCCCTCAAGAGAAGGTAGGTAATTATTACGTTTATAGTTGAATCGGTTGGTTGGCTTTCTAGACTTAATATAAGTGTTGAATTCAAAGCTTCTTTGTTGGTTCGCCCTTAAATTTTTGCAAATATTCTGCATTTAGTGTATTAAAAACTTGCTGACTTGTATGTTTTCCACGCAGAAATGATGTCGTCGCGCTTTTTCTATTCATCTAGTATTTGAAATAGACTCAATTCACACAAAACTTTGTTGTAGACGAAATGATACCAGATAATATATTTTGATTAAGTCTAAGCATTGAAGCAAATGCATATGTTGCAATCTTAATTAGAATCTAATGTAAGCTTTCAATTCTTTCATATGCTCTACTGATTTCAGATACCAAAACTGGACGAGATTTCAGAATATTTCCCTAGGCAATCAAAACCATATAAAAAGGGAAGAATATCGATAGTTCTCAAGAAAATATTACGTAACGAAGCTACAATTGTCGGAATGCTTTTCCAAAAGTGTCAATTCGTTGGAATATCCGAGTCCCACGGGTTCCTACGCTGTGGAGAGAAGGTTTCCCGTAAACACCATGACTCACGTCTCTTTGTGAGATTGGATTTGTCTATGAGAGGTCTAGAAGGTCTGTATTTCCATCTAGACTAACAAAATCTACGAGAAATGTAACAATTGCGGAGACCCTATGTTGACAGATATATGGATTAACTATCCATTTATTTATGATACATATTTCCCTGATGGTGAGTCAACCAAGGATGAAGTAGCAATGGGCTGTGAGAAAAAAAAAGGATCACAGAAAATATCATGATATATCTTTTGGAATAAAAAAAAAGGCTCGTCTCTCTAACTTTTTGAAAAATATACTAACTTCGAGCTTTTGTTTCTCCATTTAATTCATTTTCTTTATTTTACTTATAATTCTATCCATTAATTTATCTATCTGTTTATGTATTATGCATTTATTATTCTTACAAGTATTCATATACCGGTATATTAACATCTTAATCTTCTTTTAATACATTTTTTCCCTTTTTTTAAATTCTTATATCTATGCATTTCAGTTTTTTGTAGTTTTCAACAAAATTGAATATTTAAGCAATTTATTCAATAATAACTTTTATCTATTCGTTTACAATTTTCATAAATTTAGTTATCTATTTATTTGACTTTCTATCTTGTGTTTATTTAATCCTTCTCGTAAAATATCACAGGAAACCTCTACAGTGTTCCAGACATTTTTGCACTTTGTCCGGGAAGAAACAGAGCCTAAATTGACATATCTAGGTGCCCATCTCCCTTTCTGACTATTTCAGACAGCTATACGAATCGAACACTCAGATTCTATTTTTTATTACCGACCTATCTCTACAGAAAGATGTATCAGAGAGTACAACCCCGCTCTCTGTGATTCTATCCTTGATCTATCTTAGAATTCATGGTCCGAGAACAACGTATAAGACATCAAAATTGACAGCAATAAAACTTGGTAAGGGGAATAAATCTATAAATTTTGATATTACAAAAGCATAAGATAGACAGAGAATTTTGATGCAGACAGCGTGAGTCATGTAACGAACATTCTATGATAACCTTTCCGGGGATGAAGGTCATTCTTAGTATATTACGACCCTGACCTCGTAACAAAAAGAAAACCCTTTATGTGTCATAAATGGAAAACATTTGAGTTAGAAGACATGATATAAAGTATCGATCTCATATACATAGTGACCAAACTTGACACAACTTTCCTCTTTCTTTATCGGCTTTGATCGGGTTGACATGGGTGGATAAAAATATAAAATACAATTCAACGACATTAACAAAACTTTGAATGCAGTCTACGGTATTCCATTGATGCTTTCGTAGTTATATGGAAGATGAGAATGATTCTGACCAAATAATATTAATGACGCAACAAGAATATGAAAACGCATCAATGACATTTTAAATATATAAAGACTATGTTACCTTCACAGACTGGACAGCATTCACCCTGGATATGTAGACGTTTTTCTTCTGGACAATTTAAGTTCGGACAGTTTTCCTCTGGATCGAGTCTTTTACATTCCATTCTACCATCCTGTAATTCAGGAATGAAAAATTAACTTCAAACTTCATGTTGGTCTAAAAATGAAATATGCAGCAGCGCACTCTTTGCAAAATTTATAAATTCAAAAGATAAAACTATAGGGTGCTACTAAATACATTTGGTTTTGACTGAAATGTTAAACGTCTTCAAATTCAATTGCATCATTTAAGAACAGATTATTTTGCAGCATAGACCAGACACGCACATTTTGGGTACTTAACCTTCGTCAGTGATCCTCAATCTTAACAATGTAAGATAGCCAAAGAGTGTGAAAGTTATGGTGTCCAAAAATTGTACCGAATGACGCAGCAGGACGGATGGGATATGATGCTACAGGACCCACGTTTACGAAATTCGAAGAAACTTTGATAACAGAAATTATCGAATGCGTTAAAGAAACGATCGACCGAAGCTGATCGAACTTGACTACATGTGGCCTCGGGGACCCCTGGTCCACCAGCAGTAACACTCACCAAGTAGTACAAATGTTAAACGTCTGCAAATCCTATAGCATCATTTAAGAACAGATAAATTTGCAGCATGGACCAGACATGCACGTTTCGGGTACTTAACCCTTGTCAGTGATCCTTAATCTAAACAATGTAATATAGCCAAAGAGTGTGAAAGTTATTATCTCCAAACATTTAATTATCATTGATGAGGATTTACTATTCGAAACACGTGTCTGCTGCATTTGAATCGGATTGAAAATTTCTTCAAGCAGGTAAAGAGTATTATCAGGATTATAGTAACAATATTTAATTTTGATCGTAAGAGGAAAATGGTAACAATGTGATTCTAACATCCCTAAAGAGGGCATGAACGGATTGCATGGAAAGTAAAAGTAGGTCAAAGTAGAAGGTAGAAGAACCGAAGTGAAATTTTACGACATAAATTGAAAGCTCAGGTCATGCCCAACCTAACTATAAATATTTTGCGTCAACCAGAAGCTTTAACCAACATTTTGACAAATCACAGATAGATGGACAGACACCGTCAATCTATAAAATACCATTTATGTATGAAAAAGAGAATACGATATCGACGTCTCTAAAACATCTATTCAAAAAGCTTAACCTGACAACCTTGACTTATGCCGTTTCCTTGTACCCAAGACCCACAAAGCTTGCGTAATAGCTATAAAATACGTTTCTGTAGTAAGTACAACCCCTTGAGATCTAATGGACCTCTCGAAATTCCGGAATGAAGATCGCAACAAGTAGGAACAAAAATAGTTCTTGTCAAAGAAAGCAATCAAATCCATTGATAACTTGCTCCCTGCTCCCATTCTGGATTCTTGATTGTCAGTTTAAAGTATGAAAGCCATCGTTAACGAGATTTTATTTAGCTTTAAAAAACTTTAAGAGTTGAAATTCATTAAGAAAAGCTTTGGAGAGGGTCAAGTGGGGTTGGAAATTTTGGTTTAAAATGAAGCACGATATAAATCAGTGATTGAAAGCCAAATGTAAAACCAAAATTCGAATTTCAATCATAAAAATCATTCCTAGAAATGCATGTGTCGCTTGCGAAACATCGCAACACTTAGGAATCACTTTTACATGTATATAGGGTGTGACATCGAAGTGTGACAGACAGACAAACAGACGGACAACGGACAAAGTGATCCTTTAGTGTCGCTATGCTTCTCATGCGACACAAAAATTAAATAATAATAAAATTTAATAATAGAAATTAAATAATAATTAAAATCTTCATGAATGGGCATACAAAACCTTGAAAAATTCAGATACAAACCTAAACAAATTTTAAAATTAAGAAGTTTGCAAATGAGCAAAGTGAATCCCCAATGGAGATGAGATCAGGTTCCTGGAGGGAGGGGAGGCATCTCCTACATGTACTTGCTAGCAACACCCGTCACTTTAGCCTTGCAGAAAAGTTCAAAACCGATGAATGTGCCAAATTTGATGTTTCGGATGATTCTTTCAACATTGTGGACAACGAGAAATAAACTAGACAAAACTTTAAATGGTTCTTTATTTCTAAGAAGATACTAATAAGAAATTCTAATAATACGGAAAGACACGTGTTTCGGATATTAAATCCTCATCAGTGATGCATTTTCAGAAGCAGCAAATTTTAAGTTTTAGTACCGCCCTCTGATTTTATTTTTTAAATTTAAATTACAGAGAGTGCGCGGCTCCAAATTTCCTTTAGGGCCGATTCAGTAGCATATCCAAATAAAATCTATGTTCAAAATAGCATTGGAAAGATAGTGCTAAGATGTTAACCTCATTTTATTTCGATGATATTTCAGGTGAAATGATAAGTTTCCGAAATAACAAAATAATATATATGATGTCAAATTGATAAAGGGCCAAAACAAAGCTTCAATCTGAGCTGAAAAGAAGTAATTAATACACTTTACAAACATCAAGTCACGGGGAACAAATACTTCAAAAGGAAATAGGTGTTTTAAACTCTATACTTTCTTAAGAAAAGTTTACTGATAAACTATTCCTTATAAACAATCTATCATGGATAATGTAAATAAGGGTTTTTTCTCCTCGTATATAGCACAAAATTGGGAAAAGCAAGTAAAGATTAATCGAACAAAGTCAATAAATCATCTTATTGTATTAAAATTTAACTTCAAATAGAACCATTTGAAAATATTTAACTTCAAATTGAGTTTTTGTTTCTATGACCATTTGTTTGTTATTGAAAGTCATAAAACAAAATTTAAAGTATCTAAAACAAATTCCAAATTAAATGCGTTTCTACAAAACATTAAAGAGAAATTGTTTAATTCTTGTTGAAAAAGAAAATAAATCAAAGTCTCTCTCTCATACAAAGCTTCAAACAAATACCCTCTTTTTTCATCCCTCGAAATACATGTATGCATTTAATCTATGTTTAAAGAATTAGGAAATTTCAAAGAAATGACATACTTTGTCGAGAAATATTTGCAAAAGCACAAGGGCACTTGATTCTGACTTTTATTATATTGTTAAAGATGTGGACACTTTCGTTGAAGTGCTCAGGAAAGAAATGCTTTGTTTCAACGGCCAATTGTCTTTGTACGAAACATTCACAATACATGTATCCGAAATGACTGTTTGATCTTGATAATTACTCCAAGTCTGTGGTTATTTTGATTGTAAAGAAGAAAAAACCGTCTGATTGCCCCCTAATCATATCTATTAGCTTTATTAAAGGGTCGGAAAACATCATATAAATTGGCCAACAATTTGGAAGAAACAACTAAAAGCAATACGAGATATATTGCCAAATTAACCTGCATATTTTCTTCAGAGACTCTTTACACCTGCCATTCAACCCTCCAAAAAACACATTGCCGATCTCTGTTCGTAAAATTTTCATCGCAGTCTTTAATTACATCGGAAGGTTGCACTTTAGTCAAGGTTTATGATAATAGCATTGTTTGTGAAGTGTTTAAAAGACATGATTCTAATGGATGCATTGTTTTCCATTTTATTTTTTTAACTAATAATGACGTGAAACATACTGCGATCTGAAAAAAGTTTTGTATCAATTCTTTCTATCCTATAACTTTTAAGACAAGTTTATTTGATTTTAAAATAATTTTTGGACTGTGTATTCATGAAAACAAATATCAATGTAACAATAATGCACAGTATTGCACACAACTCGAACATGACGGACAACAGTTTTTCTATCGATGTTCGTGAATGATTTTATATAAAAAAAAAATTTCGAGACTTTCAATGCAATCGAAGAGCTTCATATTTTTGTAACAATGAGGCTTTCATTAAAACAATATGATAAAATACAAAAGACAGAAAATAGGGGGGAGGGGGTGGACGAATGAAGATAACTTGATAATTTTAATGAAAGTTGAATTTGGTGATACATGTAATCAGAAATGTCTTTGTTCTTTTTCAGTAGTTATCAATATCATTTTCAGTACGATGTCGTTAGTTTTGGACTTACGACGATGTATGTTCTTCGAAGTTGTAGCAATCTTTATGACCTCGACGACATTTTTGACCGAAATTTCGGCTGGCTTTGGCAATGAGCACTAATGAGTATTCCGTACTTGTTTTGTCAGCTTGTTTAACTTGGTTGGTTGACGTGACATTCGAAGGTTCTAAGATACAGAGTGTCTCGATCATCACTAGTTTGGTACATGTACCTGGACCTACTCCAGTGTCAGCGCAGACGACTGTTTGGGGTCAGACGAGGTCACCGTGCAGACTATGTCATGTAACTAATTAACACCTCCATATAGATCACATATGGGGTCGTTAACAAGGTAACCATGATGAGCATAGGCTAACTGCTACGGGTGAATAATTGATTGTGCAGCTATCGTGTGGATATCTTTCTCCGAAGCTACCATTTCATAGCTGGGATAATTTCAAAGTGCTTCATTTACGAGCTAGATTATGCAATGTTTTCGTTCGATAACGGCACAATTTATGCTATTTTCTTAGAAAGGTCTTGTAATCGATCACGTAACGATATAGTTGAGAGTTACATTATAAATAATTCCCCGATTCCGATGCTGATCCTTGCATGCATCACTAGCGACAAAAAAGGCCGCTGTAAGAACTGATAGATTTCTCTGCATTATTGATAACTGCAAAGGCCTGCAAGGTTTTTAAGTGCAAAATCAATCCTCAGATAAGCAGAAATACTCTTTTTCTTCATGTCATTATGAGTCGAGACTGAAAATTTAATAAGAAGGAAAGATCGGCTAATTCTGAATGTTCACAGTCGATATTTTGTCAAGGATATGGAAACGGCATCCAGCAAATCAAGGCATTTTCTCTTTATCTCATAACGCTTGAGTCAACCTTCTGAGGGTCCAACATTTGATAGGTGATTGCTCTTGTTAGCACATCGTCGAATGGCGAAATAATTGAATTGCAAAACCTTATAGCAACAATTACCAAGGAAAATGGACTAAACAATTTGAATAAAGATTTCTGTCTTGCTGATGAGAGCCATAGCAGGGAGTAACCTAGTATGCCAGTCATACCGATTAGACGAATAAGTACCTACTTTGTTTTACATAGAAGACAGAGATAGAATGAAAATATTTTGATTTTGTTCCAAAATAGAGGAACATAAAATTAACGCCTGTTAAGACAAGGCTTTGGAAGCCTTTGTATACATAAAATTTGGAGTCTACCACTTAGTAACTGGGCGTCAATAAGAGAGAGAAAGCCTAATACAACACCCAATCAGAATTCAGAAACTGTAATCAGTGGGCAAACAAAACCCAAATCAGAATTCAGAAACTATAATTAGTGGGTACACAAAACCCAAATCAGAATTCAGAAACTATAATCAGTGGGTACACAAAACCCAAATCAGAATTCAGAAACTGTTATCAGTGGGCAAACAAAACGCAAATCAGAATTCAGAAACTATAATCAGTGGGCAAACAAAACCCAAATCAGAATTCAGAAACTGTAATCAGTGGGCAAACAAAACCCAAATCAGAATTCAGAAACTATAATCAGTGGGCAAACAAAACCCAAATCAGAATTCAGAAACTGTAATCAGTGGGCAAACAAAACCCAAATCAGAATTCAGAAACTATAATCAGTGGGTACACAAAACCCAAATCAGAATTCAGAAACTGTAATCAGCGGGTACACAAAACCCAAATCAGAATTCAGAAACTGTAATCAGCGGGTACACAAAACCCAAATCAGAATTCAGAAACTATAATCAGTGGGTACACAAAACCCAAATCAGAATTCAGAAACTGTAATCAGTGGGTACACAAAACCCAAATCAAGATTTAGAAACTGTAATCAGCGGGTACACAAAACCCAAATCAGAATTCAGAAACTATAATCAGTGGGCAAACAAAACCCAAATCAGAATTCAGAAACTGTAATAAGTGGGCAAACAAAACCCAAATCAGAATTCAGAAACTATAATCAGTGGGCAAACAAAACCCAAATCAGAATTCATAAACTGTAATCAGTGGGCAAACAAAACCCAAATCAGAATTTAGAAACTATAATCAGTGGGTACACAAAACCAAAATCAGAATTCAGAAACTGTAATCAGCGGGTACACAAAACCCAAATCAGAATTCAGAAACTGTAATCAGTGGGCAAACAAAACCCAAATCAGAATTCAGAAACTATAATCAGTGGGTACACAAAACCCAAATCAGAATTCAGAAACTATAATCAGTGGGCAAACAAAACCCAAATCAGAATTCAAAACTATAATCAGTGGGTACACAAAACCCAAATCAGAATTCAGAAACTGTAATCAGTGGGCAAACAAAACCCAAATCAGAATTCAGAAACTATAATCAGTGGGCAAACAAACCCAAATCAGAATTCAGAAACTATAATCAGTGGGTACACAAAACCCAAATCAGAATTCAGAAACTGTAATCAGTGGGCACACAAAACCCAAATCAGAATTCAGAAACTGTAATCAGCGGGTACACAAAACCCAAATCAGAATTCAGAAACTATAATCAATGGGCAAACAAAACCCTAATCGGAATTCAGAAACTATAATCAGTGGGTACACAAAACCCAAATCGGAATTCAGAAACTATAATCAGTGGGCATCAGAATTCAGAAACTATGATCAGTTGGCAAACAAAACCCAAATCAGAATTCAGAAACAGTAATCAATGGGCACACAAAACCCCAATCAGAATTCAGAAACTATAATCAATGGGCACACAAAACCCAAATCAGAATTCAGAAACTATAATCAATGGGCCCACAAAGCCCAAATCAGAATTCAGAAACTTTAATCAATGGGCCCACAAAACCCAAATCAGAATTCAGAAGCTATAATCAATGGGCACACAAAACCCAAATCAGAATTCAGAAACTTTAATCAATGGGCCCACAAAACCCAAATCAGAATTCAGAAACTATAATCAGTGGGTACACAAAACCCAAATCAGAATTCAGAAACTGTAATCAGTGGGCACACAAAACCCAAATCAGAATTCAGAAACTGTAATCAGTGGGTACACAAAACCCAAATCAGAATTCAGAAACTATAATCAATGGGCAAACGAAACCCAAATCGGAATTCAGAAACTATAATCAGTGGGTACACAAAACCCAAATCAGAATTCAGAAACTATAATCAATGGGCAAACAAAACCCAAATCGGAATTCAGAAACTATAATCAGTGGGCATCAGAATTCAGAAACTATGATCAGTGGGCAAACAAAACCTAAATCAGAATTCAGAAACAGTAATCAATGGGCACACAAAACCCCAATCAGAATTCAGAAACTATAATCAATGGGCACACAAAACCCAAATCAGAATTCAGAAACTATAATCAATGGGCACACAAAACCCAAATCAGAATTCAGAAACTTTAATCAATGGGCCCACAAAACCCAAATCAGAATTCAGAAACTATAATCAATGGGCAAACAAAACCCAAATCAGAATTCAGAAACTATAATCAATGGGTACACAAAACCCAAATCAGAATTCCGAAACTATAATCAATGGGTACACAAAACCCAAATCAGAATTCAGAAACTATAATCAGTGGGCAAACGAAACCCAAATCAGAATTCAGAAACTATAATCAGTGGGCAAACAAAACCCAAATCAGAATTCAGAAACTATAATCAATGGGTACACAAAACCCAAATCAGAATTCAGAAACTATAATCAGTGGGCAAACAAAACCCAAATCAGAATTCAGAAACTATAATCAATGGGCACACAAAACCCAAATCAGAATTCCGAAACTATAATCGGTGGGCAAACAAAACCCAAATCAGAATTCAGAAACTATAACCAAGGGCACACAAAACCCCAATCACAATTCAGAAACAATAACCAATGGGCATACAAAACAAAGAACAAAACAACCAACCAAAAATTGGAATGAAATCAGGTGCTTGGGAAGAGTTCCCATCTCCTGCTTGTTAATGACATCGACACTTTAATTCTGCAGAGAAGCTCAAGACCGGTGAAAATATCACATTCGTTATTTTTTTATGGCTCTACCCCCTTTCGATATTGATATCAATCAAGTTCGTTCAAGAAATACAATGTTTACAGTCACTACCCCCCCCCCCCCTTTCTTTTACTGAAATAATGCATTGACTTAAGTCTTTACACTGTTTATGAAGCTAGAATTTCACAGTCGTATCCCCATTCATTCATAACAATGTATGCAAATGCGCTTATGTAACATTCCTCTTTGTAAGAGCTTTTTCATAAACAGGACTGATGTTTAGAGACAACCCAAAAAAATTGTCGAATACCGAAGTCATAGGCACATTCTCGTATAAAACGTATGTGTTAACTGCGAGTATGTTCCCTGCGTGAAGATGTCTCTTGTTACCTTGTGTGAAAAAGAGAAATTAAAAATAAAAAAGTTCACTTACGTCACATGTACATGTCACACAGACTCTGGGACTAAATGACTCTCCATGGTTAAAATATTTACCACTGTAGAAACAATTTGCTGAAAAAATATAGGAGAAAAAAGTCAAGTTAAATGGATAGAATTCGAAAACTTCACAATTAGAAAATGAAAATTATAATCAACGGAATTTTAAAATCGTTGTAAAAATCATAAGGTAAGTTTTCAAAAGCCATTTTTGGTAGAATAGCTAATTGTTCTGTACATTGAAACAACATATGACAAGCCCAAACCAGGGTCCGGCACCATAAATTAAGAATTGACTTATGTCTAAATTTCAATTTTCTTTTGTCTCATTATAATATGAGTGATGACATGAAATGATTCACAGAATCTGTCTATTTTCAGAGTTGGATAGAATGGATGAACTCAATATTTCAAATTGTCAATGATTTGCTATAAATGATATCTTGAGAATTTGACTTAAGTCTTAGTTTATGGTCACCACACAATGACTTAAGTCTTAGTTTATGGTCACCACACAATGACTTAAGTCTTAGTTTATCAAGAAAATATTTGGATATCAAAGTGATACATGGGCTAAATTCTGGTCTAGTGTCTTATATAAGTAAAAAAAAGATGCAACAACCAGAAAAGTTTGGGCTCTTAAACCCTGTACACATGCTCGACCAAAGAGACTTTCTGTACAAAATGGGGTATTCAGGCAATAACTAAATGGGGAAGTCCCTTCGGGTACACGTCAAAACATGGCTTCACTAACAGGATTCAGAACCGTCTTTTCCAAAGAAAAATCACAGCCCAAACCGGAACCCCCTACCCTGCTTTGTATTGGATCGATATCTGATTGTATTCAAGTCTAAGAAGGTTTAAAACCAATTTTAAGATAAAAGACAGACAATTTGATCGTTTTTTTAAACACTGGGATTTTCCTAGATAACATCTTTTCTCGATATTTATGATCTCTTTGTGTCTTCTTCCACAGTGGGGAATGATTTATGCATTTGTTCCGAAATCCTTTCTGCCTCACAACACGTTTCTCTACAAAATCAAAATAGGGCCTCCGCTATCAATTTGCCTCGGTTTTAAAAAATCATGAAAACATTTACGCAATATATCAATGTTTGAGAAGATATGGTCAATTAAACAAGAAAATGTCTGCTAAGTTCATAAACTTTACCATGCGTTTGAAAATTTTGCCAAGAAAAGGGCCATTAATCATTATAGAGGTAGATTCACTGACAGTTTTCACGTAAATGGTTACGACGTTTAAACCAACACAATTCTGTTCCCTTCAATTGTTTTTATGCTCTGAAGTTCTATTAAACATAAAACATCTTTTGTTAGATTTTTTTTGTTTCAAACAGCAGCAAAACTGTAAAACTTAAATAACTTAGGATAAATATGAAAATGCGAATCTTTCATATCTTGGTGTTTCTTAATAATGGATTCAAGTTTTCTTTGGTTAACCAATAAGTACACAAAATTCTACATTATTATTGCAATGCAGTGTACCCATGTTTAATAAGCTTTTACGTACATTTCACACCATCTTTTAAGACCTACCCCCTCTGAGGTTTGAATCTTTGTAGTTCCTTAGGTTTTTCTAAACGACTGGGTGTGTCCTTCCTCATATAAAATACTTTCTAGTTTCGTGCATGCATAACTTGAAAGGTTACCGGAGCACAGAAAATAATCGAAAGACAAGCGTATCCTCTCCATGTAAGAATCATATATGGAAGATTTGAAAATGAGTCGTTTTTCAAAGACCTTATTCAATATTGACGTTTAGCTTTAGACCACCTTTACACAGATCATCGAAAGATGATGGTAGCTTTGTCTATTCTATGCTTTAGTCTCTTCTGTTCATGACCCTTTTTAATATTTTAATTAATAAGATAATAATATTAATACTATATTTAAATTTTGGAAACTAATCGTTTATCCTCTCTACAAAATTTGTGGAGGGTTGAATGATCCCATGCTCATTACAAATTGAGTCTTCTATCTTATTGACAGGGTTTCTGTAATACACAAACAGACAGACATTGGGAGGGCCGCTATGTCATCTTTCAACTAGGTTTCCTGGAATAACTATGATGGGGTATTTCACAGAAAGGGATCGGAGATGGACCACATGTAATGAAAGAGATCGTCAATAAAACAAAGGTAACTTACTGAGACAAACAGGGCAACACTCTCTGTCTCTGTATATGGGATGGTCACATTCCGCTGGGGGACAGTCAACGGGGTGACAGTCCACTCGCCCGTCCTGTGGGGAAAATAGAAACCAAAATTAATTGGGAATCCGTTGCTTCTCTTCTGCTTCAAATATAAAAGTCATTCTAAACAATACGACGATGCTTCTTCTTTTCTATTTTTGTGTTTAGACGGGCAGATATATATAAATCTCAATTTCTCTTTTGTCATTTTCACACTCTGTATGTCAAATGTTGATAATAAAGTTTGAGCAATTTGATTTACACCATAGTGGCGGAAGTAGTAAGATTTAAGTTTCTCCTCACCCTACATCCGCAGACTGTACATTGGTCCTTGTGCCACACCTCTCCCTCCTTGTAGGAGGTACCGTTCTGATAACAGCTCTTCCGACATTCACACTGCTCTAGAGCTGATATCCTGTTCTCTGCTTGCTGAAGCTGGATGGGAAATATCCAAAACAGAATATGAATATGTATGAACTGAACATGAAAGATATGAATATGTATGAATATGAATAAAGCCTGTGTTTGTGAAACACGAATGCCCCCGGTGGCATCTTTGTTAGTATAAACGCCATTTTCTGTTGAGTACCTGAAAGGTCAAAGTCAAGGTGACGAAGTCAAATTTTTTTGCTATCAATGAAATGGTCTTCTCACAAGGAATACACATGTGAAATATGAAAGCCCTATCACTTACCATTCAAAAGTTATGCCCAATGTTAAAGTTTTTGAAAAGTAGGTCAAAGGTCAAGGTCACGAGGACAAAACTTTTGGTATCAATGGAAAGGTCTTTTCACAAGGAATACACATGTGAAATATGAAAGCCCTATCACTTACCATTCAAAAGTTATGCCCAGTGTTAAAGTTTTTGAAAAGTAGGTCAAAGGTCAAGGTCAAGGTCACGAGGTCAAAAATGTTGGTATCAATGGAAAGGTCTTGTCACAAGGAATACACATGTGAAATATGAAAGCCCTATCACTTATCATTCAAAAGTTAAGCCCAATGTTAAAGTTTTTGAAAAGTAGGTCAAAGGTCAAGGTCAAGGTCACAAGGTCAAAAATGTTGGTATCAATGGAAAGGTCTTGTCACAAGGAATACACATGTGAAATATGAAAGCCCTATCACTTACTCTTCAAAAGTTATGCCCAATGTTAAAGTTTTTGAAAAGTAGGTCAAAGGTCAAGGTCAAGGTCACGAGGTCAAAAATGTTGGTATCAATGGAAAGGTCTTGTAACAAGGAAAACACATGTGAAAGATGACAGCCCTATCACTTACCCTTCAAAAGTTATGCCCAGTGTTAAAGTTTTTGAAAAGTAGGTCAAAGGTCAAGGTCATGTCACGAGGTCAAAAATGTTGGTATCAATGGAAAGGTCTTGTCACAAGGAATACACATGTGAAATATGAAAGCCCTATCACTTATCATTCAAAAGTTATGCCCAATGTTAAAGTTTTTGAAAAGTAGGTCAAAAGTCAAGGTCAAGGTCACGAGGTCAAAAATGTTGGCATCAATGGAAAGGTCTTGTCACAAGGAATACACATGTGAAATATGAAAGCCCTATCACTTACCATTCAAAAGTTAAGCCCAATGTTAAAGTTTTTGAAAAGTAGGTCAAAGGTCAAGGTCAAGGTCACAAGGTCAAAAATGTTGGTATCAATGGAAAGGTCTTGTCACAAGGAATACACATGTGAAATATGAAAGCCCTATCACTTACCATTCAAAAGTTATGCCCAATGTTAAAGTTTTTAGTTCGGACAAACAGACAAACAGACAGACAAACAGACGGACAGGCCAAAAACTTTATGCCCCCGAATCTGTGATTCCGGGGGCATAAAAATATGAATATGTATGAATATGAAAGATATGAATATGTATGAATATGAAGAACATGAAGATGTATGAATATGAAGGATAAAAATATGTATAAACATGAAGGATATACATATTTATAAATATGAAGGATATGAACTTACATGAACATGAAGGATATGAATTTACATGAAGGATATGAATATTTATAAACATGAAGTTGCTTCATTTTTATGTATAAACATCAAGGATAGGAGTTCTAAAAAGTTTCCATTCAAATAACTATAGGACGTCAACATGCTTCAAGTGGTCGAATAATTTGACAGAACGACTTCACAAAGATAAATAACCTTTCACTTTGGAGTATCAAATTATATCATAAGCAAAGTAATCATTCTTCCTTCACTATTAGTCATGTTAAACGATATAGAAAGAAGAAATGACAATTTTGGCTTTGGTTGATTTTAGCCAAGTTAGAATAAATATGACAGTCGGTTTAATGATTTCGTGTATGGATTTGAGACGACTTCAAGACAGAACATGAAATGCATATATATATGATGAAAATGAACTTTGTTTTTCTTATAGAATGAACTGATTATTTACCTTTTTGGATAAGCTTTCTTGTGAGGAATACAGAAGTTTCATTTGTTGTTCTAAGCTTTGGAATTGTCCACACGTTGGACATGCTGTAATATAATCATGAAATAAGAATTATACTGTAAAATATCTTGATCATTCGAAATTTAATATAGTTGAAAGAACAAAGAGAGAATGAAAATGAAATTTATTATGACAAAGTGAAACAAACAGACTTACGTGCATCTTGAAGCGGACATTGTAATAAATAGCCATGTGACTGTGTGACAATTTGGACATCTTGTAAACCTCCCTGTAAAATATATTGATAGTACAATTTTTTTTTATAAGTTGATGCCTTTCGATATCTCTTTAAAAGAAGTGAGGGATGGAAAATACTTGAAATAGGTAAAACAAACACCACATGCAACCAAAGATCTAGATAGACCCGCACAAGGAAACTGAAATCAGGTGTCCGGGAAAGGTAGTACAATCGTTTCATTCTGGCTAGCAATAATCATAAGTACAATTCGATGATTTCATTTAATTTAAAAGGTGAAATTCGTCAAATGGTCGCAATATGGCTTTGTCCGACATTCTACTCTTTAACACAGAGGCGTCAAAATTATTTTCTTTGCATCGACCGCACAACTTCCTTAATTGCATTTTTCAGTCGATCACTTCGTTTCACAGTGACAATAGACTGAATACAGCAACTGGTCATCGATTTGGGGCTCAATTGATACCCATTGGAATACTGACGATTTTTTGGAAAAAATAATCAATCAGAAAGTACTGTAGTAGCGGCGGGTTGCTTGCAAGCAGTAGATACTTACTCTTCCCGGACACCGTATCTCATCATATCTATCGGGGTATGGTTTTGGGCCTTTACAGTACTTTTTTTTTTTTTTGCATTTTCATGGTTCTGCTCGCCTAAAGTGAGTTCCCATATAGCCATATTTCCTCAAAATTTACTACAGTTATCTCCCTCCTTGGATTACAAATCTCGGGCTTTACATATCTCTGCTATGTTAAAAGTGCTCTACTTTAACGCATTTTCTGATGTTTTACATCTCATACATCAATGTTTTGATCAGAATTACAAACAATAAGATATTTTTTAAGAATAGTCAGAAGGTTAGTTCGGAAATCTCTTCTGAAAATATTCATAGAGCTTTTAATGTCAATGGTAGACATGGAAAAAGCTCGAGAGTTGTCATCCAATATGGCGGTTAACTTGGAGGTATGACATCATCATGGGTACATACTATTAATTACTTGTATAATTTTTTTTTTTTGAATTTTTATTTTTATTTGTTTTATCCCTCCTTTGAAGCTTTTAAATGTCGTTAATATATTGAGCCTAAAATGTTCGAATGTTCGGGTGTTTCTAAGGATACATAAATACAATTGAATGTGCATCACTTTATAGCACGAAACAATAATGCTGGATATTAGATAAATTCAAACGGACAGTATTTACTCCATTTTTTATTAGAGGGCATAAAAGTGAAATTATCCAATTATTTTATGACGGGATTCCGCATAGAAATCAGTATAAAACTAAACAAAAACAGATTACTCATTAATTCACACAGTTGTTCTATTGCTTCATACATATCTGTAAATAAATCCCTCTAAGACGTTGCAGACCCTACCTTACCACGCGCGTGTGTGTTTTATAACATAAAAAGTGCCCCATTGGAGTCCATTAATAAGAAATATTAGAGTAAATGGTTAAAAGTTCTGTTCTCAACAAGCGGAAAACCCGTCCTGTAGGTCTGTCAATTTACGAGACAGGCAGAAACCGAGCCTCTAATATCCTTGAGAAGAACATTTGTCTGGTCGCGTGGCTTTGAAAAATGGCTTTCTGAATGAGAGATGTATGAACGACGGGAGTATATAGAATGTTAGCAGTGGCGGATCCAATAGCGGTGCGCAGCTCCTCTAAAATTCTCAAAAAGTAAAATGATACTATTTCTTAAGTGATCACTTGAAATCAATTATAACTCTTAACGACCTTCAAAAAACGTTCCCCTTGTAAATCTTCTAGACTGATCTATAAAAGTCCCAAATTCCAACATCAAACTCAACTTCAAAAATTATTTTGGCGTCCCTCTAACTAAAAATCCTGGATCCGCCCCAGGTTAGTATCGCACGGAACACATTTGGTATAGGTAGACAGGTTACCGTCAGACCTGCGTCATCAGAGAGTTCGGAATGCATGTTTTCTTTATAGAATTTGAAGTTGTCAAGGAGATAAGCCAAGCATTTAGAACTTTGACATTTCTTGTCATTATGAAAAATCCTTTTTGAGTGAAATATTTCGTATTTTGTAAATATGGGACACAATCTTCGAATATTCTTGCTTACAAGACTTCATCAATTACCATTTTTTTCTGTTGTCTCGCATTTATGTTCAACATAGTTAGTAATTTGAAAACTAGCGTAAAACAAATTCTTGGGAGCAACCGTTTGATTTTTAGAGTGGGAGAGAGGACAGGAAGACTTTTGCCAACCAGAATTGTTTAATTGGGGGGGGGGGGGGATTCGATTTTTTTCTACGTCCTCCTGTCCTCTCCCCCCCCCCCCCCTTATACAACAAATGGTTCCTCCCTTAAACCGAAAAGCATGTATATAAAGTTGCAGTAAAATTTCCCTCATTCATTAAAGACAAACACTAACAACAAAATTAATTATTTATAATAATAATAATAATGAAAAATAATAATCATGAATCATACTCACCCTAAATTTGGCATGTTGAGCATTACGTTGTCCTATATAAAGTTTTACACTGCTGCCCGAGATAGGATCACGATCTACAGTTTGTATCACCCGCTCATAGATTTTACTACAGTTCACAAATAAAGTCAAATGAGTTCCGGACAGAGACAGGGCCACCTTGTGCCACTGGTTGTCCGCAAGTCTATATGGGAATGTTATAGTGTGGATCTGTTGGTCATGAGTATAATGGAAACGAACCTCGTCTCTTCTACCGCTACTCTCCAGTTCTAGAAACCTGAAAAAAGTGAAACATGAAAAATGATTAATGTTTCAAGTTTTAGTCTTGATGTTGACCAATTGGCGATTTTTTCTCCTTTACATTTTTGGGTCTTTTTAAAAAATTATTTAAATGATCCATCTGCCTATTTTTGTTTTCTTGGTTTTTTTTTCTCGTCGTTATTTTTTCTGGTTGTTTTTGGTGTGTTCTTTTAGTCCCCTACCGGCAACGCCGAAGGGGACTCTTAGTTTCCTCTCGGTCTGTCCGTCCTTTTTTTCTTTCCTTAATATTTATAGGTATAAGCAAAAAATTAAAAGCTTTCCTTGCTTTCATTTCAGTATCATAACTTGTAAACTCAAAGACATGTCAGAATGCCGGTTTGTTGATAAGTCATGCAAGGAACAATAATTTATTCTTCAACAGAAAATAGAATTCTATTCCAATTAAATCTAAGCTATCATTTATTTATCTGATATTCTAATTATTTTTTTCATTTGCGAAACTTGCTCGAAATCAATCGTTTGGTTGATCTATTTTTTGCTCCAATACCTTTATTAGAGAAGTTATTCTTTCGAAAAGTCCAAAGCTCAAAGTTCTTAATACTATTGCACGCTGCTACGAAGACACACGTCATACAATTAACTGTGAACGTTCAACCCGTATTTTGTGAACTATGTATAGGAAGTGCAATATACAAGTAGCATCTCTAGACGATTGCCACACGCTTGCTCAAATTCCCTAATTCTGATGCGGTCAATTGAGAAATCAAAAGTAATTAGATTCAGATACACCCTATCTTAATAAAGGAACATATTTTTCATATTTGATCTAATGAGAGTTTCCGGTATGGCATATCGTAAGGCCTTTGAGTATATCCACTTTTCAGCAGTTGGGCTTCACCACAAAGCTAGAGTATAAGCCTCAGATTTAGAATATGTGTAGGATTATGTATGGGATTTGAGCTTTAACAAAAAGGAGAATGCGCGACAACGTCATCACATTATAGTTAGTAAAAGTTTCAACAATGAAAACGATTGCTCAGTAAAAATGACCAAAAAGCATAAAAGAAAAAGAAATAAAACAACGACAACAACAATAAAAAGTTGCCAATAAACAACAACAAAATTTAGATAAAACAACTTTAGATAACATATTGAATGCAGAAATATGTGAGGGAAATAAAATGTTAGTGAGATAGAAATCAATGAACAAATGAATAATAATGAATTCATGAATAATGATACATTATCAAAGGAATGAAGGAATAAAAAAAAAGAAGAAATACATAAATAAATAAATAATTAATACGGTATGAAATGAACTAAAATGAAGTGAATTAAATATTGTTCCAAAGTTCCATGGTTGTCTCGCTGTATGTCGTTGCGGAGTCTGGTTGGAGATCTATACTAAGGTCTAGATTTTCCCTCTGTTTGTGTATATTTATAGATGTAAATGTATCAAAGCAAATCAGATTACATTACTCCCAATTAGAAAAAAGCATGTCAGTATATGTTAATACTTGTTAGAGCGCAAAATCATTGGCAAAGGTCCTACTAGGCTTCCCTCCAATTAATCGTAATTGATCATTATAATATTGGCAAAATATCTGTTCCTATTTCAAAATGTTATATACCCTTCAATTTGCTTTCCTATGCTTAGAGGATATAGCTCCTGCCAGAAACAACATGCAAATTATTAGAATGAAGCTAGACTGCCCTGCCCAAGAATTCATATTATGTTTTTTATTATTCATGATAGGTTAAGACTTTTGCCCTATATTTAGGACAACTTTTATAGTATATTATGAGTGTATGAAAAAAAAAACCCACGCCCACATGTTATGAAATTCTTCGATTTATTTTTCTAGGAAAATCTTTGAGGTGATTTTTTTTTCTATTTTAGGATGGTTCAATGAAATTAAAGAACGAAAAACATGATTATTATTTCTTTTTGTGCATCTATAATATACACATTTCCATTCCTTTCTTTACATGTAATTGCACTATCTTAACTTAATATTTCTGATATTTACAAAAATCTTTTTTTTTAAATTTCATTCATTTATTCCATATCAACATCGACAGTACTTCAATATCTATGTTTTATATCTTAATTCACTTCTTTAAAGTTTTTCTCTGTTTCTTTTTATTCTTCACCCTTTTAACATTTTTTTACACTTTAAAGTTGCCCTTTTTACCCTAAAGTTCAACTATCAAAGCGATCTGATATCAAAGCCTATATAGTGCATCGCAGATAAAAGAATGTATATAAATGCAGAGTTATCTACCTTGATAATATGGGGCACATAACCAGCCTATTATCTAATACTTGGTGGGGCTGATTTTCTAACGTGAGACGGAAGTAGGAATTCCTGAGTGATGGAAAGAGGGATGATAAACTTTAGAACGGATGGTATGGAATCCGAGATTGCCTGACCTTGATGCCGATCTAGCTGTTAATATGTTCAAGATCTAACTTCTGATAAATAAGGATTACTCATTCAAGTCGTACATGCTTTATGTTTTTGCTTCCAAGTAATTGTTCAAGAATTTGTTGATGTACTATTTCAGATTTTTTTCCCCCGAAAGATTTATTTTCTTATAAATTTACAAAATGTAGGAATACGGAACAGACTTTCAGTTGCTTCATAACTATTTTTTTGTTAATATCTGATTAGCTCAGCATCTGATAATATCCTCTAAAATCAAAAGTTCGGATACCACCACCAGCACATATTTATAGGTCTGAACATTGCATGCTGACATTCTCTTGTAAGACGGGACTCCATGAGAATTCACATTTTAAAAATAGTAAATCAGAGGTAAAGAATAATTGAATTCATAGATCATATCTTATAAAAAACAAACCTTAAAACGTCGGAAGCAAATGAGATCAGGCTTCCAGAATTTCCTAATTCTTGTTTTAAGGTTACTAGAAATGTAATTTCACTACTGTCTTTCATCATCTGTAAAGCTTCTGTGGAAACTGGGTCAGGTAGCTCTAAGTTCCGACTTGAATCTGAAAATTAACAAAATATATTTCATGAAAAGAAATTAAACGGCAAAATTTTCTGACAAAATGTACAGCCATGATCGATAAAAAAAGAAAAAAATCAGATCTTTTAATATACTGATGGTCAAAGGCAATTATATATTTTCGCTAAGCATTTAAAGACAAATTTATAAATACGAGGGCTGATTGATATGTTGTGAGCCTCGTATTGAAGAATTTGAATTTTATCGGACATTTTGCATTATTTTTCTACATAATCCCCTTCAGTATCTATACACTTTTGCCACCCACCGGTGTTTAAGGGCCTCAATACCACTTTTAATGAACTCCTTAGCTTGACTGGTCAGAAAGCCATCCACTGCAAATATGACGTCATCATCGAACTGAAAGTGGGTGTCAGAGATGAAAGTCTGATGGAGCAAGATCAGGTGAATTAAGGTGGATGCTCAATCAAATTAAAGCCACAATCATGAATGACAGCCATGACAGTGACAGACTTGTGAACAGGAGCACTGTCCTGATGGAAAAACAGACCTTTACCAGTTTAATATTTTCCCGTAACTGTGTCAGATGTTTGTCCTTTTTGGAAAAATCTATCAGCAGATTACCTCCTGCATCCCAGAAAACCGAGGCTCACAACATATCAATCAGTCCTCGTAAATAAATAAATAAATAAATAAATAAATAAATAAATAAATAAATAAATAAATAAATAAATAAAAATGTGAAGAAAAATAAAATAAAAATAGACAACAGCAATTGAAAGAAAACTTTTAAGCTGGATTAAGGACAACCAGGCGCGCCATCAAAGATAATTTTCTTGGAATATCAGAGCAAAAAAGGAATGCAATCATTCTAATCGTCAGGCAATCAACTTGTCGGTAAAATCAAAGGAAGGAGACAATGTGTACACATGCAGGTGTTTGATACAAGATTTGTAGGTGGGTAGTATCGGAACGTATGTCACATATAATCAAATCTAACATGCTCTCTCCTTGTTCCCCACAGCTGTAGGTACAATCTCTTGCACTACTAGGTTCTAGTTCATGGAAATATCACATAGATATTTATAACTATCCTATCTGTACCATCAGACGAAATTCCTCATTAAAGACACATGCATACGTCATAGGGTCATCTGATTAGGGAACTATCAGCTGTAAACTATCAGAACGGTAGCTTTAAATACTCCGTTGAGAAATTTCTTATTTTTAATAGTTTCCACAGAGTAAATGCGATTTTTATAAGCTTCGTCTATACATTGTTCGAATCTCTATGCGTGAGGTCAGAAACAATCTAATTCGTAGCCATTTTTCATCGTAATCTGAATTTTAGTAAAGGGTTTTACTTTTACATAATCAGGTCTTAATCTATGTAACATATGCTGCCACGTGCTTTGGTTTTGCATCCCAAAGTATCAGTGAAACATTCCTGTCAAGACGAGTCATCAGCGTACAAAGCGTACATAAGCGTATTCTACATCATGCCACTGAAATGTACAATATATACCGCTCGTAAGAATACTTGCATTCGTAATCGGTGTATGAAGTTATTGATCACTTGGCAAAAAAAAAAAAATCATGTAGGAGCTAGTATATAAATTCGGCTCAAATAGTCAATTAATACATTGTTGGATGTAACACGGTAATCTGAAAAGAACTAAAAGAAAGACGAACGGACAGAGAGACAGACCGAAAAGAAATTAATATTTTGTCTGAACGATTTTTTCCAGAAACCATAGTCAGTTGAAGAATGGATTTCCTGAAGACAAAAGGCAAAAGTTCACTCTCTCGAGGGGCTATCATGTAACCTACCGCCAACCAAGACGTATCGCACAGTTAGTATCTCGTTCCTTTGAACCATGAGAGATGCTACACAATGTTAGCGGGAGATTTGTAGTTGTGTTTTACATCAGGCATTTGATAAGCTTACCTCTTGAGGAATTTCATTCACAATTTCTGTGGCCTGTCTGTAACTTAAGACAACATTTGGGTAATCCCCGCCGTGTGTTGTTTTAAAGGAGAGATTATGAATGACATGGCCTTTCCATGAATGAACGAGAAGTCAAAATACAGTTTTTACTACGGCCAACGTCAAAATATGTTTTAATTGGTTTTGGGAGTGCATTTGGCTTTGAGTACCTCTGAGTATCCCTGAAATTACGAGGATTCAATTTATGAAACATGCGCCTGTCTGGGATTTGAAAACTGGTCCTTCGGGTTGCCCTCCGTTCGATGAGTCGGAAGATTTTATTTTGGTCTCTTTACAACAACTTCAAAAATTCTGCTTTAGGACTTATTTATGAACTGTCGAGTTGCCTTCAATTTGAAATATCTAAAGTAGCTGTTTGTTTTGTCTTCCTACAAGCCAAATACTGTTTAAGAAGTGTTTTTCATTTTTTTTTCTCATTTCAGTATATATTCTGTTAAAGTTTGTTTCACCTTTGTATTTCGTGTTTGTGTTACATGCATGTGTTTCGCAAACTTCGCGTTACATGTTTGTGTTTTGTATACTTCATGTTACATGTTTGTGTTTTGTATACTTCATGTTACATGTTTGTGTTTTGTATATTTCATGTTACGTGTTTGTGTTTTGTAAACTTCATGTTACGTGTAAACTTTGTGTTTTGTATACTTCGTGTTACATGTTTGTGTTTTGTATACCTCGTGTTACATGTTTGTGTTTTGTATTTTGTCTGTTTGAGCTTGTGTTTCGTATACTTCGTGTTACATATTTGTGGTTTGTATACTTCATGTTACGTGTTTCGTACATGTATACTTCGTGTTACATGTTTGTGTTTTGTATACTATGTGTTTCATGCCTGTGTTTTGTATTTTGTCTGTTTGAGCTTGTTACCGGTTTGTGTTGGGGAATTTTTCTTTTTGTTTGTTCTAATCTGAAATGTGTGAAGTAGACCTAGTAGACGCATTTGTGTCTGAATTATAAATCTTCTTGTTATGGCAGCTGATAGCCAACGACAAACATACCGTGTGTCAGTTTATGAGTGGCAATACGGAAGCATCTCTATAACGTGGCTTGAATTTTGTTCATCTCCTAATTAGGCGAAACTAGGATTCCATAGTTTTAATTTGTTATCTTCCAATTAGGTGAAACTAGGACGACACATTTTAAAACTTTTATATCTTTATTAATGAATAATAATGCCAAACTGGACAATAAACAAGTCCTAATTAGGGGATAGGCAGTCTCTGTCTCATTAGAATGCTTCCACGTTGAAACAAGAAAGCTAGAGAAATATGAAATTTAAAGCAAAATGCATTCGCATTGGCGGATCTAGATTTTTTTCCGGGTGGACCGACTTACTATACGGCAGAATTTTATACAAACCAGGGGTCCTCTCTCCTAGAATCTCGCTAATCCCTAAGAAACACAACTTTTTTAAATGAAATTGAGCGTTATAATCTAGATTTTATTTCAACACTGAAATTTTAATCAGCAATATTGTAATTGCGTGGCATAATCAAGATAATCTCAAACCGTGGATGGAGAACAGAGGGAGACTAATACATACGTCATAAACAAAGTATCGAATCCATACGTAAACCCTCTTCTTATCAAATCTGTTAATTCAGCAATAATATCAATAATTTTGATATCGCCAGGGTTCATCGACTGATAGTGTCGCTTTGTAGTGAGTGTTATGGTTTATATTGACCTCATAATAGCTCAATATTGACTTCGGATCGCTACTTATTGACCTCTTTAAAAATAATAATCTAAAGGGGGTGAAATTATTTTGGATATGTGCAATATTTCCTCTGTTTGAAAGGAACTGGAACTAGAATGAGTTCTTGTCTAACCGAGTGAGAATGTCTGTCTGTCTGTCTGTTCGTGCAAACAAAATGAAAGTAAACTTATTCAAGACAAGATACACAGTGCTTCACAAAAAATTAGCGTAAGGCACAATCACTTTATTGTTGCACTATATGACCATCACCTTTCAGGTGACATTTGACCATCATTGGGTGTGGAGTCTAATCATGTTTGTCACCTCTTCAAGTCTGATGGAAGTAGAATCCATATCAATAGTGTTCCATTCATTTGAAAGTATGACTCGTACCAGACAGACAGACGGATAGACAGACAGACGTCGGACAGTGTGATCTTAAATGTTGCTCTTGTGTTGCTGGCAACGTAAAAGACCTTCAATTTTCATTATTTTTATTTTGTGTATGAAACAATTGAAAAACAAGATTTGTGAAACACTTTTTCCCTCCTGTCGGCGCTATCTTTTGAGTATATTTCAAGCTCAAAAAGGTAAAGGTCACAAGGTCAAAACCTTGATAAGGTCTTGTCACAAACTATGATGACCATTTAACGTACTGTTCAAAAGTTATGTAGATTCTGAAGGTTTAAGTATCCGATAGACAAGCAGACAAAAGGACAAGTTAACCATCGAATCGGGGGCATAAAAATTCGTTCATAAGGAATGTGTTTACACCCACACCTCTTAGTATCTCAAGACTTTCAGACTTAAAGATATTCAATCATAAAACTTCCGTCAAATCAAAGCAACCTTTCAAATTATAAACTTGGATTTTCTAAGTTAAGAACCCCAACATCAGGATTTTCTGATGTACCAGTGAGATAGGGTCGATCTCTCCGCGTTTTTGTTGCATCAAATTGAAATTTCCGAATTGACTCTGACGCACAATCAAGCCTATCTGTCACTTAACCTATTACTTGGATTTATGAATTAGAGAAAGGGGCGTGTGTTTGAATTCTGCAAATGATTCACCGTGATACTGATTAAAGGATTGCAATTTGGCTGTGCACAATTATCCACATGAAATGGAAGAAAGTAATTCAGTGCATTTGATGGGCATAAAAACTCCTTTAGTAACAAATGTTTATGGTGAAGAACTACTAAGAATGCATTAAGGTCGCAGTTAGAATTGGATGAAGTTTACAAATAAATCACCTGTTTCAATAAGTGCAAAGATACACAACGGGAAGCCGTGGTAAAGATTGAGTAAAACATCGTTTTTCTCAGCTATTAAGCCAATATTGGTATCTACAGCCTCCGTCATTTCGGGTATATCATGCAATGAAATTGATTGGGAACCATACTGTGTACATGGCAAACAAAATTCTGCTTTATTTTTTATAAAGGGCAAAAAGTCACAGACGTCAGGAAATAATTCTCTTTTCTTTATTCAAAAAGTTTGACGATTGACCAACTGTGAGACGAGAACTCATAACACACCTCGTTCAATTTTCTCAAAACGAAAATGAAATTTGAAAAAACACGAGAAAATTTTCTACACCTGGACTTGAATATCTCCCAGTAAAAAGGGAATGTCCGAATAATATAATTGTTTTATTCAAATCATACGCGTCTCCGGTTGGTGTTTTGGAAATAATATGTCCATTTCACAAAATACAAAAATATAGATAAAAGGATAAAATGATAATCCAACTTAAGGAGGATGTCCTTATGTTTTAGTTTAAGCTAGGTGATCGACTGGTCAGCGAATTAGAGTTATTATACCACCACACGGGGTTCTTCATGTTTAACAGGGGTCGGTGCTCTAAGTGAAATAGTTTGCATCTCTTCATAATCCCAGATGCAAAGCTGCATTCACTTGTTCAGGTGTTACCAATCAAGAAAACCAATAGCAGATATTTTCATAAAATACACAGGGAGGGGAAAGCAACACAGGCATTTTCTGGATTTACAGAGGTAAATTTGTAAGGTGAAATCTGTTTTTTATCACTTTTACACCGCCTTGACACTCTGAGCACTTCCTTTCTTAACCTTTGAAACTTTCTTGAATTCCTTCGATATTCAATATTATTACTTTGGAGCATCGCAGGTTGCACCTTAAGCCGTCTCACTCTTGCTGAATTAACGGTTTTACGACCATTGAAGATTAAGCAAAAACCACTTGCTTTGCAGTTGTTCCCCAAACGATTGATTGTGCAATTTGGCTCTTGCGCAAGTTTACAAAGAAAAAACTCTTTCCAACGCTTAGTCTACATATTATTATTTAAGTGCTTTATGCCAATTTCTTTAGTTAGCATTTTTCTTCCAGGCAATATCAAATACATAATAAATGTACTTGATCATGAAAATGACGTAAAAGTGGAAAATAAATTTTCGCTTCCGGTTGGTTGTTTATATTGTTTGTTAATCAAGATTATGACAGTCATATTGACAAAGGTGCTAGATTCAAACATCATTTAGAACCTTCTTGTAATGCAAAAGACAAGATTTTGAAAAATTCAAAAATCAAAAAAAATCTTTTTCATTTTTTTTTCAATTAGGAAACGGTTCCTGATAATGCACGTTTTCACATTTCAGATTTTAGACTTCATTTCATTTGACAGAATATCCTTTAATTTCAAATTATACGAGTATATTCAATTTTTTTGTTGAACGCAAATACGACTTTTTTGCGGTACAGTTATGTACATATTCTGACGTTATTTAGGGAGGAGTGCAATGACACCTTGTTGGAGTACACTTTGTCTTACCTTCCAGTAATATCGCTGGTGTGGCGTTATTGGGTCCTGAGATATATGACAATCCCATAGTTTTTGTCGATGTGTTCTGGAATTGAATGAGGTCCAAGACATTCCGAGACTGCTTACCTATGGTGAAACCTAAAATTACAAAAATGGAGAAAAATGAAAAACAAAAATCCACAAAAATATTTAAATTAAGAAATTGACCCAGAACCACGCATTCGTAATTCTGGGTCATGAATCATGGAGGCGATACCAACATTGTATGTATGTCATATATCAAACGTTTGAAAATGCAAAAAAAAAAATAAAAAAATAAATAAGAAAAAAAAAAAAATAGTAATAATAAAATAAGAAAAAAAAAAAAAAAAAAAAAAATCAAGTACATGTACCCTTCTGTTTTTTAAGAGCACTGCACAATGTGTATTTCAATTGATTTCGATTTGTTTTTAATTAATGCCTTCTTCAAAATAATGTATTGCCATGTAATATAGAAACCACTCTCAAAATCTAGCTATTTTACAAATGTACACAATATAAATCTTTCATACTGAAATACACAATTAATTGAAATCGAAACGAAATATTTTAAGAATTCAGAAATGAACATATTGACGCAAGAGAATCTTTATTTTCATTTGATCGTCATAAAAATTATGATCAGTCCGGAAGTTCTTTTTCAAGTGAAGGAAATCAGCATAATGTGCCTTTTCAACATCCGTATACAGATGGCCATAGGGAAAGTTCTGCACAACTTTGATTCTGATGTTAAAATGAAAAGAACTTTTCATCTGCTCTGAACAAAGAATGGGAAGGTGCATGTTGACCCACTATTTTATTAAGCTTTAATTTTTTGACGTAGCCTCTTGCAGACGAGAATTACCATCTTCATTAAATTATCTTTGGTGTTTTCATTGAAACATGGAGAAAAGGTCGGAGGGTTCACGAGCAAATATGAGGGTGCACTTGCTGCCTTGTCTTCGTACGTCAAATTTCTTTGACAGCGCGAGTTTGTTCTGACCAAATTATCCATAATGATCTTCGCGTATCGTAAAAGAATTCATTACAACTTTCTTTCTTTCTCGTCTTAATTACCAATGTTGATAGGAAGAACATAGCTCGCCCAGTTAAAGAAACAAATGAAATAGCCGCGTCCGGAACATGCGATGAAAGCATTCTCAGAAAAAGTTTCCGCTAATAGCCGATCTCCGACAGCTTTTAGCTACTTAATGTCTGTTCGAGTTAACCTGATTTGAAATCTTTTGTCAAAAAGAAGTTGGAAATTCCATAATTATTGGTATGTTAGAATTAGCGACACCTGAATAGATGAAAGGACAAACTTCGGATATAAACAACTTCAGTGGAGATATATTGGGATGACGCATTGATGACGTAGTATGGAAAGGAACAATCATCACAAAATTCAGAAATTTGATTTTATTTCTTTTTAACGAAACGCAAATAATCTTATTGTACCAGTTATATGAAAGTACACAATAGCAATATATTAGAACCACTAATAGCACTGTCGCATATCACGTGATACACAAATGATATGTTCCACGGGAATCTATTTTGAATATACCATGTAAATACTGTCTAAATCTACTTTATATGAATTAATAATACGCCTCTCATATGACCATCATTGTTAATTATATATGGTAATCTATTCTAGACAAGAATAAACGACGTCGAATTTTCAGAGAACACATAAACAGAAAATTTTGTATCTGTCCGTGCAGCACATCATAACATGTGGTGAGCATCGAAGATTTTCTGTTAATTATGTGTTCTCTGAATATTACTCTTTTCTTGATCAGAATAGATTACAATGTACTATCATTTAAATGATAATGATTGTCATATGATTAGATTTAGATAGTATTTACCTGGTTTAATCAAAGGGGATACCCGTGGAACATACCATCTGCATATTTCAGCATAAAGAATGTAGAGCCTTGAATGTTTATGTTTAAAGAGCTTCATGGGAATTCGTTATGCCCCCTGTATCAAGTAAAGTGCCCTGGTTATGCCACTGTTATAATACTGTAAACTTTCGACCAGTTCAATTGGAATTCTTCTTGATTTTGAGATTTGCATTATCCTTATACTTTCAATGATCGAAAAAAAAAAGAAAAGAAAATCCGATTGTTAGCCCGGACTTTAAGCCATCTCTACCCTTCAGACACTTATGTGTTCGTTTTCATCCACATTGGAGCACAAACAAGCTTCTCTTGGAAGCAACTCGCAAACATGTATATATCATGTACATCAAACTGATTAGGCACGGTCCATTTAATATTCTGGGGGGGGGGGGGGGGGGGGGGGGGCTTGGGTTTTTTTTCGAAAAAAATAATTTTGCTCTGAATTTTGATGAAAAAAAATAAATTTGCTTATGGTGTGGCAGAAAAAAATAATCTTGCTCTTACAAATAATCTGAATTTGAAGAATTACCATAAAATTTCTTGAAAATTTTCCGGCTCGCTTCGCTCGCCGCAGTTTTCGATTTATATCAATTTTTTTGGCTCGCTTTGCTCGCCAAAGGTTTCTATCAAAACATTATTCTCTAATTGCAAAGTTCATATTTTTGCAGATATCAAAAGTATACATGTACATGTATGTGAATAAAGAATGGGCTTCCTTAAAAGATGTATTAATACATGTATAATGTATGCATCAAACTCCATAGAGTCTAATTTCATGTTCTTATAATTTAGTTTGGAAGGAAATCTTCGGTTATTCACCAATTTACAATTCTTCATATAAAAAATTGTCTGAAAGACCTTCCCTTCAGACCCTCTTAGATGCATGTACCTTGTATAAATTTTGTTTATTGAGAATTGTATTGTAAAAATCTTTTATTTGTCTGCTGTGTTTAGAAGATGATTGAATACTTGCATAAAAATTAAGTGATATATCAATATTTAGAGTTGTGAGTAAAAATATAAATAATTTCTATTGATAAAACACAAACATTCTTAACATTGTTAAAAAAATTTCCTTGCTCCAACTTTGCGAGAAAAAAATAATTTTGCCCCGGTCCGGGGCGAAAAAAATAATCTTGCTCCGACAAAAAACCCAAGCCCCCCCCCCCCAGAATATCAAATGGACGGTGCCTTAAAGGCTTATCCTTTGTCAGATAATCTCTCTTACTTGACATCTGTTAATCCAGAGAGAAACTCTCTGTAAAATCCTATGTAGTAATAGTGACATCGTCATCAATCTGGGATGTTTCACGTACGTAACATGGCAATGACATGCATGGCGCACATTCAACTACAGGTATGTGTGAAATCTACATGATGGGGACTGATGCTTACAAAGCATGTACAGAAGGCATGTATTGTAAATGATTTGTACTTTTACATGTTGCATGCCTGCCTGAATTCGTTACCTAAGTTGTGAGTTTTCGTTTGAAAAGGTCAGGAGCAGAAATGGCAGCGGTGTTCATTCTTTATTCTATAGAATGGAACATATAAATATGCAGTAGACTTAAATATTTCTTCCAGAGGGAAGAGGGAGATTAATGAATGTTTCTTCAAGAGAAAAGGGTATTCGAGTGCTTGTGTTTTTATTCATATAAATACAATTGCACTGGTTTATGAAGACCTGACGAAGATGAACGGACTCATAAAATCATGTAGAATTTCTTTTTAATCTAACACAATGTTATTTAGGAAAGAATAACGAAACTCATGAAAAGGTCCAGACTAGGTCAATCACGCACAACAATTAAAGTTTACCCAGGCGCAATGGACAAATCCATTTTCATGGAGTCCTATCTTTTGCAATGTGATTGAAATTTTCATTTATGTCGACTTTAACATCTTATATAGCTGTTAAAAAGAACAGCTGTCAAAATGTCAGCCCATCAATCAGAACGACTCAGTAAAAAATAAAATTAACTCTAACGATTGCATTGACATCTAAAATATTATTGCAGTATCAATCTGTGTTACATCAGATCTTATCGAACACTCGCTCGCGTGCACCTCACTGTGACGTTCCAAAAGTCAACTCTACCTGTGCCCCAGACAGCATTGAGATGCTATATATATCCGCCCAGACATAATTGCTCATTGTTAACAATTCAATCAATGCCATCTTCAAAGGGATCAGCCAGCTACAGGGAGAGCCCGTGAATAACCAGATACACTGATGGCTTTTCCACATTTTTCTCTGCTGTTTCTTTTTACAAAGTGCATAGACAACAGGTATAGGTATTTTACTTGCACCAATTCCAATGCAGAGACCCGAAAACCAATAATTTTACTTTCATTTTTGTTATTTGATCATTTGAACGCAAGGAATAAGATTATGTGACCGATAAAAGTGTTTGACGAAGACAATGTCATGAAAATATTCACTATGATTTATAAATTAACATAAGCTACGCTTTCTTTTTTCGCAACTATTTTGGCAATTCCATTCTTTCATTTGCAGAAGTCATCCCCGTATAGTCTGTTCATGATGGGACCAAGAGAGGAAAAGCCTCTCCGTCAGCAACAATAGGTAGACTACCAAATAAGTGACAATTTGTAAGCCTTCCATTAAGATGTGGATTATCTTAATTCTGAAAAAAATGTATTTTCCGTCATTTTTATATATTTGATCAGATTATACGTCCTTTGTCCAAAATAAGATTTACTTAATCATTTTGAGCATTGTCAGTAAATGCAACTCGGACCTTGTTCCAACAACATAACAAAATTTGAAAGGATATGAAATGGAAATACCAGGACAAGATCAGTGAATCTCCAAGTGAACCTCAGTTGCTTCCATATTTTGTGTTTTCTGACACCGGTTCATTTCATACTGGTGCGTTGTTGAATGGCCAAAACCACTGAACAACAGATTAGCGGTAATCCCCAGCAAATTAAGCGCTCATAAAATAAGAGCTATTGACTGCCAGATTAATTAGTTCCCATTCAGAGATGAGTACAGGGCCGGTCGGTGGGAAAATTCTTGTACATATGACATGAAACCGCGCAAGAGATAAGGCGAAAAAAGCCTTGCTTCGATAATCCACGGTGTTAGGAAGGGATTAATGGCGGCTTCAATTGGTAGCAATAAATGCCATCATGGTTTATATTGTACTTAGCGCATTTCTCCCTAGAAAGTAAAGATAATATCCTCAGAGAGAGAGAGAGAGAGAGAGAGAGAGAGAGAGAGAGAGAGATTTGAATGATTTGGTTTTTAATCCGACCAAGTTCGATACCCAAAAGATGGAGTCAGAGTGAGAGACCCAAATTTGAAATTACAAGGTGTGCACAATGAAATATTATAGAATAGGGCGACGAAAGGTGTAGACGCTCATACCTAAATACAAGAATGGCAAGCGAAGTTAAAATACCGCAACCAAAGTAAGCCGGATTTATTGCACTATAGACATACATTATTTTTCACTGTGTAAAGAAACAAATGATCCAGAAGCAGTCAAACTATGTATACAAGTTGACTAACTTTCTATGCCATTGGCTGTTAAAGTTGGATACGTTTTAGTCTTCTAAATCAATTAAATTGTGAGTAAAAAAAAAGGAAATTTTAGTGTTTTTCCTGTTATTCTTTTAAGATAACCATCAAATCAAATTTCATTGACGAACATTTCATTACTTTACAACCTTTGAAGCAACACACAAGAAAGAAAATTCAAAAATTTAGACATACAAGGCGTTGAATGCCATGCGACTGTATTTTGAATAAAAACCAAAACTTATATCTTATATTTACATTAATGTTTGCCAAATTCTCGCACAATGGAAAGTATAAGGACAATTCTAAATTCTCATTGCTAATACAAGCTAAACCCATTATTGCAAAATGGTTCCAAAAATTCAAACAGACGATAAAAAGTCAATGCTAGACAAAGGGTAAGACAGCACTGATACTGCTTTCTGCATTTGTTTTTTTTTTTTTGCAGCCTATTCTATCGGCAGATACCATAATGAGAATCCCATTGCTCCCTAGCATAGGAACCTAGAACCCTTTGACCTTCCAGAGTTTACACTAAGGTTAATTGAGCCTGACTTTGTCCCTGAAGTTCGCTTAATGCAATGATACCAATGTTTCCATCCACAAGTCAATGCATCAGATAAAAAGTTTATTTGTTTAGGAACTCCCATGGCCAGTTCGACTTTCCATTATTTCACTTTTTCTTGCTTCTCGGTGAATATTCAATGAAATCTCTACCTATAGCGCTTCCACACGAAGAAGCATATCAGTCGGTCCCTGGACGTCTATTTCTGGTAAATCAGCATCGGTCTTTTGTGTAATGATAAAGCTTTTACACAGCCAATTGTGCCTCACATGAAATTCATGTGAATTTTACATGAACTTAACATGAAAGTTCATATGAAATTTATGTGAAACGAGCACGAACATGCAATTTTTCACATGAAATTCATGTGAAGATTTTTACACGGAGGTTATGTGAATTCAGTTTCCTGTGAAGGTCACTTAAAAAAATTCATGTGAAATTCATGTGAAGGAAATTTATGCGAGATTCATGTGAAATATTTTTCACATAAATCTTCTGTAAAATTTATATGAATTTTACATGAACTTTCATTTGAAATTTACATGATGCTCATTTCATATGAATTTCATGTGAGGCACAATTGGCTGTGTGGTGAGGGAACATCATAATTCTAGTGAATGGGTCAAATATATTTTTAATTTGACATCAAACCTTAATTTAAAAGAAAGATTTTTTTCTTTTGTCTTTTTAATATCTTATTTCCATCAATTCATTCGAGGGTGAATATAAAACTTGGTGAATATATAAAATACAAAGAAAAATGGGCAGCGAGAAATCGACTATTTTAAATCTCCACAGGGCGAACATAGATTGCGCGAAATTCAAGCTTATTCCAATACCACCTCTAAAATATATTGAAGACAAAGTCGAAAAAAAAAGTTTAAAACGCATCGATCCCAGTATTGTAATTCAAAAGTTGCATGTATAATCTATTTGAACAAGTATCCTCAGACATTATTCAAACTTTTAAGATTTCCATAAATATCGAAGAAGTACCCATCATTGGTTATTCAGTCTCAAAGTCGAGAAAGTAAGGCAAAATCATTAGAACTTCCAGTGGAACAGTTGCGCGGATTAAACAATATTCCGAAGTGAGTCCGTGTGTCCGGGGAGAGTCAGTGTATCCTGTTTGCCTGCAACTCCCGTCGCATCAGTTGCATGAAAACTGCCAAAATTAATGTCATCTCCTAGGTATTCAATTAATTTGTGCCTCATTCAACTCATCGAGGACTTGAGAGGCTGATTCATAGAGAATCTTACGTTAAAGTATGAATTCGTATACTATCATTTCATTCAGAGTTTGCACTTCTAAATCCAGACACCTGCTTGTGTAATCCATGATCGAAACGGTGTTAGACATTTTAAAAAAAGGCAGACAGGCACAATATAAAACATTGATATCGTAAACGATCATTCAAAATGATCTGATAATTTCCTTTTCAAAGAGAAAGCCAAAAATCTCATTGGATAAAAAAAGTATTTCTAGCTTAAATCATGTACAGGAAATGATAGATCTAAATGTCAATCAGTAGAGGTTGCAATAAAATCCGTCTTAAGTTTGATCGTCCAAGATGGTGGGGGGTTGTTCGGGCTGATGTAAATTGAAGAAGTGCTAAATATGCACAAATCTGAAAATTGCACGTGATGATCAAAAAAAAAAAAAAAAAAAAAAAAGCAGACATTAGAGAAAATTCGGGAGAGTTCATTCAGGAATCCAATTTAAATCTTATTCACCAACCCCTGGTTTTTATTTTTTATATAAAAGCACAGATTCCTAGAGGCAGAAAAAAAAAACCTTGAAATCTCTCAAGATATCGAGGGATTATAGAAACACCTCGCTGCTAATAAATCGAATCGCTGAGACAGCCTTCAAGTGCAGGAGGAAAAAAAAAAGGTCGGAAGTGTTAAACCCATTATAACCTGTAATACTCCGACTTTTTATCAATCACTAGGTTTTCGCTGACTCAGATTTGAACAATTTTTGGATCAGAAATAGAATCCTGACCTGACATATTATTTCCATGCACTCCTCTCTTGAATTTTACATTTGAACTTGCCGAATAGGTACTGACGTATGTACATATACAATCAACTGAAGGATTACACAGCCATTATGTCTGTGTTCAGGAAATCGGTTACAAATAATTATGATCTAAGATCATGCTCTTCCCGTCACCTGTCGTCTGCTCGAGTTTGAACTTTTTGAATTTCCTTTTCTTCGGACTCGAGCATGATTAGTCAAAATTCTTACATGATGCACTAAAATTACACATGTAAACTGCATGTAGATTGACACTGCTCATGGTGGACTGTAAATTCTCTTAGTGTATCTGTGCGTATGTAGTTCGTGTGATCATTTGTCTGATTGTCATTAGTTTATGCAAAAGTTTGGCCATATAAATTTCAAGTGATATGGATATTACATTTCACGTGTGAATTTCTTGTGACGCGACCTTTCCATGTATACCAATTTTTTTTTTAAATTTCGTTGCAATTTGATCTAATTTTGAAAAAAAAACTAACCTTGATCATTACTTCTGAATGGTAGGTGATAGGGCTTTCATTTCCTTTATTCATTGTTTGTGACAAGAAAAAAATAAAGGTAATGATCAATGCAATGTCACTGTAGGTCAAATACTTTTTGTAGCTTTTCCCATACGGACAAGGCGATTTTTTCAAACACCACAGACATGGACAATTTTTTAGTATTTGACACAGAATAATGAGAAAATAGAGTAAATGTCGACCGACCTGTGGTCCTAGTGAAGCTCGAACCAGCGACCTTATGGTCACCAGCCCAGCGCCCTAAACACTAGACCACGGCGCCGATGACAAGACGGAATTTTTAATTTTCAGACTGACCAGAGTGTTTTTTTTTTTCAAGACGATCACTGCATTCTGTATTCCATTAAAGATTCATAAATATTTCTCTGAAAATTCCGAATTTCCTCCACCCTCTTGTTCCAAACCTACAAGCTGTACCCAGGAGGGGGGAGTTACTGGTTATTCATCATCACAATCATTACATCTCATAAAGCACGATCATAGCAAGGCTTTGCCTTACAAATGATGCTTCAGGGCCCGAACTTTTGCCCTTTACATTTTAAACAAATGATAAACTCATATTCTGTTACTTTTCTTCTGAAGATTCAAAATTTATTGCCCAAATCACTTTTCCTGGTTTCCGACTGCACGTTTTAAGTCTCTCACAGAGGTGAACTTCATTCAAACAGTGCATTATCAAAATAGACGAGTATATTTAGAATCCTGCAGTGTGTTTTATTACTTTGTCGCAATCTTTTTTTCTTATGCAGAGAAAGGGTTACCAAGAAAGTAATATTTATTGCGCAATTCATGTATTCGAATAGTAAGGAACAAATGTACGTGCAGAGTGTTGCTGAAAAAATCCCATCCGCCAGAAACCAAATTTTAATCCAAGAGGGAGGAGATGTATATCCCTACTCGGAAGGTAGTGGCCGGGTGAGGAGGGGGGGAGGGTGAATGTCTAACTTTGAGAAAATGAAAAAAAAAACCAAACAAAAAAACAAAAAACAAAAACCCGCATTAAAAGAAAACAAAGGCTGAGGGGGTGTTCCTTGTCCCATTACCTCCTCCGGATCCGCGCATGATAAAACCCTTGATCCCCAACAACTCTTCACAGTAGCGACAACAAGACACAAAACAAAATAAATGATACATTGAACACACTTAACAATAGATAAAGAGATAAGATGAAATGCAAAATGTGTGGTTATCCGGGTTACCTGTACAATGTGATCATATGCATCGTTGCATCTCATGTTTCTTTTGAGATTCTTATATATGAATAGGTTATTAAATGCATACAAATCGGCAATATTGTCGTCATTGTTTTGCTAAAAATATATTTTCCGTTTGTATTTATTTTTTCTTTTTTTTTTCATTTTATCGTAAAGTCTAATTAAACATTGCCATTTCCTGAACTGAAACACAGACATCAATAATGGTATTTCATCCGTGATATTTGCTTCCTCGTTTGCAATTTGATTATATTTTATCTACTATGTTATTAATTTGCCCACCAACTGAGTTAGAAAAAAATCAAAACAATATACCTACAATTTCACGTTTCAACACGAGATAGTTTTGTTATGACAGAGGAAATTCCGGCGGTATAGGCAGGAAAACTTCGTGATTTTTATTAGAATAAACTAAACGTTCAAGACTTGCAGGAATTTGGAAGGTAACTTATGTAATCTAGTGTTAGATTGGCAACCTGTTAAGTCTGGCTGATTAACGCTAACCAGGCTACAGCAGACAAGTCGACTGTCTTAAAACTCGAACCAAATCGTGTTCTGCTGAAGCTTCACATTCCAGTTAGGGCTGCAGACGAATGTATTGTATATATTAAAGGTACCTCCTCATATCGCCTGTGTGGGATCCTAGTCTATTGATATACTTAATTTTGTTGATTTAAACTCTCTGATTAAAAGGCAAGGCATGAAAGTGGGAAATCTAAATTCCTTTAGTTGTATAATTAGACGTCTGGAACGTTTTTGGCTCAATATTTATGTGACTTTGCATTGAAAATAGCCTCTACAAAAACTGGTAAATCCAGAAGGGGAATTTTGAAAGCATATCGAATGTTTTGCCTATTAGAGTCAGTCGCGAGCTTAGCCAATGATAATTGTCTTATGCGCTGAACTTATTTCTGTGGTGCGCTAAAATTATGAGAGCAATCCGTCGTTGCGCATTGGTCTAAAAAAATTGCAGTCATTCCGAAAAGACATGCGTATAAAAGCGTATGGGAGTCGTTTCATTTATGACCACAAGGTACAACGGGCTCAAGACTAGTGGGTGGCACCTTAAAACAAGAAAGGGTAATAAGACGATTATAGTAGGTCAAATAAGTGGATTATAGAACAAATAAGTGGATTTATGTAGGTCAGATAGGTGGATTAGTAGGTCAAAGAAGTGGATTTATATAGGTCAAATAAGTGAATTATAGGTCAAATAAGTCGATGTTAGGTCATTTAATTGGATTAAAGTTCAAATACAGTATCTTAAAGGTAACAAACTCTTTGCTAGACATTAACTGAACTTTCAATTTCTGAATAGTTTAAAATCTACAACCTCATCATCATTCTTTCAGTTCTTAAGAATTGTTATTTATACAAATTATTATCAATCTGCTGAAATTTATTCTAGATTGATCATTCTGCACATATTAAAAAAGCTACAAACTCAAAAAAAAAAATTCCTTTGAAATTCCAATTGCTCTAAAGGCCATAAAAAGATAACAGATAGTCTCCCCTTGATATCTGTCGTCAATATGAAGGGGGGAAAGTTCCCTGAAATAGCATGAGACGGGCGATGATAGGTTTTAACATTCTGATACAGTTGATGATTTGCTACTCCCCCCTTATCCAGTTTTATCTGTATATACAAATGGTCTTATCTGATAGGCACATCTTCTCTCCAAACAAATACAACTTGTTATCCTGTTTAATAAAGTCTGCGAGAGAAAATCTATTTTCACCTCTATTGATTTTTTGCACCTAATTTTTCATTTCTATACACCATTTTTTATTATCAATTGTTGTCTTTCCGTATGTATCTTGAATGACATTGCATTCTATTAGATTAGAGGTGTTTATCAAAATTTCTCAAACGCCGATGAAATTGGCTGAAAACTGCCTAATCGTATGCATGCACAATGGTAGATGTAGAAAATTTTGCCTGTTTTTTATTTTAAGATCAAAGAAGAGGGGGGGGGGGAGTGAGGGGTGGGGTGGGGTGGGGTGGGGGTGTCATCCCAAATAATTTTAAGAGTATTTGGCAGCGCAAATTACATTTTGGACGATAAGCGCATTGGTGTAAAATAAAAAAAAATCCCATACATGCATAGAAAGAAGGCGAAAAAAAAGGGGGGGGGGTTATTAAGCTAATTCAATTAGCCATTGTAAAGGAAATATACCTTGATTTTTCCTTTGAATGTGGGAGGAAGTAAGAATGACCATGGGCAATGATTGGCAGTCTTCTTAATATAATCTTGACATATCAATAATCAGTGATACGCAGTGGACAGAGGGAATCCGATAAGCTGTAGGCGCGACCTTCGGAACACCTGGTAAGAACATTATTGACAGTGCTCGGGAATGTCCCTACATCATATAGTATCGTTACCGGTATGTGTTCCGAACGGGGAATGACAGCTTAACACATCAAGCCATCCATCCTCCTACATTTTTGTATTTGACCTCCAGAGAAGGTTGTTCAGGCAACCATTCATATTTCTCTTGGCTGTCCATCCTGCATCATACATGTTTTGCGGTTGGTAGAGTAATTTCTATCTTATTATTTACCATTCACTATGAAAGGCAAAAGGTGTGCCTGTAACACAATACAATCGATCTCATACATTTGCTAAAAATATTATTGCTATTGCTGATTCATAACATTCTTTGAACAAGTTCTTTTCGTTCATAAGATGGGTCGCTCATCCAGTGAGGATCTAGGGTGGTAGGGTGTAAGGAGGTTAGGACTCCTCCCCTAGAGCTTCCAAAAATGATTTTTTAAAACACATTTGCTTTTTTTTTTAAATCGTAGGCTTGAAAGCTACCTTTTCCGGCGGGCTGCACCACCCCGGAGAAAATTCTAGATCCGCCCTTGCTCATGACCATCCATACATATCTATCTTGCACCAAAATGTTTCATCATAAACAAGTTTCTGTCCGAGTTGTCTTATATCAAACAAACCATATGACCATCGAGGTTTTTTTATTACCCACTGTCCAGTATAAAAAACATTGATTTTATGCCAAAAGTATTCAAAGAATATTACACTTATTTACCAATGTTTACTATTCACCAATCAACAAGTCTAAATATCCAAGAACATTTATGCAGTCATCGCCCCTTGTATATTTCTGCACTTGTAGTTCTTTTTGCTTTTAAGAAGGGTCATCAACCTTGGTAGTGGAAAAATAGAAAATACATTTATTTCCAGGCCCCCCTCCTCTTTAAGACCATGTAAACAGAGAAAAAAAAATCATGCAAAATTCGATAACGCGATGCATTATCCATGCTTGAAAAAATCTATTATTCTGACTTTCTCTTTCTTATTATCCATTCGTATTTCAAAGTTTAATAGAAGTTTGGTTTTTTTTTTGGAGAGAGTAAGGAGCTAATGTACCTTTTTCGCAGACTTTCTTTGAATTGAGTCTTTAAGCTTTGATCTAAATTTGGTACTCAAAATCAACACAATTCTGAAAATGTCTCCAAAAACATCCTTGTCAACGAATAAAACGGCGGTTCCACCATTATACATGCTGTAGATGAATAATAATCGCTTCAAATTCAACAGAGGAGGATAACTAAAGTATACCTTTCTAATTCATACAATGCGCCATTAGAAGTTTTTACCATGAGTAAAATCTAGAGCATCAAACATTTTTCAATCGTACTTTGCGCCATTAATACAAACTGAAAGAACAGGTGGTGCCACCTACAACGAATTTATAACTTTATAAAGATGGGACTACTTTTCCTTGGATCTAGACTCCAGACGTTTTACCGAAAGATCCCATAAGAGGATGGTACAGGTCTGAAAATTGTACGGATAGGCATTATAAACGTCTCTAGACTCAGACTAAATTCTGTTGCCATGTGTATTAAGGATTGAGCCTTTTTATTGAAGCATATCGCGTACATATTTATACATGTGTATGGCAGTTGTGAGTATCATAGGTAAGCTTCAAATGCAAGGTGACCTTAGACTGATAACACTGAATTCTTCAATGTAAAAATTTACTATATGGGCAACTGTTACATACTGTTTCCTGGCGTTCCAAAAAATCACTTCCTGTTTTACTGCAACCAGAACGGTCTTGGGAAGAGCTAATTATTTCATAGACACAGCTCGCAGTCCCTGTTTTATCACATACAGTGTCTTCAGTCAAATATGAATTAATTGCCCAGTGACAGAATTTTGCAACGACACAATAATAAACTCTTGAACATTCTGTGCATCAAGATCGTTGACATTGTTGAATGCAATATATTGGAATAGCAAGAAAGTTATTTTCTTTTATATACAAGAGTAGACTAAAGACATATACAGACACACGGGCAGGCAGACAGACAACGGTAGAGGAAAGTGTTTCATTTGTTTTTCGTGCCTTCCGTTGCATTATGTAATATGGAAACCTCAGGATTTTCATATTTGATATGAACCTACACAAAACTTTTGATTTCCATTCAAATCTTTTATCTAACTAACTACTCCTACGGGGTTTATTATTACTTTACAGTTAGTCATGTCGCTAATTCTTTAAGGTGTGAGTTGAAAGCGTACAAAATATCACCGAATTTTTACCTTACAGACGGAGCCAAATCATCAAGGCGAAGTACTAATTAAACTTTCCATTGTCTTAGTCATAAAATTTATCATCAAGTTACTATCTTGTGTAACAACCACAATATTTAGACTTGTAGTGATAAATACGATAAAACTATGACCGATAAGTGGTGCCACGCCACTTGTACACTGGTCAAGATGACAGAACTGGTCAAATCGTGCAATCAACATTTTATAATTAGGATTCACTCCCTACCAATCAAAAGCACGCCCCCTTTCTTTGATAACCTCTGTAAATATCAGAATTGTTTAACAAGCTACTTATCTGTGAAAATTGATGTAATCGTGGGCCGGCCGATATTTCAGAACTTTGGTGGCAAGTAAATTGAATATACCTGTTTTGAGCTGCGTGAAAATTACATTAATAAGAAACATACACGTGCGCCTTTTCTTCTTTCATTGGGTTACACGCGCCAGTTACACGAATATGCACCCTGCTACATACATAGATAATCACATTTGTAGATATCAACATATAAAATCTTAAGATTAATTTTCTCTGACTTGCGCACTATTCATAGCTACTTGTTTATTATATTGTTTTGATTTCTTTTTCGTTTTGTCTTTTTCCCTTTTCGTTTCGTTTCAGTTCTTTTTGGTTTCGCATTTTACAAGTACCCTTGAAGTGTTGTCCTTTGGGAAATATGGCAAATCGTGTTGAATTCTACTAATATTTAACATGACGTATTTCGACATAGGTTTCAAGATGGCGATAAATTACATATAGTCATCAGAATTAATGCGAATTTGGATGGATAAAAATTCCAAAATTTCACAAGACAAGAAAGAAGGAAAAACAAGAATTTTCTACGAAGTAACCATAGGAATACTTCGAAAACCAATGACGACAAACAGTACATCAGATATGACACGTAGGAAACATTTTAGAAACCGTAAGGAAAAAATGAAGCGTTTTGAAGATTTTATCAAATCCTGTACGAGAAATTAAAGGAACATGTTGATCATGGCGATCTAAAGATATGACATTTACATGTAGGGAGCCGATTATTAATATGCTAGATATAAAATAATTATGACGCAAGAACATGTGTACCAGAAATTTGCGGGATCTCTGAAAAGATGGTGCGCGGTGCATTGTTAGACATAAATAAGTAATATACAAATTGCAGCGGATTCATTCCCGGCATTCTTTGCTCAATATGTCATATCGTCTGCAAACTGGGGAGCACACGAGAGTACAAACTGCATTTGTCTATGTCAAAATCAACGAATACTGTGCCAAATAAAGATACTTAGAAAACTAATAACTCGGAAATGGGCAACTGTGCGACACAACCTGCCAAAAACCACAAAAAATACATGTGTATCACAAAAGACACATGTACATCACATAGATACAATTTCGCTTCCTGTTGAAATAAAGACTCCAAAAAGCGGCACTATCTGACATAAAAAAAAAACACCGTATTAGAAATGTCCTTAAGCCGGATGCCTTAGATAGTCTTAATTTGTAAGTTCAAATCCTTTTCGAAGCCGACAAAAGAGATTTACGGTAAATACTATCGATAGTATGATAGTGCTACTTGTAATCATTATTAAATGAAAATAAATCTATATATGTACGTGCCTTAATTATTTCGATTTTATTGACTATATTGAATTTTAGAGTACGCGATTCACCCTTAATATTAATTAGTAATTGTGTAACACAAGTAGCTGTCTAATACATCACAATACATTAAGAATTTCTACTCATTCCAATAACTGTATGGCACAAGTGGAGCTGCTATATAGTATGTATGCTTTTTCTCTCAGATGTGCTCTGGCTTTACAATATATAATGTCATCAGCCAACCAAGGTCTCATTTTTTCTTGGTATAATTGAATTTAGATCAATATCGTCTGCATCTAGACAGACACTTGTTCATTAAGGTGTCTACAGCCTAAGAAAGTCTACACGTAGTTCTCGTCTGCAACCAAAAAAAAAAAAAAAAAAAAAAATTACAGGGTTTCGCTTTCTAAACGTTATTATAAAGTTTACTTGTAATATTGCTCTTTTTGTTCGTGATATACTTGTTTTTGCTTTGAATTCTATTTTTCCATACTGAGTCTTATCCATTCAATTTCAGGAAAATGCGATATTTTTGTGGTACATGAATGTAGTTTTGACAATTCGAAATTTATATTACCCATTTTAGACACTGGAAGAGAACAAACCTATCTTTTTTCAAAGAAATTAATTTTTAAGTTAGACTTTGTTCCTTTGAATAAATATAAGATTAAAAAAAACCCCAGATATATTATAACAGAATGAACAATATATTTGATAGAAAAGATTATAGTCAAAACTTGATCTATGCATTTGAATTTCACAGAAATTTTCATCAAAGTCGAAAGAATGATATCATGTAAGGTTGGTCAAACAGAAGAGACTGTTTCTTGAGCTGGCCAGAAATCACACTGCAGACCGTCAGTAAAACATCTATTATAGTGTCTTTTCTAAGTATTATTATTGATTTGAGACAGTAGGATTTAAGACATTGGGATGTGAAAACTAGCTACCTATACGGTAATAAAAGAAAGAAGAGAAGTCATGCAGTTTCATGCATTATAGATATATACTCACCGCTACAGAATAATAATATCAAAACTGCGACACTTTGAATTTTGTTTCCAAGTCCCAATGGTCCCATACCGGCACGACGTGCAAAGTTTTGCGCAATTCCTTTATACAAAACATGACGTCGCCCGTCTAAAATCGTCACAGTATTCCCGAATAAGGGAATTTTTATGTTGCTTTTCCCCCGTGAAACGGAGGGACATCACAAGAATTGAAACCTTGGTTAAAGAAACGTCAGTATTCTTTCTTTTCGCTCTATAACGTCACCTGAAACGAAAAGGATATGGAATCTTGGGTTGATATCGATTGTATATATAGTCTCAGGTAGATATCGCAATGATGAGTTTAAGAGCACTGTCTCCCGCGCTTTAAGGTTTTACTGATAATAGGGGGCGGTTTATTAACCTATTAGCTTTGTTCTACAGCAATAACTCTGATAATTTTCCTCGTCAAATTTGATAAGATTCACAGAAATCACTACCATGATGCACTCTTTTTATACATTTGTTGCAAAAATGAAGAATTCACTGCAAAGATATATGATTTTTTTTCACAGTATTTCACTGAAATGTACTGTAGCAGACGATTCCCCTTGAAGAATTCTAGAAAAAAAAGATCACATCAAACGCTAACGTTTCATTCACGGGTTTTTCTCGATAGATAAAACCACGTGGTTTTGCGGATCATCCTCGCTCTAAATATTTATTACGCAATTATCCAAGAGCTTCAGTCGATGAAAGCAAAAGTATACGAAAAGCAGAACCGACAGAATTTGACGTTTTAAATTAATATTTAAAACATGTAAGAATAGAAAAGAACACGGTCCCGTCCAAGTTGCTTGATAGAATTAAGATATTACAAATTCCTCTATTTTGTCATTTCCTAGGTATCACACTCGTTATAAAGCTGCATGTACCTACACCAAAATGCAACGCGGAAAGTGTGAATGAACAATTGAAAGATAGACTAGACAGCGTGTTAGATAGGTGATGCGCATTGGTCGTTCTCTAAACGATCAGCTGATTGCGTACACAGTAGCTTTACATATAGGAAGGCCTGATTCAGTCAGTTCAGATCGGCTCATTTTTTTCTATGTCTATGGACGGGACAAGAAGGTCGGGGTGGGTTAGGGTAAAATATTTTGAAAATTATTATATATTATACATTTTTTTCATATTTCCAATTCTATTAGTTTTATTTCAAAAAATGGATTCAGTCGATCTGAATTAAAGATACATGCATGCTTTCGAACGAATATTTATTTTCAATTTTTTTTCCAGTTATCAACATTTTTAAAGATATCGATAAATAAATATCAGAATGTTGAAATAAAGAAACAAAGTAAGAGATTCACATGTGAGTACGGATAAATGCTTCGCTCCGTTCTATCAGGCTCTTTTCGATCTGGTCTGTTTTTTTTTTATATTCTTTTTAAAATTTCGATGGACCTATTTATCCCAAAGTATTTCCAAAAGGTCCTATTTGCATCCCCTTCCTCCTACGCCATGAGTAAGGGTTTGTTTTTAATTAATTACACAAAGGCTTATAAATCTATCATGAGTAATAGTGAATTACGATGACTTCATGTGGCATTGCATAACTTTAGGATGCACGATGCAATTTACGAACACACATATATTAACAGGTAGTATATATAACAACAAATATAGAAAGTGTATTTTTAGAATAAAATACTCCGATATCAAGTAAGTATAGTAAAGGTGAAAGATACAACGGTGTCTATATGTCAAAGAACAGGATCTCTTCGAAGTTTTTGTCCCGTCTGTCTGTCTGTCTAATTGTTTGTCTGTCCGAAATCTTAATCGTTTGCACAACTGTTAAACCATAAAGTGATAGGACTTCCAAATTCCTTGTGACAAAACCCTTTTTTGGTACCATTGACCGACCTTGTGACCTTGACCATAATTGATATTGACGATACACAAAATATATCTGTCGACGGGGCCATATTGTTTCACAAAAACATGTTGTTTTATTTGTAAGGAAACAGCTACGAACAGAAGGTACTTGAGCTTGTAGATTTAACAGCCTTTTAGAAAAATTAGTACAAAGTTTCTAAAGGAGGAGCTAATCTGCGGTCATGTCCGTGACGTAACGGAAGTAATATCTGCAATGTAAAGGAGTGAAGGTATCTAATTGATTTATGTAATTTAACCCTAAAATCCGGATCAATTCATGTTGGCTAAGCATAGATCTAGAAGCATAGTGCTTCCGACGAAGAGAGCTGCCACATTGAATCACAGGTGCCTGCAGATATGATCGTCCCCACTTTCTTTCTCAAAATTATGGCTAAAATGGCCGTGATCGAAGTTCCCTTTTCTTTCCTTCACGGCCTTTTAGCCATGATTTTGAAAAAGAAATGGGGGGGGGGGGGGCGGCGGTGTCATATCTGCAATCACTTGTGCGTTGAATTAAATAAAATTGTTGTGCTTTAACATTTCCAAGTTAAAGAGGGTTGGGTGTTTTGGGGGTTGGATGGATGTTTAAATGTTTTCATGCACCCGTACCGCAGATCTATTGTAGCAGGCAAATGGGTGTTTGACCCTCTGTATGTTTGTCTGTCCGTATTTAGAGTTAACTTTACGCATAACTTTTGAATTGTTACAATGAGGAATCGATAAGGCTACTGTATCTTACCAAGGTTTCAAACAACCAATAATTGAATTAAAAGGAAACGGAGATATTTTCAAGATTTTCTTTTTTGTCGCATATTTCTGACTAGTATTACATTAATATCTACACATTTAGCGTATTCATTGATTTGAGTACGTTTCGTTATTTCGATAAAACTATGTCATTCATAAATCAGGCTACCAAGGTCATACGTTTGACACTCAGAGAGATAGCTGCCATTTAGACATGTTTTGACAAGGAGTCAATACGGCTGTATATATTGACCCCGCCATATTGCCCGCCTATCCTAGTAACCTAGCACGTGAATTGTCAGACTTTAAGGGTGGATCCAGAAGCTTACAATATGCTTACAGTTAAAGAAAAGTGACAGTAAATCGTTTTAAGCATTATGAGGGCAATGAAAATTCATACAGTACCTAATTTGATACGGTAAACATACATGTATAAAGTAATCCTCTTTGCAGAATTAAAAAAAAAGATTCGTTATTAAAGTATAAACTGAATACGGATTTAGCGTAAACATGGTAAATTTATAAATATTTTAGATAGAATCTTCAGAGGGTTTAATCGATTTAAATAATGGTAAATTGATTTAAAAACAACAATAACAGCAAACGAAAACATAAAAAAGAAAGAACTTCTTACCTGCTCTGCGTTGTTCTCCAAGTATTCCCCGACGTATTGCGTCACGTTAACGTTATTTTTGTACTTTCATCACAGCTATTTTTATCGCGGGAACTTGAACCCATTGCACATATATTCTTTCTTTATCGCCGACACAATGGGGATTCCCGTAGAGTCTGAAAAATTGGCAGCGGATGCTAATTCTTTCGATAATGTAATAAATGCATTATGCAAATTTAATCATTCTAAATACGGTTCTCGTGCAATGTCGTGTTTGAAGCGATTGTAATCTAATTTGACACATTATAGGTCACATGCTTATAGGTGTATTTGATGTATTGTACTGAATATGTACGTGATACAGGTTTCACGAGTTCCTTTTTTCCTAGAATTTATTTTTCACAGATCGAAGCGACCTTATCCGAAAAGTAGATCAATGAATCGTCTCTCGTATCACGTGCTAAGAAAAGTAACTTCTCCTCGCGAGACGATCTTCCACGTGCGTGTTCGGACATGTTCACTTATTATCAGTACGGATTTAATGTGGTGAATTAATCTAATTTTTGATGCTGCTGTGAGCTAATTGACTCTCATTTATCATCAACAATGAAATTTACAATTCCCGAGCCTCTCAGAACACGTGCGTATGATAACTCCTCAAAATTTGAAGTCATAATCGCATTCAGTTTCTGTAATTGTCAAAAGATTCATAAAGAGAGGAGTTTTGGATTGAAAGGACATTTTAGGATCGCACAAGGGGAATTCGCTCAGGAGATGTTAATGCGTTTAAAATAGATGAAGTCTGATGTTTCTGGGTTTTTTTCATATTGCAATTTGAATTCATTGTCTCTTTTCTTTGGTTTGCTTTGTTATATTGAGTTAAAATCTATAAACTGCATGGAACGTTTCGTGTAAAACAATGTTGATATTACCGGAATCCCTATAGGAATCTAGTGACTAGGAAGCCTGGCACATAGCAGTACGAAAACGATTTTTGAACATCCCCCTCCAGGAGTTCCAGTGTCATGTATTGGACAGCAAATTTGCTCCAAACAACATTTTTCACATACAAGAGGTATCATTTCTTGGAAATCAGGTCTGACCCTTAAACAATTGAGCCAGAAACTTAGTGATACGGGCGAGCTAATTATTTTTGAAATATATTTTTTCGAATTTTGAAAAATGTGATGTAGGAAATTCGACGAAGATAAAATTAATTTGGAATGGCCTAATGTTCTGGATTACCATGACCGTTAGTAAGAATGATTTCAGGTAATTATTTAGAGTAGTATCTTCCAAAAGTCTAAAAAAAATAATAATCATTTTGGAGTTTTGAGTGGTTATGTTATACGAAGCAGTCAAAAAAATTTTAAGATTGAGAAATTTCGGATATGTGATATTTTATATATTAAGTTAACTCTGAAAAAAAATAATTCACGATATTATTTGCAAAGTTTAGAATTCTGGATGAGAAACTGAAATTAAAAAAAAATTGTGTTATTGATTTTAAATTACTGTATTAGGAATTTGTTTAATTCCAACATTTATATGATATACATATTATGATATATCATTTATTTGGACACAAACGTTTTTATTTTGTCAAAATGAAATATAATTAGGACTTAAATAATTTAGCAATATATGCATATTATGTATATTTTCCCTATCAATATGATACTGAGTTAATCCCATCTACTATACCTTCAAGAGTAATATACTAGTAAACATACATCTTGAAGATGAACCAATCTGTACCTTCGCAACATCTTCATCACTTTTCCGAGATATTTGCATAAGAAACCTTTTTTTTGTATTAAACATACAAATCTGCTGCCCAAAAGGACATGTACAAAAAACTTCTAATTTTAAAGTAAATGAAATATACTTTTGTATTCAACAATGAATGAAATATTTCCTTAAGGGCAAACCCTCCATGCTGAGCATGCTCCGTTTTCGAATACATTTCAGTGTTTTTATTCTCTAACCAATATTGGCCCGTTATAAGTATCCATTCCCAATGTAAAGTAGTATTCTGTTTTCCAATTTAGAATAGAAATTTCCCACGCTGTAAATATTGAATATTTTCTCGTAAAACCTTGTAATTTTTCAGAGTTTTCATAGTAAAACACAGAATGATAAAAAAGTATGAAAATTTTACTATGTATGAAATTTTAAGATAAGGCCATAGTAATTTAATACATAATGATTGTATTTAAGAGATAAAAAATGACAAGCCGGGCTCTATTGTCTCATAATGCCCGAGCGTCCTCAGCCAATTACATTTATTACCGAGCCGCGTCATCGGCGAGTTGATAAATGTGATTGGCTGAGGACGCGAGGGCATTATGAGACAATAGAACCCGGCTTGTCATTTTTTATTTCTATTCTAATGATGACCAAACTTAGACTTTTCGTTTCTTGGTAAAAACCAGTTCCTGCCGGTTTATCTGCTTTCAGAAAATGGGTAGGCGTGGCTTATCGCTATAGGGCCTATATTGGAGAATAGAGCCCGGCTCGCGTCTGATGTCTTAATAGGGAAAAAGAATCAAGTCATATTAGAATTTGTGATACTTCTCGAACTTTTTCTGAAAGGTACCCTCTCAACAGACACGAAAACACACAAACACAAGACCAAAATGAAGGAATTATGAAAGGAAGACTTAAATCATCAAAAGAAAAATATCCTTTTCAAGTGAGGTGGATGAATCTGACTTTATTTTAAGAAAAGAAAACCTACCATTATCTAATGATATTAATGGTGGCATATTCATTTTATTGTATTCAGGATCATTTACTGATATTTTTGACTTGAAAAATATCTTTGCGTGTGTGTGTGTGTTTTTTTAAAGGAATTCTCCTAGAAGGTATCCACCCGAGGGCGTAAAACAAAACATCTAATTGACTTTACACAAATCTGCCTAATACTATTTCACGCCATAAAGATTTTCCTATCTGATGTAGTTTTTTTTCCATTTTAGGGGATCTGTACGGAAGCCCGTTAGTGCCAAATATGAAAAATAAAAAAAGAAGGAAATGAGAAATATCTTTAGGAAAATGAAAAATAAATTTAGGAAAACGAGAAATATATTTAGGAAAATGAGAAATATATTTAGGAAAATGAAAAATAAATTTAGGAAAATGAGAAATATATTTAGGAAAATGAGAAATATATTTAGGAAAATGAGAAATATATTTTTTCCTTCCTTTCAAAGTTAGGACTGTTTTGTATATACATGTATACATTGCAAGTTGAGGGGTTTGACAGTAAGTGTTTTAAGTGTCTTTCCCTGACATGGTCGGCATTGGTCGCCATAGCACTTTCTATATAGACATAACCTCAGACAGTGCATGTTTTGTAAATGTTGTTTTCAGTTTCGCACGTGAACATCGACGGCGGATACGGCTAGTCAAACAGGGGAAGATTACTCCTCTAGGCACCTGGCCACACCTCTGGCTTGCAAGGGGTCCATCAATGCTCTACTTTGTGATCTATTGTGAGTGTTGTTGAGATTGTCCTCTATTGTCTTCTATTGTCCTCTATTGTCTTCTATGCCCTTTGCAGCGTGGAGCTCGTGATAAAGTTACCCGGAGGGGGTTGACAATAAGTGTTTTAAGGTGGGTCCCTACTCGTGAATTTAACAGATGAATTTTGTATTTTAAGGTTATTTTCTATATATTATAGTCAAAATGACATAATAAACACAGACATAGATAGGTAATTTTGTTTTCATTAAAGATACAGTACATTAAAGAAGGGTACCCTAACACGTATAAATTGAGAAATATCATATTCATCATCTGCTTTTGAACCCTCCAAATTCAGTGATGATACGAATATGTTTATTTGTTTTGTTTTATTTTATGATAACAAATCATATAGAAGAAATACAAGACATAAAATGATATTGTAACATAAATCTAAGTATGATATATCTCCAAACATTAGGGTACCCCCTTATAATTTCATAACATTTTTGACCAAGAATATGTACTAAATCCAACTTTTTGCATAAAAAAACAGATGAATTTTTTTCATTTTGTAATATTTAATAAAATTATGTATGTAGATGAAGAAAAAAATCACATACAGGTACACAGTTTTTGAAATGATCAAGGTATGACTGCAAACATAGGGGTACCCCCTTATAATGTTATCATATTTTCGACAAATGATATATAGTATATCACATTTTTGTGCAAAAAACAACAGATGGAATTTCTTCAAATTGGATCATTTTATACGATTATGTATAAAGATGGTGAAAAAAATCGCATACAGGTATACAATTTCATAAATGATCAAGATATGGCTACAAACATAAGGGTACCCCCTTATAATTTCATCACATTTTCAACTAAGAAATTATACTATATGATTAGTGTGGACATTGATAGATTGCACCATCTTTTGCTTCTTTTGGCATTTAAGATCTTCTGTCTGTGTTTTTCAATGCGCTGGCTCGTCCCTCACCAGCCATTGTAAACCGTTATACGCAGACTGTTGCATATAAGGAAAAACCTATAACGGTTCGAGTAGGGAGCCACCTTAAATTTCACTGAGATGGTCGCCATAACTTTTTCTATATAAAGTTAGCCTCAGACAGTGCATGTTTTGTAAATGTTGTTTTCAGTTTCATATGTGAACGGGGGAAGCTTACTCCTCCGGGCACCTGGCCCCACCTCTGGCTTGCTAGGGGGCCGCCAATGCTCTAATTGGTGCTCTAATGTGAGTGCTGTTGAGATTGTCCTTGGGACTGGTTCTTCTTTATCTCATTTGAGAGCCTATTTCTACTTCGTCCACCGATGTTTCAGTGGCGCTTCATATCTATGAAGATTACAGATCACAATTAATTTTGAAAATAATTCTTATCTAAAACTTGATTCTTGGGACATCAATAGACTGCCTGTAAAATGCTTCTATTTGAATACTAATGAAAGTATTGAGCTGATACGTGATAGATAGCATCAGAATATACCAATGAAGGAAGAGTTCTGATGCAAAAGTTTGTCGTTCAATTATATCAAACAAATGGTTCCTGATTATTTTAATCCTTCTGTTTCTTATATTTAATTTCTTCGATGCTTTTTACAATAGATGATTCGTTTTTACGTCAATGAGTCGCAGATGAGTTGAAAAAAATATTCAAGCATGTTGAATGATACTGCATCATCCTAATCGCGGAATGACATATGTGTTCTGAGGCTCTAGAATTGATACATTGTAGAAAATGAGAGCCACAGATACCCCCTTTCTGGGTTAAAAAGATATTAAAAGTCTACTTAGAGACAAATGAATCCATTTTTTAGCTTATTTAGGTACTATCTAGCAGATATAAAAGTTTCAAGCAATAATCGTCATATTAGTATGATTTTACATGGAAAACTGTAGGAAAAATAATTGGGGCCTGATACCTGGATGGACACGTTGATAATTAATTGATATAGTTAATATTGAAATATATATAAGTATCAGATCTATTATGAAATTCTAGTGTACCATGTGCGTATTTTAACTTAATTCAATAACTAATAATGAAGCTCAGGAAATTTGTTTTTATTACGCCATCTACAATAAATTCCGTATCTTATCCGGGTGTTTGTTTGCAGTTGTTTTCATGTTTTTTTTTTTTTTTTTTTTTTTTTTTTTTTTTTTAAATATTTTTTATGAAAATGTGCATTTCGCATTACTAAAAAAGAAATAATAACATCATCTAACTGGAGATATTTCCATTTCTATTTCAAGTATTTATTTAGGTTAAGTGGTTCTTGCTATTTAAAGAGAAAATCTCAAAAGATTTTTTTTCTGCTTACACCTGATTGTAACATTTTATCTACTCTTATTTTGTTGTTAAAGTTTTTCGTGTGAAAGATTTCATGCATTGGAAAAAAAGTACGACGGAAAACAATTATAAAGATACTGACTGCTTCAAACATCAATGTTGAGAATTGAATTATTTTTTATATAGCGTGTAAAATATCTATTGAAAGTTATGCACAGTGTAAAAGAAGGGAAGGATTTTGAACAAGACCCTGTTGCAGCACCAACAGCAAAACACCAAAACACCCGATGCAAAAAACAAAAGACGAGCATACTATGAGACGGAAAACACGGGCAGGAACACGTTACGTCGCCTTACAGTACCGTTGTCAGAAGTATTTAAAGTTCTGCACTTTAATCCGTCCGTTGACATTATGCAACAGGTGAGGATATGTTGGAAACCATCCGTTGTCATGAAAATTATCAACAAAATTTCAGTAAAGTCACAAATAAATCATTAGGTAACCGGTGATTTCTTTTAAAAAGCCAACGGGGGGTACCCACATGCTTCAGTTATACATTATTACCATGAAATGAATAAAACTCCTTTTATGTTATGAGGAAATCTAATTGGCGATGACCTACTGTCAGCAACGAAAACGGAAATTTGAACAGGAAAACTATCCTGTCTCTGAATTATTTGATGTTATATACCAATTTTATGTAGAAAATTATCGACAACATTATACAAACAATATATGTGAATGACCGTCTTTTACATTGTATATTTATTGTATACTTTGATTATTTGATAAAGAATGTCCGTTGTCATGACAAGACAAGAAGATATAGTCCGTTGTCATTACTCTTAACGGTATTTGGGCATGAATGGGGAATTGAATCTTTATTTCGAATCTAAGGATGAGCAATTAAATGAGCTTAGATAATTCTTAAAGTTTTTTTTTTTTTTTTTTTTTTTTTTTTTTTTTTTTTTTTTTTGGTAAAGCAGGATATCATACAATTTTCAGGTTACGTGAACCGTAAATTTGTTGCGAAATAAATTTGTTTTGCGTTCACACGACAAAATTTATTGCGCAATAAATTTTCTATTTGTTTCGCAATAACTTCATTGCGCAACAAATTCTGCCGTGTAAACGCTAAGCGAAACTGTTGCGCAATAAATCTGACGCATGCGCACCATCATGACAAGAGAAAGAGATTGTTATACTTACGAATATAACTATTCGACGTCTTTATTCTTAAGATTCTATTAATGTTGAGAGATTCCAATTTTTATGCCTCGTTCACACGGTTGCGCAATAAATTTATTTCGCAATAACTTTATTGCGCAACAAATTTGTTTCGCAATAAGCTTTTTTGCGTTCACACGAGACCGAAACTATTGCGCAATAAAATGCCAATAAACATGCACAAGAATCATGAATAAAAGTGTACAACGAATACCTTAAGGAAAAATTGTTCGAATAATTTTCGGAGAGTCTTTACGACTATTTTGGGAGGTAGTTCATTCATTTATTTGTCATTCAGTCTAGAGCATGACGTCATTCAATTGTGACGTCATTCTCTACAAGGGGCCAGACTTTTTAAAAAAGAGAAGCGTTCTTATATATACGAAAACCGAAATCTCTCAGAAGAATCGTAAATATAAAGACGTCGAATAGTTATATTCGTAAGTATAACAACTTCTTTCTCTTGTCATGTTGATGCGCATGAGTCATATTTATTGCGCAACAGTTTCGCTTAGCGTTTACACAGCAGAATTTGTTGCGCAATAAAGTTATTGCGAAACAAATCGAAAATTTATTGCGCAATAAATTTTGTCGTGTGAACGCTAAACACATTCATTGCGCAACAAATTTACGTTTATTGCGCAATAAACTCTCCATGTAAACGAGGCATTAGTATATATAAGAAAGAACGCCTATAGCTTTTCTATAAGTCTGGACCCTTTTAAAAATGACGTCACAATTGATTGACGTCGTGCTCTAGACTGAAATGACAAATAAATGAATGTTCTCTCAAAATAGTCTTTTTAGACTATACGAAAATTATTCGAACATTTTCATCAAGGTTTTTGTTATACTTTAATTTTTATTCATGATTCTTGTGCATGTGCATTAGCATTTTATTGCGCAATAGTTTCGGTCTCGTGTGAACGCAGAAACGCTTATTGCGAAACAAATTTGTTGCGCAATAAAGTTATTGCGAAATAAATTTATTCCCAACCGTGTAAACGAGGCATTAAAATTGAAAATATGATTCATGAATTTGAAGAGGTGTAGGCCTAGATGAGTTCATGAATTTATACATTGATCAATTAAACAATAATCGTTTAAGGGATTTTGAAGTCATATATAGCGTTAAAAACAAAGACATCGATAGCCTCAGCCTTTATCACGTAAATGTTCCGAACGTTCTTTACATGAAATCGCTCTTTGATCTAGAATTTTTGCATGCTTTTTTTTGCAGAAACAATAAGATTCTTACCTACAGATGGATTATTAGGCACCGTTTTATCGAAGGGACAAAATGGATATCAAATGCATAAAAATGAATATAAACGTACAAAGTAATGAAAGACTTGTGTAATAAATAGCCATTATAATCTTGCCCATAGTAGCTCCCTATTACTGCTATACACTTACTGGAGAAACAACCCCCCCCCCCGGCGAAAAAAAAAAACTTTATTGTAGTCTTTGGAGTCCCCTAAAGTAGATTTCCCTCGCCTACCATTAATGGTTTGGATTTTCTCTTTGAAAAATTAGATTTATAATTTTGCATTCAATAGAGATCTTCGATTGGGGTATGATATAGACATTACATGTATATCTCAGGTGATGATGAAAATTGTAGTTGATATGTTATTTACATTTGTGTTATGTTTGTTATCATGTATGTCTGTCTGTGAGTGAGTGCATCTGTCCGTGTCTTTTGTGTGTGTCTGCCTATATAAATGAATGTCTGTCCGTTTGTTTTTGCGTATTTCTGTGTATACCCTGTGTCTGTCAGTCTGTCGTTTTGCGCATGTCTGTGTATGTCTTTCACGATGTTCCTTTCAGGACGTTCATGTCTGTATTTTGATCAGTGTCTGTCTTTTAGTCTGTCTGTGTGAATCTCTTTTTGTTTATCCCTGTCTTTTTTTCTGTGAGTGCTTGACTATGTGTGTCTATCTGCTTGACTTGATGAGAGGTTTTTGTCAAGAAAGAGATACTGGCCTGGTCTGATTTTCCGTCTGTCTTGCATACTGTGATAAACTGTGGATTTACTGAAATCAAAGTCAATACATGTTTTTGTTTGTGTGTGTGTGTGTGAGAGAGTACATCTGTGTATGTCTGTCTAACTTTTCACCCATAGCCCAGAAGACGAATTTAAGACGGGACGAATAAAATTTAACGTTAAGGATATCTTAACAAAACGGATGATTCGGCGAATTTAATTCTGGGCAAATCAGTATCCATTCAAATTGGTTGAAAATTAAATTGTGCGTATTGATTGATGAATTTTAATGATAAGTACCGGTACCATAGTATCATTCCATCCATTAAGATATCAAAGCAGACAATGGACATCTGACAACGGACAGAACTTTCGCAACATTGATTGACAACGGACTAATTTTAGAAACGTCAAAAAAAGTTGTCCAAAATTGAATTCGTCATCATGACACTAACAGGGGAGCATTATATAGACTTGATATTTGTTATTAGTATATTTCTGGAATAAGATAACCTGAATATTTAAAGATTTCAAGGAAAAGGAAGAATAACACATGTGCAGGACGTGGTGATCAAAGGACGCCAACTCGATCTCCTCTTTTCAAACTGTATATCAGTACCAGAAAAGCATATAAACCAATAGCTTAGTGTTATGACTACCCCCCCCCCCCCCATTGAATTTTCGAGTGTATTACTTCTAAAATTTCAACGTCTATTAGAAAATTATACTTTCCACACATGCTCATTGTCACGACAACGGATGGTTTCCTTCATATCCTCACCTGTGGCATAATGTCAACGGACGGTTCTAAGTGCAGAACTTTAAATACCTCTGACAACGGTACTGTAAGGCGACGTAACGTGTTCCTGCCCGTGGAAAAGAGACATACGACATGTAAACATCAAACATAAAACACAACACGTAAACCGATGAGACCAAATGGGCACCAGTGCGGACTTTGGACGGCCATTTGCCACGCAAGTGGCAAATGGTGTGGTTATCCTGTATTACATGCGCACAACCCTCTCACTTCTCCAATTACCCAGAGGTCTCGAAGAACGTACAATTGTGGTGTAAAACAACCTCCTCACGGTTAAATGACCTCACAAAAACAAGACCACAAAACCTAGTGGCCCTAGCAACACAGATGAATGTGAAAGTAGTTACTAAGTTTGAAATCTAAATGCAAAATCTGCAATTTTATATCTTTTTTCAGTATAGCTTTTGTCTTTCTCTGAAAATGAATTATCGTGTACCATTCTATGAAAATGGATAGTAGGTAATAGAATATATCTGGTCAGAAGCATTGGCATTTTCCCACAGAAGAGATAGATAAGTCTTGTTTGTTACAATATGTTCACGATCTCTTTGAGATGAAAGAAATAATACATACCAAGGGACACAATTAGAGACTAGAAACAACCAGTTAAATTCATTTTATTAAATTCTCATTAGTGATGCTTCCAGCGGAGCCACCAAAATCCATTTCAGTAGCGCCCTCTTTTACTTTTTGAATTTAGATTTGTACATTTACTTTACGGAGAGTTCGCGGCTCCAAATTTCCTGTAGGGTCGATTCCGTAGCATATCCAAATAAGATATATATTCAAAATAGCAATGGAGGGATGGCATCTAAACCATTTATGTTTTATACCGGTATAAGTAATAAAGATGCATCAACCAGAAAAAATTGAGATCTTAAACCCTGTACACATGCTCGGACCAAAGAGACTTTCTGTACAAAATGGGGTATTCAAGCACTTACAAAATGTGGAAATCCCTTCGCGTACACGTCAAAACATGGCTGCTCTAAAATTTAAAGTTGCACAATCTGTATATATTTAAGTTTAGGAGTTTTGTTGTCCTTTCTCTCATGTTAATATCTTGAAAAAAGATAGAATGAAACTAAAAATAACACAACTGAAAGTGAAAGAGAGTGATAAAGCAAACTGAATGAATTTAATACCTAAGAATAAAGCCCAGGACATTCGGGTTTTTATAGCGCCATCTACAATTAATTTCGTTAAGCAAATGACTTTTGTGTTATCTTATCCAGGTGTTTGTAGGTGCAGTTGTTTTCATGATTTCATTAGTTCAAGTGGTTCTTGTTATTTAAAGAAAAAATCTCAAAAGATTTTTGATGGTTATATCTAATTGTAACATTTTATCTACATTAATTTCTTCGTTAACGTTTTTCATGTGATAGATTTCATTCATTGAATAAAAAGACGGAAAATAAGTATAAAGATACTAACGGCTTCAAACATCAATGTTGAAAAATTGAATTATTTTCATACAATGTTTGAAATATTTAGTCAAAGTTATGCGCAGTGTAGGTAGCGACTAAGTTTTAAATCTAAATGCAAAATCTGCAATTTTATATCTTTTTCAATATGCTTTTGTCTTTCTCTGAAAATAAATTAGCATGCACCATTTTACTCTTGTGTATTTCATTTGTAGAATACGCAAACGAAGAAGATAAGATATGGAATAGTAGGTAATAGAGTATCATATCTGGACAGAAACTAAAGAAATTTCCCGCAAAATAGATAGATATATATTATAGGTATCAGACCCCAATTATTTTTTCCATATATTCCTTTGTAAATTATACTAATATGACGATTAAATACTTGAATCGCACCACCATTTTTATCTTGAAACTTTTATATCTGCTAGATAGTATCAAAATAAGCTCAGAAAGGGATTCATGCAAAAATCTGTCGCTTAGTAGACTTTTAATATCTTTTTAAACCCGAAAGGGGATATCTGTGGCTCAAATGTTCTACAATCTATCAATTCTAGAGCCTCATAACACATCTGGCATTCCGCGATTAGGATGATGCAGTATCAATCAACATGCTAGAATATTTTTTTTCAACTCATCTGCGACTCATTGACGTAAAAAACGAATCATCTAGTGTAAAAAGAGTCGTAGAAATTAAATGTAAGAAGACGAGGGATTGAAATAATCAGGAACTATTTGCATGGTCAACGAACATTCAAAATTAATTGTGATCTGTAATCTAAAACTCTCAAAAATTTTAATTGAAAGTCAAACTTTTGCTTCAGAACCCTTCCTTGGTATCTTCTGATGCTATCTATCAAGTTTCAGCTCAATACTTTCATTATTATTCAAACAGTAGCATTTTACAGGTAGTCTATTGATGTCCCCAAAATCAAGTTTTTGATAAGAATTATTTTCAATTACGCTATTTTCAAATTTCTGTTATTTCCACAATTCTACAGATATGTATAAAAAATGAAATGTGACTCTTTCAAATGGCTGAATTCTCATACTTTATGGTGCTAAAAACTGCATATGTACCGTTTTCGAATTTATATGAATTTTCGTTAGGCCCTCTTAGTGTATCGACAAAAAAATTAAAAAATAAACGTTTAAAACATCAGAAAACTTAATATTCTTTTACGATTTCAATAATATTTTTAGTGCAGAACGCATAAGATGTCATATAAAAACATTATTCCAGCAAATGAAGTTCAGTTGTACATGTGAACTACGAGCGGAGATCGAAAAATGGAGCCCCCCCCCCTTCCCCGATTTCCTATTTTTAGGCGGGGGGGGGGGTTGGAGCCAGGCAATGCTTGGCTATTGGATGAGATCAAATATATTTATGGTAAAAGTAACAACATGACACACAGCTAATGCAAGCATGTCGCAGTAATGAAAAAAAATCACACTATGTCCTTACCTCGACCTCCTTTCCCATGTTCGCTCGCCCCGAACACCCCCCCCCCCCCCCCCCCCCTCCCGATTTTCGCCAGGTCAGCCTTGATAACACAAGAATTGGCATCTAGCAGTATCGTGAGAATGATATTTTCATCCTACATGTATCATATTTTCTCCTTTTCTCCTCGTCTGGTCTCTATTTAGTTACACACGTGATATCACTACGCGCGCTTATAGGTATCAGACCCCAATTATTTTTTCCATATATTCCTTTGTAAATTATACTAATATGACGATTAAATACTCGAATCGCACCACCATTTTTTGCTTGAAACTTTTATATCTGCTAGATAGTATCAAAATAAGCTCAGAAAGGGATTCATGCAAAAATCTGTCGCTTAGTAGACTTTAAATATCTTTTTAAACCCGAAAGGGGGTATCTGTGGCTCAAATGTTCTACAATCTATCAATTCTAGAGCCTCATAACACATCTGGCATTCCGCGATTAGGATGATGCAGTATCAATCAACATGCTAGAATATTTTTTTTTCAACTCATCTGCGACTCATTGACGTAAAAAACGAATCATCTAGTGTAAAAAGAGTCGTAGAAATTAAATGTAAGAAGACGAGGGATTGAAATAATCAGGAACTATTTGCGTGGTCAACGAACATTCAAAATTAATTGTGATCTGTAATCTAAAAATCCATTTCAGTAGTGCCCTCTTTTACTTTTTGAATTTAGATTTGTACATTTACTTTACAGAGAGTTCGCGGCTCCAAATTTCCTATAGGGTCGATTCCGTAGCATATCCAAATAAAATATATATTCAAAATAGCATTGGAGGGATGACAACTAAATCATTTATGTGTTATAAGTAAAAAAGTTGCATCAACCAGAAAAGTTTGGGATCTTAATAGCCATATTCTGTAAGGACCAAAATCGATCAGCACGGCATGTCATGGATTTTGATGATTTTTCGGTATAATAGGAATGAAAATAACACTTTTCGGCCAAGGTGACCTCTGGTTGTCATGGTAACGAGGTCATTCTATTTATAGCATTTTTTGGGACCATGAAGTAAGCCAGCTCCGGAGACTTCGTTGCCATGGATAACACTGTAACAGCTTGTTCATCTTCATATAATTTATTCTTTTTACTTTCATTCTTACTTAGTACACTTAGTTATGTGATATTTATTATTATTATACCTCTACTGATTTTTTCCTATATAAAAGAGACTCATTAAATTTAACTAAATCCCTGAAAATCGCCTGATAAGACTATTTCCCTGCAAAGGGGTGCGTTAGTTGAGAAGACTATTTCCCTAGGGAGTTAGTCTCAAAATGGGGCGGAGCTTCTTCGGGGATGTGTCAGTATCAGCCAATCAGCGCCGTTGATCGGATGATCGTATGACGCTATTGGTACGCGAGCAGAGTAATCCGCCTCCTATCCGCTTAGCACATGAATTAATCCGCAATAAAATAAAACAATCAAAAATTAAACATGTATGAGTATGATAAATGATGTTTCTGTTTATCTTATCATCAAAAATTAATATTTTCCTTTTCTCAGTCATTCAGTCGAGAAGGCAAGGCAAAATCATTAGAATTTCCATTGGAACGACGTGAACCTAAGAGATATGTTTGTTTCAGTATAATGTTTGTTTAGGGACAACTAAGAGTAGATATGTTTGTTTGTTTTGGTATAATAAAACAGTTAAAGTATACCATTGAGGGAGTTAGCACGATTCTGGTTCCACTCGACCAGACCTATTTCGCCTCGGGAAATAGGTCTGGTCGAGGGGAACCAGAATCGTGTTAACTCCCTCAATGGTATACTTTAACTGTATACAGGAAGCTTATTGTATTAAGCCAAAATAAGTCAAAATGAAGCGAAAAATAGAGGAGAAAAGAAGGGCCAATTTAGTGGGGTTTTTTTTTACCATTTTCAATCTTAAATATCACAAAAGGCACCAATAGGAGACCAGTGATTTTCATCAAAGGAAATATATGTTTATTGACAAATAAAATGAACGAAAAATTGGAGTAGGTATATGAAGAATTTTACCTAAATTCTGTCGTCAAAGACCGTTGCCATGACAACATTAGACCATTTTGCTTGTTTCATATTATCTTTGAAATTGATTTAATTCCTCTTTACAGTTACATAAGATTGTCAAAATGTATCATGTATAGATTTGACTTAAATCTATAACATTAGCACAATTAAATTGCTCAAGGTCATTGGCTTGATGTTCAAGGTCATTTATACTTTGAGACTCAAATTTTGCATAAAATATTGATTTTTTTAAATTGTTTGTTACCGATTTTAATGATTTTTTATTTGAATATTTTGATAGGTCATATTTATTATGAAAGTACATGAATATAAGAAAGAAACATCTTAGAATTTATTGAACTTGAGCAATTTAATAGGAAAATTTTTTTTCGTCAAAACACAAGAAAATACAGATTTAGTCAATTTTTTATCAAAATACTCATGAAGAATTAAGATATTCGAAGATGTGAAGAAAGGTTATCAATAGTTCTAAGAAAATATTGATACATGTATCATTTTATGGCAAATAACTGTTAAGTTCAATATTTCAAGGTTTCTAAAATATTGGCACCTTCATTTTATGAAAAATCAGGATTTTTCGTCAAATTTGGTCACTTACAGTTTAATGACCTTGGAAATTCAGTGGGTGACCTTGAAATATTTTCAAGGTCATTTTTATATTAAAACGCTTCTGATAGATGTATACATGAACTTCCGTTTAAATATCATGCGTAGATAGTTTGATAGAGGTTGTGTTTAAATTCATCGTATGTGAACCTTTCAGCCGATTGTTGCCATAGCAACTAAATTTGATGCTGCTTTGCATATAAAAGGACAAATTTACCCAATTAATTTTTTATATTAATGTATAGTTCAAAGATGATACTGATTGGATAACTAGAACTTGGACTTCAAAAATTGGTGCTTTTATGAAATTTTCAACCTTGTAAAACAGTAAAAACATGCAAAAATTGGGTCTTCAAGAGCCCAAAACAGAGCCTTTTAATACCCTGTTTTGGCCCAATTTTTCATCTTGTATACAAAAGGCATCCGAGATGAATGTAAAAAACTTTACAAATATGCATAATAATAAGGATTAAAAGAAAAAAAATCAAAACAATTTCAGATTAAAAAAGTGCCTGTTTCCATGGTAACGAAGCCTACAAATATGCCTCGTCCTATAGATTTTCCCGATTTTTGAAACTTCAGACACGGTTACCATGGCAACGACAACCTTTTTGAAAAAAAAAACGGGTTGATTTACATGCTAGTACTTCATACTGAACTTCCATACCAAAAATCTAAAAAATCAATGACATGCCGTGCCAACATGTCTTGAAATTCTTTGGTTGTTACAGAGAATTGCTATTAAACTCTGTACACATGCTCGACCAAAGAGACTCTCTGTACAAAATGGGGTATTCAAGCACTTACAAAATGGGGAAGTCCCTTCGGGTACACGTCAAAACATGGCTGCTCTAAAATTTAAAGTTGCACAATCTGTATACATTTTAGTATAGGAGTTTTGTTGTCCTTTCTCCTCTCATGTTAATATCTTGAAAAAGATAGGATGAAACTAAAAATAACACCACTGAAAGTGAAAGAGAGTGATAAAGCAACCTGAATGAATTTAATAACTAAGAATGAAGCGCAGGAAATTCGGGTTTTTAAAGTGCCATCTACAATGAATTTCGTTAAGCAAATGACTTTCAGGTGTTTGTATGTGCAGTTGATTTCATGATTTATTTAGTTTTTTATGGTTATATCTAATTGTAACATTTTATCTACATTAATTTCTTCGTTTACGTTTTTCATGTGATAGATTTCATTTATTGAATAAAGAGACGGAATACAAGTATAAAGATACTAACGGCTTCAAACATCAATGTTGAGAAATTGAATTATTTTTATATAATGTTTGAAATATTTAGTCAAAAGAAGGGAGGAGATCTCCAACAAGACCTCGTTGCAGCATCAACAGCAAAACACCAAAACACCCCGATGCAAAAACACAAAAGACGAGTACAGCACGAGACGGAAAAGAGACACACGACATGTAAACATCAAACACAAAAGACTACACATAAACTGACGAGACCAATGGGCAACCTGTGCCGACTTTGGATGGCCATTTGTCACGCAAGTAGCAAATGGTGTGGTTATCCTGGATTACGTGCGCACAACCCTCTCACTTCTCCAATTACCCAGAGGTCTCGACGAACGTACAATTGTGGTGTAAAACAACCTCCTCACTGTAAGATGACATCACACAAACAAGACCGCGAAACGCAGAGGCCCCAGAGACACAGATGAATATGTAAATGGATATAAAAAGAGGGCATGCGTAATACAGTCCGTGCTCTGCCGGCTGTAGCGAGCTCATGTATGTAATCACCCGAGGAGTCCGACTGACATTCAGAGAGGACAGGTGGTCGGGGCCCTGTCTCCTCTAAAGAGGCTTGGACAGGGCCCGTCATGGAGTCCCGTCGTCACAGTCAGTCAGAGTGCAAGTCTCAAGGATGCGCTTGTACAAGGCTGTAGATAGGTTAAGTACCAAGCCTAGTGTCCGTCCGCCTAGTACTAGACCACTAGACCATGAAGCGGTTATAAACAGTGAATCTTAGATTTAATATATCATTTATATCTTTCAGTAAATTGAAATATTTCTTCCAGAGGGAAAAGATGATACAAATGAAATCACAAACAATCAAATACACAAATGTTCGACTACTTGGCCTTTATAAAGTGTAAAAAACGCTATGGTATATTTCTTTATCTTTTTTTAAAACAAACTACGAACAACGTTGTGTTTATCCCCCTTCCGTTTTAATATAATTTCTATCGTTGGGATACATTTTATCGAGAAAGTGCTTCTATTGTTCAGTTCATGCCTTCTAAAAAGAAATAGTATGTTTATTCTTATTAATGTTTTCATCAGATAACGAGAAGCAACTTCATGACGTACATGATTCAAGGGTATTTTTGAAATATTTTGTGTATCGCCTCTCTCAACACAACTGATATTGGGGTTTTCTGCATATAAATATGACTTCAACCATGCACTTTACATCAAATGTACCGATCCCGTTGTGTTTTATTTTTTGGCATTGGGATGGAGGGAAAAATCTATTCTAACACAGGTCCTTACTTTCTTTCCAGACAGACTATCCCTTACGAATCATCCGCTTCCCTCTCCCCAACACATAGCCAGGCACACCAAGGAGGGCCTGTGTCGTTCCTTCTCCTTTAGGGGGGGGGGTAGAAAAAAGAAGTAAAAAGAAAGAAAGCAAAAGAAAAAGAGATAAAAACAAATTTCTGTATATCGCCAAGGCAAATAAAATCATACTACAGCGTTAAGACGGAAAATGAAGAAAAATAGAATATACGGTACACTTAGACTGCATTCGTAACAATTGTGCAGAACTCTGTTCAGGTTGTTCCATTTGTTCTGCCTTTCGAATGCGATGGAACAGATCCAAAATGGCTTAAAAGGCAGCACTTGTACAGTGGTATTAGTAGAAATTGAAGAATCGCAATATAAAAAGGATACAACAGTGTTGAGGACTGGCCCTCATGACAGCAGTGATACTACACTCATTGTAAACATTGTTGCAAATTATAACACTATATTTAATTCACTCTTAAAGCGATTAAAGAGGATATGAAGGTAGGAGTTTGACAAATAATAAGAATATAGAAAGAAAAATAGATAAATAAATGAATAATTTCTGTTGAAGTGTTCACCTCTGGCTCTCCCACACATATTTTTATTTTGATTAAGGATTTAGACAGTTTATAGGTCCTTGCCTAATGGTATACACAACTTTCATCAGCAAAAACCCTGACAGTGTTTTTGTAAGAAGGTCAAACTCAGAAGTCAAGGTCAAATTTTCATCCTCATAATAAAAGGTATAAGACTTGCAAAAATAAATACACATGTTTAAGAGTTAAGTTCAAGGTTTGAGTTTTTGCAGAAAAAATACTTGCATCAGTTTAAATATATAATAATTATGGCACAAAAAGTCACTAGCCCAATGCCCAAGGCAACTTAGGCACGGTCCATTTGATATTCGGGGGGGGGGTGCTTGGGTTTTTTTTCGAAAAAAATAATTTTGCTCTGAATTTTGATGAAAAAAATAAATTTGCTTATGGTGTGACAGAAAAAAATAATCTTGCTCTTAATTACAAATAATCTGAATTTAAAGAATTACCATAAAATTTTGCTAAAATTCTTGAAATTTTTCCGGCTCGCTTCGCTCGCCGCAGTTTTCAGTCTATCAAAAAAAAATTTGGCTCGCTTCGCTCGCCATAGTTTTTTATCAAACATTATTTAATAATGTCAAAGTTAATATATTTGAAGATATCAAAAGTGTTAGCAATATTTATGTATTACTATTAATACATGTTGCATGTATCCCCATACAGTCTAACTTTATGTTCTTGTAAGCAGAACTTCAATTATTCACCAATTTACAATTCAACATTTAAAATTTTGTCTAGAAGACCTTCCCCCACAGACCCTCTTATATTCATGTACCTTATATAAATTTTGTTTATTTAGAATTGTATTGTAAAAATCTAGTTTTATCTCTTTATTTAGAATTGAATTGACTACTTGCATAAAAATAAAGTTTTGAGTAAATAAATATTAATCATTTCTATTGATAAAACACAAACATTCTTAATTTATTTGCACATCACTTTGTTAAAAAGAAAATTTCCTTGCTCCGACTTTGCAATAAAAAATAATTTTGCCCCGGTCCGAGGCGAAAAAAAAAATCTTGCTCCGACAAAAAACCCAAGCCCCCCCCCCCCCCAGAATATCAAATGGACCGTGCCTTAGAATTGTGTCCAGCTAACGGAAAAGGCCTAATAATTTAACTATTATACTGCAACCAAATGTATTGCAGAATGTGTCAATGGGTTTGTGGTTCAAAAACTCATTTTCGAGAGAAGATTGTTACGGGGCCCGTTGGGATGAAATATTAACATCCCCCAAAGTTACAAAGACATGCATCCTTTGAACGTAATACTAAGTACCGTGCATTCAAGCCATAGGAAATGTGCTGTAATTTCAGTATTCTTAATTTCTTTTACATGATATGCATACCTCTCCCTTGGCTGGTGCTGGGGGTGGGGGGGGGGGGGGGGGGAGCAGATTATTTTCGGAATAGTCCTTTACACATTATCGTACATAATTTATGGCAAGTAAGATATTTAAATTTGCTCTAAGGCAAGTACAAGACACATTTTGAACATAGGAAAGAAGGATGACTTTAGATCTACATAGGAAAATTAACCTCCTCCATGCAAAACATTCACTGCACTTGCATCGTTTGAAGGGTTGGACAACATATACAATCATGTAATATGTATGGTTAAGTTTGTAGAAGTATATATGACACTTTTACGGGAGATGTGTGCCCCCATTGCTTTATTTGATGTGAATATTGTCCCTCATTCATGTTAGACCAGCATATTTTCTGCCATGTTGTTTCTGTTCTGTGCCGTCTGCACCTGCTTTATGAAAAGAACAAGAGGAACAGGTTCCGAACACTGTTCTGTCGTGTTCGAAAGTTCAGAACAGTGTTCTGCCTGTTAAATGCGTTACGAATGCAGCCTAAACAAAAGATAAATTATCTTAGTTGAAGCACCCAACGCAAGAATCCGCCCCCCCCCTCCACGCTATAAAACAGAAAAGTTTACATTCATACCAAGGGACACAATTAGAAACAACCAATTAAATTTATTTCATAAAATTCTCATTAGTGATGCTTCCAGCGGAGCCACCAAAATCCATTTCAGTGGCGCCCTCTTTTACCTTTTGAATTTAGATTTGTACATTTACTTTACAGAGAGTTCGCGGCTCCAAATTTCCCGTAGGGTCGATTCAGTAGCATATCCAAATAAAATATATATTCAAAGTAGCAATGGAGGGATGCATCAACCAGAAAAAATTGGGATCTTAACCCCTGTACACATGCTCGATCAAAGAGACTTTCTGTACAAAATGGGGTATTCAAGCACTTACACAATGGGGAAGTCCCTTCGGGTACACGTCAAAACATGGCTGCTCTAAACTTTGAAGTTGCACAATCTGTATACATTTTAGTATAGGAGTTTTGTTGTCCTTTCTCTCATGTTAATATCTTGAAGAAGATAGGATGAAACTAAAAATAACACAACTGAAAGTGAAAGAGAGTGATAAAGCAAACTGAATGAATTTAATAACTAAGAATAAAGCCCAGGAAATTCGGGTTTTTACAGCGCCATCTACAATAAATTTCGTTAAGCAAATGACTTTTGTGTTATCTTATCCAGGTGTTTGTATGTGCAGTTGTTTTCATGATTTATTTAGTTTGAATACATTTTATCGAAAAAGTGGTTCTATTGTTCAGTTCATGCCTTCTAAAAAGAAAAAGTATGATTATGTTTATTAATGTTTTCACCAGATGACGAGAAGCAACTTCATGACGCACAAGATTCAAGGGTATTTTTGAAATATTTTGTGCATCGCCTCTCTCAACACAACACAACTTATATTGAGATTTTCGGCATATAAATATGACTTCAACCATGCACTTTACAACAAATGTACCGATCCCGTTGTGTTCTTTTTGGAAGTGGGGAGGGGGGAAATCAATTCTAACACAGGTCCTTACTTTCTTTCCACACAGTCTATCCCTAACGTATCATCCGCTTTCCTCTCCACGACACATAGCTAGACACGCCAAGGAGGGGCCTGTGTCGTTCCTTTTCCTCCCGTTTAGGGGGGGGGGGAAGGGGGGGGAGAAAAAAGAAGTAAAAAGAAAGAAAGAAAGAAAGAAAGAAAAAAGATAAGAAATAAAAACAAATTTCTGGGGAAAGAATTTCTGAATATCACCAAGGCAAATAAAATCATACTACAGTGTTAAGACGAAAAAAGAAGAAAAATAGAACATACGATACACTTAATAAAACATGAATTATTTAAGTTGTTGCACCCAACGCAAGACTCCGAACCCCCTCCCCACATCAATGCGATATAACGAAAAAGTTTACATACATACCAAGGGACACAATTAGAAACTAGGGACAACCAATTAAATTTATTTCATTAAATTCTCATCAGTGATGCTTCCAGCGGAGCCACCAAAATCCATTTCAGAAGCGCCCTCTTTTACTTTTTGAATTTAGATTTGTACATTTACTTTACAGAGAGTTCGCGGCTCCAAATTTCCTGTAGGGTCGATTCAGTAGCATATCCAAATAAAATATATATTCAAAATAGCATTGGAGGGATGGCAACTAAATCATTTATGTTTTATATGAATTAAAAGATGCATCAACCAGAAAAAAATTGGGATCTTCAACCCTGTACACATGCTCGATCAAAGAGACTTTCTGTACAAAATGGGGTATTCAAGCACTTACAAAATGGGGAAGTCCCTTCGGGTACACGTCAAAACATGGCTGCTCTAAAATTTAAAGTTGCACAATCTGTATACATTTTAGTATAGGAGTTTTGTTGTCCTTTCTCTCATGTTAATATCTTGAAGAAGATAGGATGAAACTAAAAATAACACAACTGAAAGTGAAAGAGAGTGATAAAGCAAACTGAATGAATTTAATAACTAAGAATAAAGCCCAGGAAATTCGGGTTTTTACAGCGCCATCTACAATAAATTTCGTTAAGCAAATGACTTTTGTGTTATCTTATCCAGGTGTTTGTATGTGCAGTTGTTTTCATGATTTATTTAGTTTGAATACATTTTATCGAAAAAGTGGTTCTATTGTTCAGTTCATGCCTTCTAAAAAGAAAAAGTATGATTATGTTTATTAATGTTTTCACCAGATGACGAGAAGCAACTTCATGACGCACAAGATTCAAGGGTATTTTTGAAATATTTTGTGCATCGCCTCTCTCAACACAACACAACTTATATTGAGATTTTCGGCATATAAATATGACTTCAACCATGCACTTTACAACAAATGTACCGATCCCGTTGTGTTCTTTTTGGAAGTGGGGAGAGGGGAAATCAATTCTAACACAGGTCCTTACTTTCTTTCCACACAGTCTATCCCTAACGTATCATCCGCTTTCCTCTCCACGACACATAGCTAGACACGCCAAGGAGGGGCCTGTGTCGTTCCTTTTCCTCCCGTTTAGGGGGGGGGGAAGGGGGGGGAGAAAAAAGAAGTAAAAAGAAAGAAAGAAAGAAAGAAAGAAAAAGAATAAGAAATAAAAACAAATTTCTGGGGAAAGAATTTCTGAATATCACCAAGGCAAATAAAATCATACTACAGTGTTAAGACGAAAAAAGAAGAAAAATAGAACATACGATACACTTAATAAAACATGAATTATTTAAGTTGTTGCACCCAACGCAAGACTCCGAACCCCCTCCCCACATCAATGCGATATAACGAAAAAGTTTACATACATACCAAGGGACACAATTAGAAACTAGGGACAACCAATTAAATTTATTTCATTAAATTCTCATCAGTGATGCTTCCAGCGGAGCCACCAAAATCCATTTCAGAAGCGCCCTCTTTTACTTTTTGAATTTAGATTTGTACATTTACTTTACAGAGAGTTCGCGGCTCCAAATTTCCTGTAGGGTCGATTCAGTAGCATATCCAAATAAAATATATATTCAAAATAGCATTGGAGGGATGGCAACTAAATCATTTATGTTTTATATGAATTAAAAGATGCATCAACCAGAAAAAAATTGGGATCTTCAACCCTGTACACATGCTCGATCAAAGAGACTTTCTGTACAAAATGGGGTATTCAAGCACTTACAAAATGGGGAAGTCCCTTCGGGTACACGTCAAAACATGGCTGCTCTAAAATTTAAAGTTGCACAATCTGTATACATTTTAGTATAGGAGTTTTGTTGTCCTTTCTCTCATGTTAATATCTTGAAGAAGATAGGATGAAACTAAAAATAACACAACTGAAAGTGAAAGAGAGTGATAAAGCAAACTGAATGAATTTAATAACTAAGAATAAAGCCCAGGAAATTCGGGTTTTTACAGCGCCATCTACAATAAATTTCGTTAAGCAAATGACTTTTGTGTTATCTTATCCAGGTGTTTGTATGTGCAGTTGTTTTCATGATTTATTTAGTTTGAATACATTTTATCGAAAAAGTGGTTCTATTGTTCAGTTCATGCCTTCTAAAAAGAAAAAGTATGATTATGTTTATTAATGTTTTCACCAGATGACGAGAAGCAACTTCATGACGCACAAGATTCAAGGGTATTTTTGAAATATTTTGTGCATCGCCTCTCTCAACACAACACAACTTATATTGAGATTTTCGGCATATAAATATGACTTCAACCATGCACTTTACAACAAATGTACCGATCCCGTTGTGTTCTTTTTGGAAGTGGGGAGAGGGGAAATCAATTCTAACACAGGTCCTTACTTTCTTTCCACACAGTCTATCCCTAACGTATCATCCGCTTTCCTCTCCACGACACATAGCTAGACACGCCAAGGAGGGGCCTGTGTCGTTCCTTTTCCTCCCGTTTAGGGGGGGGGGGGGAAGGGGGGGGGAGAAAAAAGAAGTAAAAAGAAAGAAAGAAAGAAAGAAAGAAAGAAAAAGAATAAGAAATAAAAACAAATTTCTGGGGAAAGAATTTCTGAATATCACCAAGGCAAATAAAATCATACTACAGTGTTAAGACGAAAAAAGAAGAAAAATAGAACATACGATACACTTAATAAAACATGAATTATTTAAGTTGTTGCACCCAACGCAAGACTCCGAACCCCCTCCCCACATCAATGCGATATAACGAAAAAGTTTACATACATACCAAGGGACACAATTAGAAACTAGGGACAACCAATTAAATTTATTTCATTAAATTCTCATCAGTGATGCTTCCAGCGGAGCCACCAAAATCCATTTCAGAAGCGCCCTCTTTTACTTTTTGAATTTAGATTTGTACATTTACTTTACAGAGAGTTCGCGGCTCCAAATTTCCTGTAGGGTCGATTCAGTAGCATATCCAAATAAAATATATATTCAAAATAGCATTGGAGGGATGGCAACTAAATCATTTATGTTTTATATGAATTAAAAGATGCATCAACCAGAAAAAAATTGGGATCTTCAACCCTGTACACATGCTCGATCAAAGAGACTTTCTGTACAAAATGGGGTATTCAAGCACTTACAAAATGGGGAAGTCCCTTCGGGTACACGTCAAAACATGGCTGCTCTAAAATTTAAAGTTGCACAATCTGTATACATTTTAGTATAGGAGTTTTGTTGTCCTTTCTCTCATGTTAATATCTTGAAGAAGATAGGATGAAACTAAAAATAACACAACTGAAAGTGAAAGAGAGTGATAAAGCAAACTGAATGAATTTAATAACTAAGAATAAAGCCCAGGAAATTCGGGTTTTTACAGCGCCATCTACAATAAATTTCGTTAAGCAAATGACTTTTGTGTTATCTTATCCAGGTGTTTGTATGTGCAGTTGTTTTCATGATTTATTTAGTTTGAATACATTTTATCGAAAAAGTGGTTCTATTGTTCAGTTCATGCCTTCTAAAAAGAAAAAGTATGATTATGTTTATTAATGTTTTCACCAGATGACGAGAAGCAACTTCATGACGCACAAGATTCAAGGGTATTTTTGAAATATTTTGTGCATCGCCTCTCTCAACACAACACAACTTATATTGAGATTTTCGGCATATAAATATGACTTCAACCATGCACTTTACAACAAATGTACCGATCCCGTTGTGTTCTTTTTGGAAGTGGGGAGAGGGGAAATCAATTCTAACACAGGTCCTTACTTTCTTTCCACACAGTCTATCCCTAACGTATCATCCGCTTTCCTCTCCACGACACATAGCTAGACACGCCAAGGAGGGGCCTGTGTCGTTCCTTTTCCTCCCGTTTAGGGGGGGGGGGGGAAGGGGGGGGGGAGAAAAAAGAAGTAAAAAGAAAGAAAGAAAGAAAGAAAGAAAAAGAATAAGAAATAAAAACAAATTTCTGGGGAAAGAATTTCTGAATATCACCAAGGCAAATAAAATCATACTACAGTGTTAAGACGAAAAAAGAAGAAAAATAGAACATACGATACACTTAATAAAACATGAATTATTTAAGTTGTTGCACCCAACGCAAGACTCCGAACCCCCTCCCCACATCAATGCGATATAACGAAAAAGTTTACATACATACCAAGGGACACAATTAGAAACTAGGGACAACCAATTAAATTTATTTCATTAAATTCTCATCAGTGATGCTTCCAGCGGAGCCACCAAAATCCATTTCAGAAGCGCCCTCTTTTACTTTTTGAATTTAGATTTGTACATTTACTTTACAGAGAGTTCGCGGCTCCAAATTTCCTGTAGGGTCGATTCAGTAGCATATCCAAATAAAATATATATTCAAAATAGCATTGGAGGGATGGCAACTAAATCATTTATGTTTTATATGAATTAAAAGATGCATCAACCAGAAAAAAATTGGGATCTTCAACCCTGTACACATGCTCGATCAAAGAGACTTTCTGTACAAAATGGGGTATTCAAGCACTTACAAAATGGGGAAGTCCCTTCGGGTACACGTCAAAACATGGCTGCTCTAAAATTTAAAGTTGCACAATCTGTATACATTTTAGTATAGGAGTTTTGTTGTCCTTTCTCTCATGTTAATATCTTGAAGAAGATAGGATGAAACTAAAAATAACACAACTGAAAGTGAAAGAGAGTGATAAAGCAAACTGAATGAATTTAATAACTAAGAATAAAGCCCAGGAAATTCGGGTTTTTACAGCGCCATCTACAATAAATTTCGTTAAGCAAATGACTTTTGTGTTATCTTATCCAGGTGTTTGTATGTGCAGTTGTTTTCATGATTTATTTAGTTTGAATACATTTTATCGAAAAAGTGGTTCTATTGTTCAGTTCATGCCTTCTAAAAAGAAAAAGTATGATTATGTTTATTAATGTTTTCACCAGATGACGAGAAGCAACTTCATGACGCACAAGATTCAAGGGTATTTTTGAAATATTTTGTGCATCGCCTCTCTCAACACAACACAACTTATATTGAGATTTTCGGCATATAAATATGACTTCAACCATGCACTTTACAACAAATGTACCGATCCCGTTGTGTTCTTTTTGGAAGTGGGGAGAGGGGAAATCAATTCTAACACAGGTCCTTACTTTCTTTCCACACAGTCTATCCCTAACGTATCATCCGCTTTCCTCTCCACGACACATAGCTAGACACGCCAAGGAGGGGCCTGTGTCGTTCCTTTTCCTCCCGTTTAGGGGGGGGGGGGGAAGGGGGGGGGGGAGAAAAAAGAAGTAAAAAGAAAGAAAGAAAGAAAGAAAGAAAAAGAATAAGAAATAAAAACAAATTTCTGGGGAAAGAATTTCTGAATATCACCAAGGCAAATAAAATCATACTACAGTGTTAAGACGAAAAAAGAAGAAAAATAGAACATACGATACACTTAATAAAACATGAATTATTTAAGTTGTTGCACCCAACGCAAGACTCCGAACCCCCTCCCCACATCAATGCGATATAACGAAAAAGTTTACATACATACCAAGGGACACAATTAGAAACTAGGGACAACCAATTAAATTTATTTCATTAAATTCTCATCAGTGATGCTTCCAGCGGAGCCACCAAAATCCATTTCAGAAGCGCCCTCTTTTACTTTTTGAATTTAGATTTGTACATTTACTTTACAGAGAGTTCGCGGCTCCAAATTTCCTGTAGGGTCGATTCAGTAGCATATCCAAATAAAATATATATTCAAAATAGCATTGGAGGGATGGCAACTAAATCATTTATGTTTTATATGAATTAAAAGATGCATCAACCAGAAAAAAATTGGGATCTTCAACCCTGTACACATGCTCGATCAAAGAGACTTTCTGTACAAAATGGGGTATTCAAGCACTTACAAAATGGGGAAGTCCCTTCGGGTACACGTCAAAACATGGCTGCTCTAAAATTTAAAGTTGCACAATCTGTATACATTTTAGTATAGGAGTTTTGTTGTCCTTTCTCTCATGTTAATATCTTGAAGAAGATAGGATGAAACTAAAAATAACACAACTGAAAGTGAAAGAGAGTGATAAAGCAAACTGAATGAATTTAATAACTAAGAATAAAGCCCAGGAAATTCGGGTTTTTACAGCGCCATCTACAATAAATTTCGTTAAGCAAATGACTTTTGTGTTATCTTATCCAGGTGTTTGTATGTGCAGTTGTTTTCATGATTTATTTAGTTTGAATACATTTTATCGAAAAAGTGGTTCTATTGTTCAGTTCATGCCTTCTAAAAAGAAAAAGTATGATTATGTTTATTAATGTTTTCACCAGATGACGAGAAGCAACTTCATGACGCACAAGATTCAAGGGTATTTTTGAAATATTTTGTGCATCGCCTCTCTCAACACAACACAACTTATATTGAGATTTTCGGCATATAAATATGACTTCAACCATGCACTTTACAACAAATGTACCGATCCCGTTGTGTTCTTTTTGGAAGTGGGGAGAGGGGAAATCAATTCTAACACAGGTCCTTACTTTCTTTCCACACAGTCTATCCCTAACGTATCATCCGCTTTCCTCTCCACGACACATAGCTAGACACGCCAAGGAGGGGCCTGTGTCGTTCCTTTTCCTCCCGTTTAGGGGGGGGGGGGGAAGGGGGGGGGGGGAGAAAAAAGAAGTAAAAAGAAAGAAAGAAAGAAAGAAAGAAAGAAAAAGAATAAGAAATAAAAACAAATTTCTGGGGAAAGAATTTCTGAATATCACCAAGGCAAATAAAATCATACTACAGTGTTAAGACGAAAAAAGAAGAAAAATAGAACATACGATACACTTAATAAAACATGAATTATTTAAGTTGTTGCACCCAACGCAAGACTCCGAACCCCCTCCCCACATCAATGCGATATAACGAAAAAGTTTACATACATACCAAGGGACACAATTAGAAACTAGGGACAACCAATTAAATTTATTTCATTAAATTCTCATCAGTGATGCTTCCAGCGGAGCCACCAAAATCCATTTCAGAAGCGCCCTCTTTTACTTTTTGAATTTAGATTTGTACATTTACTTTACAGAGAGTTCGCGGCTCCAAATTTCCTGTAGGGTCGATTCAGTAGCATATCCAAATAAAATATATATTCAAAATAGCATTGGAGGGATGGCAACTAAATCATTTATGTTTTATATGAATTAAAAGATGCATCAACCAGAAAAAAATTGGGATCTTCAACCCTGTACACATGCTCGATCAAAGAGACTTTCTGTACAAAATGGGGTATTCAAGCACTTACAAAATGGGGAAGTCCCTTCGGGTACACGTCAAAACATGGCTGCTCTAAAATTTAAAGTTGCACAATCTGTATACATTTTAGTATAGGAGTTTTGTTGTCCTTTCTCTCATGTTAATATCTTGAAGAAGATAGGATGAAACTAAAAATAACACAACTGAAAGTGAAAGAGAGTGATAAAGCAAACTGAATGAATTTAATAACTAAGAATAAAGCCCAGGAAATTCGGGTTTTTACAGCGCCATCTACAATTAATTTCGTTAAGCAAATGACTTTTGTGTTATCTTATCCAGGTGTTTGTATGTGCAGTTGTTTTCATGAATTATTTAGTTCAAGTGGTTCTTGCTATTTAAAGAAAAAATCTCAAAAGATTTTTGATGGTTATATCTAATTGTAACATTTTATCTACATTAATTTCTTCGTTTACGTTTTTCATATGATAGATTTCATTCATTGAATAAAAAGACGGAAAAGAAGTATGGAGATACTAACGGCTTCAAACATCAATGTTGAGAAATTGAATTATTTTTATATAATGTTTGAATCATTTAGTCAAAGTTATGCACAGTGTAGGTAGCGACTAAGTTTTAAATCTAAATGCAAAATCTGCAATTTTGTATCTTTTTCAATATAGCTTTTGTCTTTCTTTGAAAATGAATTATCATGTACCATTTTACTCTTGTGTATTTCATTTGAAGAATACGCAAACGAAGTAGATAAGATAAGGAATAGTAGGTAATAAAGTATCATATCTGGACAGAAACTATAGAATTTTCCCACAAAATAGATAGATATATAAGTCTTGATCGATTGTTTTAGGCTTACAATACGTTCACTAACTTTTTTGAGATGAAAGAAATAATTACAAAAAATCAAGTAATAAGGAAAGAAATGTGAAAATATGACTTTTTCTCATTTGATAAACTTCCATTTGAAAAAAAAAATGTAGAGCTTGAGACGGATTCGATCCAGCGACTTTCATCAGCTTGGTGGAAGTGTCAGTGCCTTAGACCACTCGACCACGAAGCGCTTATAAAGAGTGAATCTAAGATTTAATATATCCTTTATATCTTTCAGTAAATTGAAATATTTCTTCCAGAGGGAAAAGATGATACAAATAAAATCAAAAGCAATCAAATACACAAATGTTCGACTACTTTGCCTTTATCCAGTGTGAAAAACGACAAGGTATATTTCTTTATCTTTGTTTATAACAAACGTACGTACAACGTTGTGCTTATCCCACTTCCGTTTTAATATCATTTCTAACGTTTGAATACATTTTATCGAGAAAGTGGTTCTATTGTTCAGTTCATGCCTTCTAAAAAGAAAAAGTATGATTATGTTTATTAATGTTTTCACCAGATGACGAGAAGCAACTTCATGACGCACATGATTCAAGGGTATTTTTGAAATATTTTGTGCATCGCCTCTCTCAACAAAACACAACTTATATTGAGATTTTCGGCATATAAATATGACTTCAACCATGCACTTTACAACAAATGTACCGATCCCGTTGTGTTCTTTTTGGAAGTGGGAGGGGGGGGGGGAAATCAATTCTAACACAGGTCCTTACTTTCTTTCCACACAGTCTATCCCTAACGTATCATCCGCTTTCCTCTCCACGACACATAGCTAGACACGCCAAGGAGGGGCCTGTGTCGTTCCTTTTCCTCCCGTTTAGGGGGGGGGAAGGGGGGGGAGAAAAAAGAAGTAAAAAGAAAGAAAGAAAGAAAGAAAGAAAAAGAATAAGAAATAAAAACAAATTTCTGGGGAAAGAATTTCTGAATATCACCAAGGCAAATAAAATCATACTACAGTGTTAAGACGAAAAAAGAAGAAAAATAGAACATACGATACACTTAATAAAACATGAATTATTTAAGTTGTTGCACCCAACGCAAGACTCCGAACCCCCTCCCCACATCAATGCGATATAACGAAAAAGTTTACATACATACCAAGGGTCACAATTAGAAACTAGGGACAACCAATTAAATTTATTTCATTAAATTCTCATCAGTGATGCTTCCAGCGGAGCCACCAAAATCCATTTCAGAAGCGCCCTCTTTTACTTTTTGAATTTAGATTTGTACATTTACTTTACAGAGAGTTCGCGGCTCCAAATTTCCTGTAGGGTCGATTCAGTAGCATATCCAAATAAAATATATATTCAAAATAGCATTGGAGGGATGGCAACTAAATCATTTATGTTTTATATGAATTAAAAGATGCATCAACCAGAAAAAAATTGGGATCTTCAACCCTGTACACATGCTCGATCAAAGAGACTTTCTGTACAAAATGGGGTATTCAAGCACTTACAAAATGGGGAAGTCCCTTCGGGTACACGTCAAAACATGGCTGCTCTAAAATTTAAAGTTGCACAATCTGTATACATTTTAGTATAGGAGTTTTGTTGTCCTTTCTCTCATGTTAATATCTTGAAGAAGATAGGATGAAACTAAAAATAACACAACTGAAAGTGAAAGAGAGTGATAAAGCAAACTGAATGAATTTAATAACTAAGAATAAAGCCCAGGAAATTCGGGTTTTTACAGCGCCATCTACAATTAATTTCGTTAAGCAAATGACTTTTGTGTTATCTTATCCAGGTGTTTGTATGTGCAGTTGTTTTCATGAATTATTTAGTTCAAGTGGTTCTTGCTATTTAAAGAAAAAATCTCAAAAGATTTTTGATGGTTATATCTAATTGTAACATTTTATCTACATTAATTTCTTCGTTTACGTTTTTCATATGATAGATTTCATTCATTGAATAAAAAGACGGAAAAGAAGTATGGAGATACTAACGGCTTCAAACATCAATGTTGAGAAATTGAATTATTTTTATATAATGTTTGAATCATTTAGTCAAAGTTATGCACAGTGTAGGTAGCGACTAAGTTTTAAATCTAAATGCAAAATCTGCAATTTTGTATCTTTTTCAATATAGCTTTTGTCTTTCTTTGAAAATGAATTATCATGTACCATTTTACTCTTGTGTATTTCATTTGAAGAATACGCAAACGAAGTAGATAAGATAAGGAATAGTAGGTAATAAAGTATCATATCTGGACAGAAACTATAGAATTTTCCCACAAAATAGATAGATATATAAGTCTTGATCGATTGTTTTAGGCTTACAATACGTTCACTAACTTTTTTGAGATGAAAGAAATAATTACAAAAAATCAAGTAATAAGGAAAGAAATGTGAAAATATGACTTTTTCTCATTTGATAAACTTCCATTTGAAAAAAAAAATGTAGAGCTTGAGACGGATTCGATCCAGCGACTTTCATCAGCTTGGTGGAAGTGTCAGCGCCTTAGACCACTCGACCACGAAGCGCTTATAAAGAGTGAATCTAAGATTTAATATATCCTTTATATCTTTCAGTAAATTGAAATATTTCTTCCAGAGGGAAAAGATGATACAAATAAAATCAAAAGCAATCAAATACACAAATGTTCGACTACTTTGCCTTTATCCAGTGTGAAAAACGACAAGGTATATTTCTTTATCTTTGTTTATAACAAACGTACGTACAACGTTGTGCTTATCCCACTTCCGTTTTAATATCATTTCTAACGTTTGAATACATTTTATCGAGAAAGTGGTTCTATTGTTCAGTTCATGCCTTCTAAAAAGAAAAAGTATGATTATGTTTATTAATGTTTTCACCAGATGACGAGAAGCAACTTCATGACGCACATGATTCAAGGGTATTTTTGAAATATTTTGTGCATCGCCTCTCTCAACAAAACACAACTTATATTGAGATTTTCGGCATATAAATATGACTTCAACCATGCACTTTACAACAAATGTACCGATCCCGTTGTGTTCTTTTTGGAAGTGGGAGGGGGGGGGGGGAAATCAATTCTAACACAGGTCCTTACTTTCTTTCCACACAGTCTATCCCTAACGTATCATCCGCTTTCCTCTCCACGACACATAGCTAGACACGCCAAGGAGGGGCCTGTGTCGTTCCTTTTCCTCCCGTTTAGGGGGGGGAAGGGGGGGGGGGGAGAAAAAAGAAGTAAAAAGAAAGAAAGAAAGAAAGAAAGAAAAAGAATAAGAAATAAAAACAAATTTCTGGGGAAAGAATTTCTGAATATCACCAAGGCAAATAAAATCATACTACAGTGTTAAGACGAAAAAAGAAGAAAAATAGAACATACGATACACTTAATAAAACATGAATTATTTAAGTTGTTGCACCCAACGCAAGACTCCGAACCCCCTCCCCACATCAATGCGATATAAAGAAAAAGTTTACATACATACCAAGGGACACAATTAGAAACTAGGGACAACCAATTAAATTTATTTCATTAAATTCTCATCAGTGATGCTTCCAGCGGAGCCACCAAAATCCATTTCAGAAGCGCCCTCTTTTACTTTTTGAATTTAGATTTGTACATTTACTTTACAGAGAGTTCGCGGCTCCAAATTTCCTGTAGGGTCGATTCAGTAGCATATCCAAATAAAATATATATTCAAAATAGCATTGGAGGGATGGCAACTAAATCATTTATGTTTTATATAAATTAAAAGATGCATCAACCAGAAAAAAATTGGGATCTTCAACCCTGTACACATGCTCGATCAAAGAGACTTTCTGTACAAAATGGGGTATTCAAGCACTTACAAAATGGGGAAGTCCCTTCGGGTACACGTCAAAACATGGCTGCTCTAAAATTTAAAGTTGCACAATCTGTATACATTTTAGTATAGGAGTTTTGTTGTCCTTTCTCTCATGTTAATATCTTGAAGAAGATAGGATGAAACTAAAAATAACACAACTGAAAGTGAAAGAGAGTGATAAAGCAAACTGAATGAATTTAATAACTAAGAATAAAGCCCAGGAAATTCGGGTTTTTACAGCGCCATCTACAATTAATTTCGTTAAGCAAATGACTTTTGTGTTATCTTATCCAGGTGTTTGTATGTGCAGTTGTTTTCATGAATTATTTAGTTCAAGTGGTTCTTGCTATTTAAAGAAAAAATCTCAAAAGATTTTTGATGGTTATATCTAATTGTAACATTTTATCTACATTAATTTCTTCGTTTACGTTTTTCATATGATAGATTTCATTCATTGAATAAAAAGACGGAAAAGAAGTATGGAGATACTAACGGCTTCAAACATCAATGTTGAGAAATTGAATTATTTTTATATAATGTTTGAATCATTTAGTCAAAGTTATGCACAGTGTAGGTAGCGACTAAGTTTTAAATCTAAATGCAAAATCTGCAATTTTGTATCTTTTTCAATATAGCTTTTGTCTTTCTTTGAAAATGAATTATCATGTACCATTTTACTCTTGTGTATTTCATTTGAAGAATACGCAAACGAAGTAGATAAGATAAGGAATAGTAGGTAATAAAGTATCATATCTGGACAGAAACTATAGAATTTTCCCACAAAATAGATAGATATATAAGTCTTGATCGATTGTTTTAGGCTTACAATACGTTCACTAACTTTTTTGAGATGAAAGAAATAATTACAAAAAATCAAGTAATAAGGAAAGAAATGTGAAAATATGACTTTTTCTCATTTGATAAACTTCCATTTGAAAAAAAAAATGTAGAGCTTGAGACGGATTCGATCCAGCGACTTTCATCAGCTTGGTGGAAGTGTCAGCGCCTTAGACCACTCGACCACGAAGCGCTTATAAAGAGTGAATCTAAGATTTAATATATCCTTTATATCTTTCAGTAAATTGAAATATTTCTTCCAGAGGGAAAAGATGATACAAATAAAATCAAAAGCAATCAAATACACAAATGTTCGACTACTTTGCCTTTATCCAGTGTGAAAAACGACAAGGTATATTTCTTTATCTTTGTTTATAACAAACGTACGTACAACGTTGTGCTTATCCCACTTCCGTTTTAATATCATTTCTAACGTTTGAATACATTTTATCGAGAAAGTGGTTCTATTGTTCAGTTCATGCCTTCTAAAAAGAAAAAGTATGATTATGTTTATTAATGTTTTCACCAGATGACGAGAAGCAACTTCATGACGCACATGATTCAAGGGTATTTTTGAAATATTTTGTGCATCGCCTCTCTCAACAAAACACAACTTATATTGAGATTTTCGGCATATAAATATGACTTCAACCATGCACTTTACAACAAATGTACCGATCCCGTTGTGTTCTTTTTGGAAGTGGGAGGGGGGGGGGAAATCAATTCTAACACAGGTCCTTACTTTCTTTCCACACAGTCTATCCCTAACGTATCATCCGCTTTCCTCTCCACGACACATAGCTAGACACGCCAAGGAGGGGCCTGTGTCGTTCCTTTTCCTCCCGTTTAGGGGGGGGAAGGGGGGGGGAGAAAAAAGAAGTAAAAAGAAAGAAAGAAAGAAAGAAAGAAAAAGAATAAGAAATAAAAACAAATTTCTGGGGAAAGAATTTCTGAATATCACCAAGGCAAATAAAATCATACTACAGTGTTAAGACGAAAAAAGAAGAAAAATAGAACATACGATACACTTAATAAAACATGAATTATTTAAGTTGTTGCACCCAACGCAAGACTCCGAACCCCCTCCCCACATCAATGCGATATAAAGAAAAAGTTTACATACATACCAAGGGACACAATTAGAAACTAGGGACAACCAATTAAATTTATTTCATTAAATTCTCATCAGTGATGCTTCCAGCGGAGCCACCAAAATCCATTTCAGAAGCGCCCTCTTTTACTTTTTGAATTTAGATTTGTACATTTACTTTACAGAGAGTTCGCGGCTCCAAATTTCCTGTAGGGTCGATTCAGTAGCATATCCAAATAAAATATATATTCAAAATAGCATTGGAGGGATGGCAACTAAATCATTTATGTTTTATATAAATTAAAAGATGCATCAACCAGAAAAAAATTGGGATCTTCAACCCTGTACACATGCTCGATCAAAGAGACTTTCTGTACAAAATGGGGTATTCAAGCACTTACAAAATGGGGAAGTCCCTTCGGGTACACGTCAAAACATGGCTGCTCTAAAATTTAAAGTTGCACAATCTGTATACATTTTAGTATAGGAGTTTTGTTGTCCTTTCTCTCATGTTAATATCTTGAAGAAGATAGGATGAAACTAAAAATAACACAACTGAAAGTGAAAGAGAGTGATAAAGCAAACTGAATGAATTTAATAACTAAGAATAAAGCCCAGGAAATTCGGGTTTTTACAGCGCCATCTACAATTAATTTCGTTAAGCAAATGACTTTTGTGTTATCTTATCCAGGTGTTTGTATGTGCAGTTGTTTTCATGAATTATTTAGTTCAAGTGGTTCTTGCTATTTAAAGAAAAAATCTCAAAAGATTTTTGATGGTTATATCTAATTGTAACATTTTATCTACATTAATTTCTTCGTTTACGTTTTTCATATGATAGATTTCATTCATTGAATAAAAAGACGGAAAAGAAGTATGGAGATACTAACGGCTTCAAACATCAATGTTGAGAAATTGAATTATTTTTATATAATGTTTGAATCATTTAGTCAAAGTTATGCACAGTGTAGGTAGCGACTAAGTTTTAAATCTAAATGCAAAATCTGCAATTTTGTATCTTTTTCAATATAGCTTTTGTCTTTCTTTGAAAATGAATTATCATGTACCATTTTACTCTTGTGTATTTCATTTGAAGAATACGCAAACGAAGTAGATAAGATAAGGAATAGTAGGTAATAAAGTATCATATCTGGACAGAAACTATAGAATTTTCCCACAAAATAGATAGATATATAAGTCTTGATCGATTGTTTTAGGCTTACAATACGTTCACTAACTTTTTTGAGATGAAAGAAATAATTACAAAAAATCAAGTAATAAGGAAAGAAATGTGAAAATATGACTTTTTCTCATTTGATAAACTTCCATTTGAAAAAAAAAATGTAGAGCTTGAGACGGATTCGATCCAGCGACTTTCATCAGCTTGGTGGAAGTGTCAGCGCCTTAGACCACTCGACCACGAAGCGCTTATAAAGAGTGAATCTAAGATTTAATATATCCTTTATATCTTTCAGTAAATTGAAATATTTCTTCCAGAGGGAAAAGATGATACAAATAAAATCAAAAGCAATCAAATACACAAATGTTCGACTACTTTGCCTTTATCCAGTGTGAAAAACGACAAGGTATATTTCTTTATCTTTGTTTATAACAAACGTACGTACAACGTTGTGCTTATCCCACTTCCGTTTTAATATCATTTCTAACGTTTGAATACATTTTATCGAGAAAGTGGTTCTATTGTTCAGTTCATGCCTTCTAAAAAGAAAAAGTATGATTATGTTTATTAATGTTTTCACCAGATGACGAGAAGCAACTTCATGACGCACATGATTCAAGGGTATTTTTGAAATATTTTGTGCATCGCCTCTCTCAACAAAACACAACTTATATTGAGATTTTCGGCATATAAATATGACTTCAACCATGCACTTTACAACAAATGTACCGATCCCGTTGTGTTCTTTTTGGAAGTGGGAGGGGGGGGGGAATCAATTCTAACACAGGTCCTTACTTTCTTTCCACACAGTCTATCCCTAACGTATCATCCGCTTTCCTCTCCACGACACATAGCTAGACACGCCAAGGAGGGGCCTGTGTCGTTCCTTTTCCTCCCGTTTAGGGGGGGGGGGGGGAAGGGGGGGGGGGGAGAAAAAAGAAGTAAAAAGAAAGAAAGAAAGAAAGAAAGAAAAAGAATAAGAAATAAAAACAAATTTCTGGGGAAAGAATTTCTGAATATCACCAAGGCAAATAAAATCATACTACAGTGTTAAGACGAAAAAAGAAGAAAAATAGAACATACGATACACTTAATAAAACATGAATTATTTAAGTTGTTGCACCCAACGCAAGACTCCGAACCCCCTCCCCACATCAATGCGATATAACGAAAAAGTTTACATACATACCAAGGGACACAATTAGAAACTAGGGACAACCAATTAAATTTATTTCATTAAATTCTCATCAGTGATGCTTCCAGCGGAGCCACCAAAATCCATTTCAGAAGCGCCCTCTTTTACTTTTTGAATTTAGATTTGTACATTTACTTTACAGAGAGTTCGCGGCTCCAAATTTCCTGTAGGGTCGATTCAGTAGCATATCCAAATAAAATATATATTCAAAATAGCATATGCATTGGAGGGATGGCAACTAAATCATTTATGTTTTATATAAATTAAAAGATGCATCAACCAGAAAAAAATTGGGATCTTCAACCCTGTACACATGCTCGATCAAAGAGACTTTCTGTACAAAATGGGGTATTCAAGCACTTACAAAATGGGGAAGTCCCTTCGGGTACACGTCAAAACATGGCTGCTCTAAAATTTAAAGTTGCACAATCTGTATACATTTTAGTATAGGAGTTTTGTTGTCCTTTCTCTCATGTTAATATCTTGAAGAAGATAGGATGAAACTAAAAATAACACAACTGAAAGTGAAAGAGAGTGATAAAGCAAACTGAATGAATTTAATAACTAAGAATAAAGCCCAGGAAATTCGGGTTTTTACAGCGCCATCTACAATTAATTTCGTTAAGCAAATGACTTTTGTGTTATCTTATCCAGGTGTTTGTATGTGCAGTTGTTTTCATGAATTATTTAGTTCAAGTGGTTCTTGCTATTTAAAGAAAAAATCTCAAAAGATTTTTGATGGTTATATCTAATTGTAACATTTTATCTACATTAATTTCTTCGTTTACGTTTTTCATATGATAGATTTCATTCATTGAATAAAAAGACGGAAAAGAAGTATGGAGATACTAACGGCTTCAAACATCAATGTTGAGAAATTGAATTATTTTTATATAATGTTTGAATCATTTAGTCAAAGTTATGCACAGTGTAGGTAGCGACTAAGTTTTAAATCTAAATGCAAAATCTGCAATTTTGTATCTTTTTCAATATAGCTTTTGTCTTTCTTTGAAAATGAATTATCATGTACCATTTTACTCTTGTGTATTTCATTTGAAGAATACGCAAACGAAGTAGATAAGATAAGGAATAGTAGGTAATAAAGTATCATATCTGGACAGAAACTATAGAATTTTCCCACAAAATAGATAGATATATAAGTCTTGATCGATTGTTTTAGGCTTACAATACGTTCACTAACTTTTTTGAGATGAAAGAAATAATTACAAAAAATCAAGTAATAAGGAAAGAAATGTGAAAATATGACTTTTTCTCATTTGATAAACTTCCATTTGAAAAAAAAAATGTAGAGCTTGAGACGGATTCGATCCAGCGACTTTCATCAGCTTGGTGGAAGTGTCAGCGCCTTAGACCACTCGACCACGAAGCGCTTATAAAGAGTGAATCTAAGATTTAATATATCCTTTATATCTTTCAGTAAATTGAAATATTTCTTCCAGAGGGAAAAGATGATACAAATAAAATCAAAAGCAATCAAATACACAAATGTTCGACTACTTTGCCTTTATCCAGTGTGAAAAACGACAAGGTATATTTCTTTATCTTTGTTTATAACAAACGTACGTACAACGTTGTGCTTATCCCACTTCCGTTTTAATATCATTTCTAACGTTTGAATACATTTTATCGAGAAAGTGGTTCTATTGTTCAGTTCATGCCTTCTAAAAAGAAAAAGTATGATTATGTTTATTAATGTTTTCACCAGATGACGAGAAGCAACTTCATGACGCACATGATTCAAGGGTATTTTTGAAATATTTTGTGCATCGCCTCTCTCAACAAAACACAACTTATATTGAGATTTTCGGCATATAAATATGACTTCAACCATGCACTTTACAACAAATGTACCGATCCCGTTGTGTTCTTTTTGGAAGTGGGAGGGGGGGGGAATCAATTCTAACACAGGTCCTTACTTTCTTTCCACACAGTCTATCCCTAACGTATCATCCGCTTTCCTCTCCACGACACATAGCTAGACACGCCAAGGAGGGGCCTGTGTCGTTCCTTTTCCTCCCGTTTAGGGGGGGGAAGGGGGGGGAGAAAAAAGAAGTAAAAAGAAAGAAAGAAAGAAAGAAAGAAAAAGAATAAGAAATAAAAACAAATTTCTGGGGAAAGAATTTCTGAATATCACCAAGGCAAATAAAATCATACTACAGTGTTAAGACGAAAAAAGAAGAAAAATAGAACATACGATACACTTAATAAAACATGAATTATTTAAGTTGTTGCACCCAACGCAAGACTCCGAACCCCCTCCCCACATCAATGCGATATAACGAAAAAGTTTACATACATACCAAGGGTCACAATTAGAAACTAGGGACAACCAATTAAATTTATTTCATTAAATTCTCATCAGTGATGCTTCCAGCGGAGCCACCAAAATCCATTTCAGAAGCGCCCTCTTTTACTTTTTGAATTTAGATTTGTACATTTACTTTACAGAGAGTTCGCGGCTCCAAATTTCCTGTAGGGTCGATTCAGTAGCATATCCAAATAAAATATATATTCAAAATAGCATTGGAGGGATGGCAACTAAATCATTTATGTTTTATATGAATTAAAAGATGCATCAACCAGAAAAAAATTGGGATCTTCAACCCTGTACACATGCTCGATCAAAGAGACTTTCTGTACAAAATGGGGTATTCAAGCACTTACAAAATGGGGAAGTCCCTTCGGGTGCACGTCAAAACATGGCTGCTCTAAAATTTAAAGTTGCACAATCTGTATACATTTTAGTATAGGAGTTTTGTTGTCCTTTCTCTCATGTTAATATCTTGAAGAAGATAGGATGAAACTAAAAATAACACAACTGAAAGTGAAAGAGAGTGATAAAGCAAACTGAATGAATTTAATAACTAAGAATAAAGCCCAGGAAATTCGGGTTTTTACAGCGCCATCTACAATTAATTTCGTTAAGCAAATGACTTTTGTGTTATCTTATCCAGGTGTTTGTATGTGCAGTTGTTTTCATGAATTATTTAGTTCAAGTGGTTCTTGCTATTTAAAGAAAAAATCTCAAAAGATTTTTGATGGTTATATCTAATTGTAACATTTTATCTACATTAATTTCTTCGTTTACGTTTTTCATATGATAGATTTCATTCATTGAATAAAAAGACGGAAAAGAAGTATGGAGATACTAACGGCTTCAAACATCAATGTTGAGAAATTGAATTATTTTTATATAATGTTTGAATCATTTAGTCAAAGTTATGCACAGTGTAGGTAGCGACTAAGTTTTAAATCTAAATGCAAAATCTGCAATTTTGTATCTTTTTCAATATAGCTTTTGTCTTTCTTTGAAAATGAATTATCATGTACCATTTTACTCTTGTGTATTTCATTTGAAGAATACGCAAACGAAGTAGATAAGATAAGGAATAGTAGGTAATAAAGTATCATATCTGGACAGAAACTATAGAATTTTCCCACAAAATAGATAGATATATAAGTCTTGATCGATTGTTTTAGGCTTACAATACGTTCACTAACTTTTTTGAGATGAAAGAAATAATTACAAAAAATCAAGTAATAAGGAAAGAAATGTGAAAATATGACTTTTTCTCATTTGATAAACTTCCATTTGAAAAAAAAAATGTAGAGCTTGAGACGGATTCGATCCAGCGACTTTCATCAGCTTGGTGGAAGTGTCAGCGCCTTAGACCACTCGACCACGAAGCGCTTATAAAGAGTGAATCTAAGATTTAATATATCCTTTATATCTTTCAGTAAATTGAAATATTTCTTCCAGAGGGAAAAGATGATACAAATAAAATCAAAAGCAATCAAATACACAAATGTTCGACTACTTTGCCTTTATCCAGTGTGAAAAACGACAAGGTATATTTCTTTATCTTTGTTTATAACAAACGTACGTACAACGTTGTGCTTATCCCACTTCCGTTTTAATATCATTTCTAACGTTTGAATACATTTTATCGAGAAAGTGGTTCTATTGTTCAGTTCATGCCTTCTAAAAAGAAAAAGTATGATTATGTTTATTAATGTTTTCACCAGATGACGAGAAGCAACTTCATGACGCACATGATTCAAGGGTATTTTTGAAATATTTTGTGCATCGCCTCTCTCAACAAAACACAACTTATATTGAGATTTTCGGCATATAAATATGACTTCAACCATGCACTTTACAACAAATGTACCGATCCCGTTGTGTTCTTTTTGGAAGTGGGAGGGGGGGAATCAATTCTAACACAGGTCCTTACTTTCTTTCCACACAGTCTATCCCTAACGTATCATCCGCTTTCCTCTCCACGACACATAGCTAGACACGCCAAGGAGGGGCCTGTGTCGTTCCTTTTCCTCCCGTTTAGGGGGGGGAAGGGGGGGGAGAAAAAAGAAGTAAAAAGAAAGAAAGAAAGAAAGAAAGAAAGAAAGAAAAAGAATAAGAAATAAAAACAAATTTCTGGGGAAAGAATTTCTGAATATCACCAAGGCAAATAAAATCATACTACAGTGTTAAGACGAAAAAAGAAGAAAAATAGAACATACGATACACTTAATAAAACATGAATTATTTAAGTTGTTGCACCCAACGCAAGACTCCGAACCCCCTCCCCACATCAATGCGATATAACGAAAAAGTTTACATACATACCAAGGGTCACAATTAGAAACTAGGGACAACCAATTAAATTTATTTCATTAAATTCTCATCAGTGATGCTTCCAGCGGAGCCACCAAAATCCATTTCAGAAGCGCCCTCTTTTACTTTTTGAATTTAGATTTGTACATTTACTTTACAGAGAGTTCGCGGCTCCAAATTTCCTGTAGGGTCGATTCAGTAGCATATCCAAATAAAATATATATTCAAAATAGCATTGGAGGGATGGCAACTAAATCATTTATGTTTTATATGAATTAAAAGATGCATCAACCAGAAAAAAATTGGGATCTTCAACCCTGTACACATGCTCGATCAAAGAGACTTTCTGTACAAAATGGGGTATTCAAGCACTTACAAAATGGGGAAGTCCCTTCGGGTGCACGTCAAAACATGGCTGCTCTAAAATTTAAAGTTGCACAATCTGTATACATTTTAGTATAGGAGTTTTGTTGTCCTTTCTCTCATGTTAATATCTTGAAGAAGATAGGATGAAACTAAAAATAACACAACTGAAAGTGAAAGAGAGTGATAAAGCAAACTGAATGAATTTAATAACTAAGAATAAAGCCCAGGAAATTCGGGTTTTTACAGCGCCATCTACAATTAATTTCGTTAAGCAAATGACTTTTGTGTTATCTTATCCAGGTGTTTGTATGTGCAGTTGTTTTCATGAATTATTTAGTTCAAGTGGTTCTTGCTATTTAAAGAAAAAATCTCAAAAGATTTTTGATGGTTATATCTAATTGTAACATTTTATCTACATTAATTTCTTCGTTTACGTTTTTCATATGATAGATTTCATTCATTGAATAAAAAGACGGAAAAGAAGTATGGAGATACTAACGGCTTCAAACATCAATGTTGAGAAATTGAATTATTTTTATATAATGTTTGAATCATTTAGTCAAAGTTATGCACAGTGTAGGTAGCGACTAAGTTTTAAATCTAAATGCAAAATCTGCAATTTTGTATCTTTTTCAATATAGCTTTTGTCTTTCTTTGAAAATGAATTATCATGTACCATTTTACTCTTGTGTATTTCATTTGAAGAATACGCAAACGAAGTAGATAAGATAAGGAATAGTAGGTAATAAAGTATCATATCTGGACAGAAACTATAGAATTTTCCCACAAAATAGATAGATATATAAGTCTTGATCGATTGTTTTAGGCTTACAATACGTTCACTAACTTTTTTGAGATGAAAGAAATAATTACAAAAAATCAAGTAATAAGGAAAGAAATGTGAAAATATGACTTTTTCTCATTTGATAAACTTCCATTTGAAAAAAAAAATGTAGAGCTTGAGACGGATTCGATCCAGCGACTTTCATCAGCTTGGTGGAAGTGTCAGCGCCTTAGACCACTCGACCACGAAGCGCTTATAAAGAGTGAATCTAAGATTTAATATATCCTTTATATCTTTCAGTAAATTGAAATATTTCTTCCAGAGGGAAAAGATGATACAAATAAAATCAAAAGCAATCAAATACACAAATGTTCGACTACTTTGCCTTTATCCAGTGTGAAAAACGACAAGGTATATTTCTTTATCTTTGTTTATAACAAACGTACGTACAACGTTGTGCTTATCCCACTTCCGTTTTAATATCATTTCTAACGTTTGAATACATTTTATCGAGAAAGTGGTTCTATTGTTCAGTTCATGCCTTCTAAAAAGAAAAAGTATGATTATGTTTATTAATGTTTTCACCAGATGACGAGAAGCAACTTCATGACGCACATGATTCAAGGGTATTTTTGAAATATTTTGTGCATCGCCTCTCTCAACAAAACACAACTTATATTGAGATTTTCGGCATATAAATATGACTTCAACCATGCACTTTACAACAAATGTACCGATCCCGTTGTGTTCTTTTTGGAAGTGGGAGGGGGGGGGATCAATTCTAACACAGGTCCTTACTTTCTTTCCACACAGTCTATCCCTAACGTATCATCCGCTTTCCTCTCCACGACACATAGCTAGACACGCCAAGGAGGGGCCTGTGTCGTTCCTTTTCCTCCCGTTTAGGGGGGGGGGAAGGGGGGGAGAAAAAAGAAGTAAAAAGAAAGAAAGAAAGAAAGAAAGAAAAAGAATAAGAAATAAAAACAAATTTCTGGGGAAAGAATTTCTGAATATCACCAAGGCAAATAAAATCATACTACAGTGTTAAGACGAAAAAAGAAGAAAAATAGAACATACGATACACTTAATAAAACATGAATTATTTAAGTTGTTGCACCCAACGCAAGACTCCGAACCCCCTCCCCACATCAATGCGATATAACGAAAAAGTTTACATACATACCAAGGGTCACAATTAGAAACTAGGGACAACCAATTAAATTTATTTCATTAAATTCTCATCAGTGATGCTTCCAGCGGAGCCACCAAAATCCATTTCAGAAGCGCCCTCTTTTACTTTTTGAATTTAGATTTGTACATTTACTTTACAGAGAGTTCGCGGCTCCAAATTTCCTGTAGGGTCGATTCAGTAGCATATCCAAATAAAATATATATTCAAAATAGCATTGGAGGGATGGCAACTAAATCATTTATGTTTTATATGAATTAAAAGATGCATCAACCAGAAAAAAATTGGGATCTTCAACCCTGTACACATGCTCGATCAAAGAGACTTTCTGTACAAAATGGGGTATTCAAGCACTTACAAAATGGGGAAGTCCCTTCGGGTGCACGTCAAAACATGGCTGCTCTAAAATTTAAAGTTGCACAATCTGTATACATTTTAGTATAGGAGTTTTGTTGTCCTTTCTCTCATGTTAATATCTTGAAGAAGATAGGATGAAACTAAAAATAACACAACTGAAAGTGAAAGAGAGTGATAAAGCAAACTGAATGAATTTAATAACTAAGAATAAAGCCCAGGAAATTCGGGTTTTTACAGCGCCATCTACAATTAATTTCGTTAAGCAAATGACTTTTGTGTTATCTTATCCAGGTGTTTGTATGTGCAGTTGTTTTCATGAATTATTTAGTTCAAGTGGTTCTTGCTATTTAAAGAAAAAATCTCAAAAGATTTTTGATGGTTATATCTAATTGTAACATTTTATCTACATTAATTTCTTCGTTTACGTTTTTCATATGATAGATTTCATTCATTGAATAAAAAGACGGAAAAGAAGTATGGAGATACTAACGGCTTCAAACATCAATGTTGAGAAATTGAATTATTTTTATATAATGTTTGAATCATTTAGTCAAAGTTATGCACAGTGTAGGTAGCGACTAAGTTTTAAATCTAAATGCAAAATCTGCAATTTTGTATCTTTTTCAATATAGCTTTTGTCTTTCTTTGAAAATGAATTATCATGTACCATTTTACTCTTGTGTATTTCATTTGAAGAATACGCAAACGAAGTAGATAAGATAAGGAATAGTAGGTAATAAAGTATCATATCTGGACAGAAACTATAGAATTTTCCCACAAAATAGATAGATATATAAGTCTTGATCGATTGTTTTAGGCTTACAATACGTTCACTAACTTTTTTGAGATGAAAGAAATAATTACAAAAAATCAAGTAATAAGGAAAGAAATGTGAAAATATGACTTTTTCTCATTTGATAAACTTCCATTTGAAAAAAAAAATGTAGAGCTTGAGACGGATTCGATCCAGCGACTTTCATCAGCTTGGTGGAAGTGTCAGCGCCTTAGACCACTCGACCACGAAGCGCTTATAAAGAGTGAATCTAAGATTTAATATATCCTTTATATCTTTCAGTAAATTGAAATATTTCTTCCAGAGGGAAAAGATGATACAAATAAAATCAAAAGCAATCAAATACACAAATGTTCGACTACTTTGCCTTTATCCAGTGTGAAAAACGACAAGGTATATTTCTTTATCTTTGTTTATAACAAACGTACGTACAACGTTGTGCTTATCCCACTTCCGTTTTAATATCATTTCTAACGTTTGAATACATTTTATCGAGAAAGTGGTTCTATTGTTCAGTTCATGCCTTCTAAAAAGAAAAAGTATGATTATGTTTATTAATGTTTTCACCAGATGACGAGAAGCAACTTCATGACGCACATGATTCAAGGGTATTTTTGAAATATTTTGTGCATCGCCTCTCTCAACAAAACACAACTTATATTGAGATTTTCGGCATATAAATATGACTTCAACCATGCACTTTACAACAAATGTACCGATCCCGTTGTGTTCTTTTTGGAAGTGGGAGGGGGGGGGAAATCAATTCTAACACAGGTCCTTACTTTCTTTCCACACAGTCTATCCCTAACGTATCATCCGCTTTCCTCTCCACGACACATAGCTAGACACGCCAAGGAGGGGCCTGTGTCGTTCCTTTTCCTCCCGTTTAGGGGGGGGAAGGGGGGGGGGGGAGAAAAAAGAAGTAAAAAGAAAGAAAGAAAGAAAGAAAGAAAAAGAATAAGAAATAAAAACAAATTTCTGGGGAAAGAATTTCTGAATATCACCAAGGCAAATAAAATCATACTACAGTGTTAAGACGAAAAAAGAAGAAAAATAGAACATACGATACACTTAATAAAACATGAATTATTTAAGTTGTTGCACCCAACGCAAGACTCCGAACCCCCTCCCCACATCAATGCGATATAAAGAAAAAGTTTACATACATACCAAGGGACACAATTAGAAACTAGGGACAACCAATTAAATTTATTTCATTAAATTCTCATCAGTGATGCTTCCAGCGGAGCCACCAAAATCCATTTCAGAAGCGCCCTCTTTTACTTTTTGAATTTAGATTTGTACATTTACTTTACAGAGAGTTCGCGGCTCCAAATTTCCTGTAGGGTCGATTCAGTAGCATATCCAAATAAAATATATATTCAAAATAGCATTGGAGGGATGGCAACTAAATCATTTATGTTTTATATAAATTAAAAGATGCATCAACCAGAAAAAAATTGGGATCTTCAACCCTGTACACATGCTCGATCAAAGAGACTTTCTGTACAAAATGGGGTATTCAAGCACTTACAAAATGGGGAAGTCCCTTCGGGTACACGTCAAAACATGGCTGCTCTAAAATTTAAAGTTGCACAATCTGTATACATTTTAGTATAGGAGTTTTGTTGTCCTTTCTCTCATGTTAATATCTTGAAGAAGATAGGATGAAACTAAAAATAACACAACTGAAAGTGAAAGAGAGTGATAAAGCAAACTGAATGAATTTAATAACTAAGAATAAAGCCCAGGAAATTCGGGTTTTTACAGCGCCATCTACAATTAATTTCGTTAAGCAAATGACTTTTGTGTTATCTTATCCAGGTGTTTGTATGTGCAGTTGTTTTCATGAATTATTTAGTTCAAGTGGTTCTTGCTATTTAAAGAAAAAATCTCAAAAGATTTTTGATGGTTATATCTAATTGTAACATTTTATCTACATTAATTTCTTCGTTTACGTTTTTCATATGATAGATTTCATTCATTGAATAAAAAGACGGAAAAGAAGTATGGAGATACTAACGGCTTCAAACATCAATGTTGAGAAATTGAATTATTTTTATATAATGTTTGAATCATTTAGTCAAAGTTATGCACAGTGTAGGTAGCGACTAAGTTTTAAATCTAAATGCAAAATCTGCAATTTTGTATCTTTTTCAATATAGCTTTTGTCTTTCTTTGAAAATGAATTATCATGTACCATTTTACTCTTGTGTATTTCATTTGAAGAATACGCAAACGAAGTAGATAAGATAAGGAATAGTAGGTAATAAAGTATCATATCTGGACAGAAACTATAGAATTTTCCCACAAAATAGATAGATATATAAGTCTTGATCGATTGTTTTAGGCTTACAATACGTTCACTAACTTTTTTGAGATGAAAGAAATAATTACAAAAAATCAAGTAATAAGGAAAGAAATGTGAAAATATGACTTTTTCTCATTTGATAAACTTCCATTTGAAAAAAAAAATGTAGAGCTTGAGACGGATTCGATCCAGCGACTTTCATCAGCTTGGTGGAAGTGTCAGCGCCTTAGACCACTCGACCACGAAGCGCTTATAAAGAGTGAATCTAAGATTTAATATATCCTTTATATCTTTCAGTAAATTGAAATATTTCTTCCAGAGGGAAAAGATGATACAAATAAAATCAAATGCAATCAAATACACAAATGTTCGACTACTTTGCCTTTATCCAGTGTGAAAAACGACAAGGTATATTTCTTTATCTTTGTTTATAACAAACGTACGTACAACGTTGTTCTTATCCCACTTCCGTTTTAATATCATTTCTAACGTTTGAATACATTTTATCGAGAAAGTGGTTCTATTGTTCAGTTCATGCCTTCTAAAAAGAAAAAGTATGATTATGTTTATTAATGTTTTCACCAGATGACGAGAAGCAACTTCATGACGCACATGATTCAAGGGTATTTTTGAAATATTTTGTGCATCGCCTCTCTCAACAAAACACAACTTATATTGAGATTTTCGGCATATAAATATGACTTTAACCATGTACTTTACAACAAATGTACCGATCCCGTTGTGTTCTTTTTGGAAGTGGGAGGGGGGGGGGGGGGAATCAATTCTAACACAGGTCCTTACTTTCTTTCCACACAGTCTATCCCTAACGTATCATCCGCTTTCCTCTCCACGACACATAGCTAGACACGCCAAGGAGGGGCCTGTGTCGTTCCTTTTCCTCCCGTTTAGGGGGGGGGGGAAGGGGGGGGGAGAAAAAAGAAGTAAAAAGAAAGAAAGAAAGAAAGAAAGAAAAAGAATAAGAAATAAAAACAAATTTCTGGGGAAAGAATTTCTGAATATCACCAAGGCAAATAAAATCATACTACAGTGTTAAGACGAAAAAAGAAGAAAAATAGAACATACGATACACTTAATAAAACATGAATTATTTTAGTTGTTGCACCCAACGCAAGACTCCGAACCCCCTCCCCACATCAATGCGATATAACGAAAAAGTTTACATACATACCAAGGGACACAATTAGAAACTAGGGACAACCAATTAAATTTATTTCATTAAATTCTCATCAGTGATGCTTCCAGCGGAGCCACCAAAATCCATTTCAGAAGCGCCCTCTTTTACTTTTTGAATTTAGATTTGTACATTTACTTTACAGAGAGTTCGCGGCTCCAAATTTCCTGTAGGGTCGATTCAGTAGCATATCCAAATAAAATATATATTCAAAATAGCATTGGAGGGATGGCAACTAAATCATTTATGTTTTATATAAATTAAAAGATGCATCAACCAGAAAAAAATTGGGATCTTCAACCCTGTACACATGCTCGATCAAAGAGACTTTCTGTACAAAATGGGGTATTCAAGCACTTACAAAATGGGGAAGTCCCTTCGGGTACACGTCAAAACATGGCTGCTCTAAAATTTAAAGTTGCACAATCTGTATACATTTTAGTATAGGAGTTTTGTTGTCCTTTCTCTCATGTTAATATCTTGAAGAAGATAGGATGAAACTAAAAATAACACAACTGAAAGTGAAAGAGAGTGATAAAGCAAACTGAATGAATTTAATAACTAAGAATAAAGCCCAGGAAATTCGGGTTTTTACAGCGCCATCTACAATTAATTTCGTTAAGCAAATGACTTTTGTGTTATCTTATCCAGGTGTTTGTATGTGCAGTTGTTTTCATGAATTATTTAGTTCAAGTGGTTCTTGCTATTTAAAGAAAAAATCTCAAAAGATTTTTGATGGTTATATCTAATTGTAACATTTTATCTACATTAATTTCTTCGTTTACGTTTTTCATATGATAGATTTCATTCATTGAATAAAAAGACGGAAAAGAAGTATGGAGATACTAACGGCTTCAAACATCAATGTTGAGAAATTGAATTATTTTTATATAATGTTTGAATCATTTAGTCAAAGTTATGCACAGTGTAGGTAGCGACTAAGTTTTAAATCTAAATGCAAAATCTGCAATTTTGTATCTTTTTCAATATAGCTTTTGTCTTTCTTTGAAAATGAATTATCATGTACCATTTTACTCTTGTGTATTTCATTTGAAGAATACGCAAACGAAGTAGATAAGATAAGGAATAGTAGGTAATAAAGTATCATATCTGGACAGAAACTATAGAATTTTCCCACAAAATAGATAGATATATAAGTCTTGATCGATTGTTTTAGGCTTACAATACGTTCACTAACTTTTTTGAGATGAAAGAAATAATTACAAAAAATCAAGTAATAAGGAAAGAAATGTGAAAATATGACTTTTTCTCATTTGATAAACTTCCATTTGAAAAAAAAAATGTAGAGCTTGAGACGGATTCGATCCAGCGACTTTCATCAGCTTGGTGGAAGTGTCAGCGCCTTAGACCACTCGACCACGAAGCGCTTATAAAGAGTGAATCTAAGATTTAATATATCCTTTATATCTTTCAGTAAATTGAAATATTTCTTCCAGAGGGAAAAGATGATACAAATAAAATCAAATGCAATCAAATACACAAATGTTCGACTACTTTGCCTTTATCCAGTGTGAAAAACGACAAGGTATATTTCTTTATCTTTGTTTATAACAAACGTACGTACAACGTTGTGCTTATCCCACTTCCGTTTTAATATCATTTCTAACGTTTGAATACATTTTATCGAGAAAGTGGTTCTATTGTTCAGTTCATGCCTTCTAAAAAGAAAAAGTATGATTATGTTTATTAATGTTTTCACCAGATGACGAGAAGCAACTTCATGACGCACATGATTCAAGGGTATTTTTGAAATATTTTGTGCATCGCCTCTCTCAACAAAACACAACTTATATTGAGATTTTCGGCATATAAATATGACTTTAACCATGTACTTTACAACAAATGTACCGATCCCGTTGTGTTCTTTTTGGAAGTGGGAGGGGGGGGGGGAATCAATTCTAACACAGGTCCTTACTTTCTTTCCACACAGTCTATCCCTAACGTATCATCCGCTTTCCTCTCCACGACACATAGCTAGACACGCCAAGGAGGGGCCTGTGTCGTTCCTTTTCCTCCCGTTTAGGGGGGGGGAAGGGGGGGGGGGAGAAAAAAGAAGTAAAAAGAAAGAAAGAAAGAAAGAAAGAAAAAGAATAAGAAATAAAAACAAATTTCTGGGGAAAGAATTTCTGAATATCACCAAGGCAAATAAAATCATACTACAGTGTTAAGACGAAAAAAGAAGAAAAATAGAACATACGATACACTTAATAAAACATGAATTATTTTAGTTGTTGCACCCAACGCAAGACTCCGAACCCCCTCCCCACATCAATGCGATATAACGAAAAAGTTTACATACATACCAAGGGACACAATTAGAAACTAGGGACAACCAATTAAATTTATTTCATTAAATTCTCATCAGTGATGCTTCCAGCGGAGCCACCAAAATCCATTTCAGAAGCGCCCTCTTTTACTTTTTGAATTTAGATTTGTACATTTACTTTACAGAGAGTTCGCGGCTCCAAATTTCCTGTAGGGTCGATTCAGTAGCATATCCAAATAAAATATATATTCAAAATAGCATTGGAGGGATGGCAACTAAATCATTTATGTTTTACATAAATTAAAAGATGCATCAACCAGAAAAAAAATGGGATCTTCAACCCTGTACACATGCTCGATCAAAGAGACTTTCTGTACAAAATGGGGTATTCAAGCACTTACAAAATGGGGAAGTCCCTTCGGGTACACGTCAAAACATGGCTGCTCTAAAATTTAAAGTTGCACAATCTGTATACATTTTAGTATAGGAGTTTTGTTGTCCTTTCTCTCATGTTAATATCTTGAAGAAGATAGGATGAAACTAAAAATAACACAACTGAAAGTGAAAGAGAGTGATAAAGCAAACTGAATGAATTTAATAACTAAGAATAAAGCCCAGGAAATTCGGGTTTTTACAGCGCCATCTACAATTAATTTCGTTAAGCAAATGACATTTGTGTTATCTTATCCAGGTGTTTGTATGTGCAGTTGTTTTCATGATTTATTTAGTTCAAGTGGTTCTTGCTATTTAAAGAAAAAAATCTCAAAAGATTTTTGATGGTTATATCTAATTGTTCTAACGTTTGAATACATTTTATCGAGAAAGTGGTTCTATTGTTCAGTTCATGCCTTCTAAAAAGAAAAAGTATGATTATGTTTATTAATGTTTTCACCAGATGACGAGAAGCAACTTCATGACGCACATGATTCAAGGGTATTTTTGAAATATTTTGTGCATCGCCTCTCTCAACAAAACACAACTTATATTGAGATTTTCGGCATATAAATATGACTTCAACCATGCACTTTACAACAAATGTACCGATCCCGTTGTGTTCTTTTTGGAAGTGGGAGGGGGGGGGAATCAATTCTAACACAGGTCCTTACTTTCTTTCCACACAGTCTATCCCTAACGTATCATCCGCTTTCCTCTCCACGACACATAGCTAGACACGCCAAGGAGGGGCCTGTGTCGTTCCTTTTCCTCCCGTTTAGGGGGGGGGAAGGGGGGGGGGGGGGAGAAAAAAGAAGTAAAAAGAAAGAAAGAAAGAAAGAAAGAAAAAGAATAAGAAATAAAAACAAATTTCTGGGGAAAGAATTTCTGAATATCACCAAGGCAAATAAAATCATACTACAGTGTTAAGACGAAAAAAGAAGAAAAATAGAACATACGATACACTTAATAAAACATGAATTATTTTAGTTGTTGCACCCAACGCAAGACTCCGAACCCCCTCCCCACATCAATGCGATATAACGAAAAAGTTTACATACATACCAAGGGACACAATTAGAAACTAGGGACAACCAATTAAATTTATTTCATTAAATTCTCATCAGTGATGCTTCCAGCGGAGCCACCAAAATCCATTTCAGAAGCGCCCTCTTTTACTTTTTGAATTTAGATTTGTACATTTACTTTACAGAGAGTTCGCGGCTCCAAATTTCCTGTAGGGTCGATTCAGTAGCATATCCAAATAAAATATATATTCAAAATAGCATTGGAGGGATGGCAACTAAATCATTTATGTTTTATATAAATTAAAAGATGCATCAACCAGAAAAAAATTGGGATCTTCAACCCTGTACACATGCTCGATCAAAGAGACTTTCTGTACAAAATGGGGTATTCAAGCACTTACAAAATGGGGAAGTCCCTTCGGGTACACGTCAAAACATGGCTGCTCTAAAATTTAAAGTTGCACAATCTGTATACATTTTAGTATAGGAGTTTTGTTGTCCTTTCTCTCATGTTAATATCTTGAAGAAGATAGGATGAAACTAAAAATAACACAACTGAAAGTGAAAGAGAGTGATAAAGCAAACTGAATGAATTTAATAACTAAGAATAAAGCCCAGGAAATTCGGGTTTTTACAGCGCCATCTACAATTAATTTCGTTAAGCAAATGACATTTGTGTTATCTTATCCAGGTGTTTGTATGTGCAGTTGTTTTCATGATTTATTTAGTTCAAGTGGTTCTTGCTATTTAAAGAAAAAAATCTCAAAAGATTTTTGATGGTTATATCTAATTGTTCTAACGTTTGAATACATTTTATCGAGAAAGTGGTTCTATTGTTCAGTTCATGCCTTCTAAAAAGAAAAAGTATGATTATGTTTATTAATGTTTTCACCAGATGACGAGAAGCAACTTCATGACGCACATGATTCAAGGGTATTTTTGAAATATTTTGTGCATCGCCTCTCTCAACAAAACACAACTTATATTGAGATTTTCGGCATATAAATATGACTTCAACCATGCACTTTACAACAAATGTACCGATCCCGTTGTGTTCTTTTTGGAAGTGGGAGGGGGGGGGGAATCAATTCTAACACAGGTCCTTACTTTCTTTCCACACAGTCTATCCCTAACGTATCATCCGCTTTCCTCTCCACGACACATAGCTAGACACGCCAAGGAGGGGCCTGTGTCGTTCCTTTTCCTCCCGTTTAGGGGGGGGGGGAAGGGGGGGGGAGAAAAAAGAAGTAAAAAGAAAGAAAGAAAGAAAGAAAGAAAAAGAATAAGAAATAAAAACAAATTTCTGGGGAAAGAATTTCTGAATATCACCAAGGCAAATAAAATCATACTACAGTGTTAAGACGAAAAAAGAAGAAAAATAGAACATACGATACACTTAATAAAACATGAATTATTTTAGTTGTTGCACCCAACGCAAGACTCCGAACCCCCTCCCCACATCAATGCGATATAACGAAAAAGTTTACATACATACCAAGGGACACAATTAGAAACTAGGGACAACCAATTAAATTTATTTCATTAAATTCTCATCAGTGATGCTTCCAGCGGAGCCACCAAAATCCATTTCAGAAGCGCCCTCTTTTACTTTTTGAATTTAGATTTGTACATTTACTTTACAGAGAGTTCGCGGCTCCAAATTTCCTGTAGGGTCGATTCAGTAGCATATCCAAATAAAATATATATTCAAAATAGCATTGGAGGGATGGCAACTAAATCATTTATGTTTTATATAAATTAAAAGATGCATCAACCAGAAAAAAATTGGGATCTTCAACCCTGTACACATGCTCGATCAAAGAGACTTTCTGTACAAAATGGGGTATTCAAGCACTTACAAAATGGGGAAGTCCCTTCGGGTACACGTCAAAACATGGCTGCTCTAAAATTTAAAGTTGCACAATCTGTATACATTTTAGTATAGGAGTTTTGTTGTCCTTTCTCTCATGTTAATATCTTGAAGAAGATAGGATGAAACTAAAAATAACACAACTGAAAGTGAAAGAGAGTGATAAAGCAAACTGAATGAATTTAATAACTAAGAATAAAGCCCAGGAAATTCGGGTTTTTACAGCGCCATCTACAATTAATTTCGTTAAGCAAATGACATTTGTGTTATCTTATCCAGGTGTTTGTATGTGCAGTTGTTTTCATGATTTATTTAGTTCAAGTGGTTCTTGCTATTTAAAGAAAAAAATCTCAAAAGATTTTTGATGGTTATATCTAATTGTTCTAACGTTTGAATACATTTTATCGAGAAAGTGGTTCTATTGTTCAGTTCATGCCTTCTAAAAAGAAAAAGTATGATTATGTTTATTAATGTTTTCACCAGATGACGAGAAGCAACTTCATGACGCACATGATTCAAGGGTATTTTTGAAATATTTTGTGCATCGCCTCTCTCAACAAAACACAACTTATATTGAGATTTTCGGCATATAAATATGACTTCAACCATGCACTTTACAACAAATGTACCGATCCCGTTGTGTTCTTTTTGGAAGTGGGAGGGGGGGGGGAATCAATTCTAACACAGGTCCTTACTTTCTTTCCACACAGTCTATCCCTAACGTATCATCCGCTTTCCTCTCCACGACACATAGCTAGACACGCCAAGGAGGGGCCTGTGTCGTTCCTTTTCCTCCCGTTTAGGGGGGGGAAGGGGGGGAGAAAAAAGAAGTAAAAAGAAAGAAAGAAAGAAAGAAAGAAAAAGAATAAGAAATAAAAACAAATTTCTGGGGAAAGAATTTCTGAATATCACCAAGGCAAATAAAATCATACTACAGTGTTAAGACGAAAAAAGAAGAAAAATAGAACATACGATACACTTAATAAAACATGAATTATTTTAGTTGTTGCACCCAACGCAAGACTCCGAACCCCCTCCCCACATCAATGCGATATAACGAAAAAGTTTACATACATACCAAGGGACACAATTAGAAACTAGGGACAACCAATTAAATTTATTTCATTAAATTCTCATCAGTGATGCTTCCAGCGGAGCCACCAAAATCCATTTCAGAAGCGCCCTCTTTTACTTTTTGAATTTAGATTTGTACATTTACTTTACAGAGAGTTCGCGGCTCCAAATTTCCTGTAGGGTCGATTCAGTAGCATATCCAAATAAAATATATATTCAAAATAGCATTGGAGGGATGGCAACTAAATCATTTATGTTTTATATAAATTAAAAGATGCATCAACCAGAAAAAAATTGGGATCTTCAACCCTGTACACATGCTCGATCAAAGAGACTTTCTGTACAAAATGGGGTATTCAAGCACTTACAAAATGGGGAAGTCCCTTCGGGTACACGTCAAAACATGGCTGCTCTAAAATTTAAAGTTGCACAATCTGTATACATTTTAGTATAGGAGTTTTGTTGTCCTTTCTCTCATGTTAATATCTTGAAGAAGATAGGATGAAACTAAAAATAACACAACTGAAAGTGAAAGAGAGTGATGAAGCAAACTGAATGAATTTAATAACTAAGAATAAAGCCCAGGAAATTCGGGTTTTTATAGCGCCATCTACAATAAATTTCGTTAAGCAAATGACTTTTGTGTTATCTTATCCAGGTGTTTGTATGTGCAGTTGTTTTCATGATTTATTTAGTTCAAGTGGTTCTTGCTATTTAAAGAAAAAAATCTCAAAAGATTTTTGATGGTTATATCTAATTGTAACAATTTATCTACATGAATTTCTTCGTTTACGTTTTTCATATGATAGATTTCATTCATTGAATAAAAAGACGGAAAAGAAGTATGGAGATACTAACGGCTTCAAACATCAATGTTGAGAAATTGAATTATTTTTATATAATGTTTGAATCATTTAGTCAAAGTTATGCACAGTGTAGGTAGCGACTAAGTTTTAAATCTAAATGCAAAATCTGCAATTTTGTATCTTTTTCAATATAGCTTTTGTCTTTCTTTGAAAATGAATTATCATGTACCATTTTACTCTTGTGTATTTCATTTGAAGAATACGCAAACGAAGTAGATAAGATAAGGAATAGTAGGTAATAAAGTATCATATCTGGACAGAAACTATAGAATTTTCCCACAAAATAGATAGATATATAAGTCTTGATCGATTGTTTTAGGCTTACAATACGTTCACTAACTTTTTTGAGATGAAAGAAATAATTACAAAAAATCAAGTAATAAGGAAAGAAATGTGAAAATATGACTTTTTCTCATTTGATAAACTTCCATTTGAAAAAAAAAATGTAGAGCTTGAGACGGATTCGATCCAGCGACTTTCATCAGCTTGGTGGAAGTGTCAGCGCCTTAGACCACTCGACCACGAAGCGCTTATAAAGAGTGAATCTAAGATTTAATATATCCTTTATATCTTTCAGTAAATTGAAATATTTCTTCCAGAGGGAAAAGATGATACAAATAATATCAAAAGCAATCAAATACACAAATGTTCGACTACTTGGCCTTTATCCAGTGTGAAAAACGACAAGGTATATTTCTTTATCTTTGTTTATAACAAACGTACGTACAACGTTGTGCTTATCCCACTTCCGTTTTAATATCATTTCTAACGTTTGAATACATTTTATCGAGAAAGTGGTTCTATTGTTCAGTTCATGCCTTCTAAAAAGAAAAAGTATGATTATGTTTATTAATGTTTTCACCAGATGACGAGAAGCAACTTCATGACGCACATGATTCAAGGGTATTTTTGAAATATTTTGTGCATCGCCTCTCTCAACACAACACAACTTATATTGAGATTTTCGGCATATAAATATGACTTCAACCATGCACTTTACAACAAATGTACCGATCCCGTTGTGTTCTTTTTGGAAGTGGGAGGGGGGGGGGAATCAATTCTAACACAGGTCCTTACTTTCTTTCCACACAGTCTATCCCTAACGTATCATCCGCTTTCCTCTCCACGACACATAGCTAGACACGCCAAGGAGGGGCCTGTGTCGTTCCTTTTCCTCCCGTTTAGGGGGGGGGAGAAGGGGGGGGGGGAGAAAAAAGAAGTAAAAAGAAAGAAAGAAAGAAAGAAAGAAAGAAAAAGAATAAGAAATAAAAACAAATTTCTGGGGAAAGAATTTCTGAATATCACCAAGGCAAATAAAATCATACTACAGTGTTAAGACGAAAAAAGAAGAAAAATAGAACATACGATACACTTAATAAAACATGAATTATTTTAGTTGTTGCACCCAACGCAAGACTCCGAACCCCCTCCCCACATCAATGCGATATAACGAAAAAGTTTACATACATACCAAGGGACACAATTAGAAACTAGGGACAACCAATTAAATTTATTTCATTAAATTCTCATCAGTGATGCTTCCAGCGGAGCCACCAAAATCCATTTCAGAAGCGCCCTCTTTTACTTTTTGAATTTAGATTTGTACATTTACTTTACAGAGAGTTCGCGGCTCCAAATTTCCTGTAGGGTCGATTCAGTAGCATATCCAAATAAAATATATATTCAAAATAGCATTGGAGGGATGGCAACTAAATCATTTATGTTTTATATAAATTAAAAGATGCATCAACCAGAAAAAAAATGGGATCTTCAACCCTGTACACATGCTCGATCAAAGAGACTTTCTGTACAAAATGGGGTATTCAAGCACTTACAAAATGGGGAAGTCCCTTCGGGTACACGTCAAAACATGGCTGCTCTAAAATTTAAAGTTGCACAATCTGTATACATTTTAGTATAGGAGTTTTGTTGTCCTTTCTCTCATGTTAATATCTTGAAGAAGATAGGATGAAACTAAAAATAACACAACTGAAAGTGAAAGAGAGTGATAAAGCAAACTGAATGAATTTAATAACTAAGAATAAAGCCCAGGAAATTCGGGTTTTTACAGCGCCATCTACAATTAATTTCGTTAAGCAAATGACATTTGTGTTATCTTATCCAGGTGTTTGTATGTGCAGTTGTTTTCATGATTTATTTAGTTCAAGTGGTTCTTGCTATTTAAAGAAAAAAATCTCAAAAGATTTTTGATGGTTATATCTAATTGTTCTAACGTTTGAATACATTTTATCGAGAAAGTGGTTCTATTGTTCAGTTCATGCCTTCTAAAAAGAAAAAGTATGATTATGTTTATTAATGTTTTCACCAGATGACGAGAAGCAACTTCATGACGCACATGATTCAAGGGTATTTTTGAAATATTTTGTGCATCGCCTCTCTCAACACAACACAACTTATATTGAGATTTTCGGCATATAAATTTGACTTCAACCATGCACTTTACAACAAATGTACCGATCCCGTTGTGTTCTTTTTGGAAATGGGAGGGGGGGGGGGGGAATCAATTCTAACACAGGTCCTTACTTTCTTTCCACACAGTCTATCCCTAACGTATCATCCGCTTTCCTCTCCACGACACATAGCCAGACACGCCAAGGAGGGGCCTGTGTCGTTCCTTTTCCTCCCGTTTAGGGGGGGGGAAGGGGGGGAAAAAAGAAGTAAAAAGAAAGAAAGAAAGAAAGAAAAAGAATAAGAAATAAAAACAAATTTCTGGGGAAAGAATTTCTGAATATCACCAAGGCAAATAAAATCATACTACAGTGTTAAGACGAAAAAAGAAGAAAAATAGAACATACGATACACTTAATAAAACATGAATTATTTTAGTTGTTGCACCCAACGCAAGACTCCGAACCCCCTCCCCACATCGATGCGATATAACGAAAAAGTTTACATACATACCAAGGGACACAATTAGAAACTAGGGACAACCAATTAAATTTATTTCATTAAATTCTCATCAGTGATGCTTCCAGCGGAGCCACCAAAATCCATTTCAGTAGCGCCCTCTTTTACTTTCTGAATTTAGATTTGTACATTTACTTTACAGAGAGTTCGCGGCTCCAAATTTCCTGTAGGGTCGATTCAGTAGCATATCCAAATAAAATATATATTCAAAATAGCATTGGAGGGATGGCAACTAAATCATTTATGCTTTATATAAATTAAAAGATGCATCAACCAGAAAAAAATTGAGATCTTCAACCCTGTACACATGCTCGATCAAAGAGACTTTCTGTACAAAATGGGGTATTCAAGCACTTACAAAATGGGGAAGTCCCTTCGGGTACACGTCAAAACATGGCTGCTCTAAAATTTAAAGTTGCACAATCTGTATACATTTTAGTATAGGAGTTTTGTTGTCCTTTCTCTCATGTTAATATCTTGAAGAAGATAGGATGAAACTAAAAATAACACAACTGAAAGTGAAAGAGAGTGATAAAGCAAACTGAATGAATTTAATAACTAAGAATAAAGCCCAGGAAATTCGGGTTTTTACAGCGCCATCTACAATAAATTTCGTTAAGCAAATGACATTTGTGTTATCTTATCCAGGTGTTTGTATGTGCAGTTGTTTTCATGATTTATTTAGTTCAAGTGGTTCTTGCTATTTAAAGAAAAAAATCTCAAAAGATTTTTGATGGTTATATCTAATTGTAACAATTTATCTACATTAATTTCTTCGTTTACGTTTTTCATATGATAGATTTCGTTCATTGAATAAAAAGACGGAAAAGAAGTATGGAGATACTAACGGCTTCAAACATCAATGTTGAGAAATTGAATTATTTTTATATAATGTTTGAATCATTTAGTCAAAGTTATGCACAGTGTAGGTAGCGACTAAGTTTTAAATCTAAATACAAAATCTGCAATTTTGTATCTTTTTCAATATAGCTTTTGTCTTTCTTTGAAAATGAATTATCATGTACCATTTTACTCTTGTGTATTTCATTTGAAGAATACGCAAACGAAGTAGATAAGATAAGGAATAGTAGGTAATAAAGTATCATATATGGACAGAAACTATAGAATTTTCCCACAAAATAGATAGATATATAAGTCTTGATCGATTGTTTTAGGCTTACAATCCGTTCACTAACTTTTTTGAGATGAAAGAAATAATTACAAAAAATCAAGTAATAAGGAAAGAAATGTGAAAATATGACTTTTTCTCATTTGATAAACTTCCATTTGAAAAAAAAATGTAGAGCTTGAGACGGATTCGATCCAGCGACTTTCATCAGCTTGGTGGAAGTGTCAGCGCCTTAGACCACTCGACCACGAAGCGCTTATAAAGAGTGAATCTAAGATTTAATATATCCTTTATATCTTTCAGTAAATTGAAATATTTCTTCCAGAGGGAAAAGATGATACAAATAAAATCAAAAGCAATCAAATACACAAATGTTCGACTACTTGGCCTTTATCCAGTCTGAAAAACGACAAGGTATATTTCTTTATCTTTGTTTATAACAAACGTACGTACAACGTTGTGCTTATCCCACTTCCGTTTTAATATCATTTCTAACGTTTGAATACATTTTATCGAGAAAGTGGTTCTATTGTTCAGTTCATGCCTTCTAAAAAGAAAAAGTATGATTATGTTTATTAATGTTTTCACCAGATGACGAGAAGCAACTTCATGACGCACATGATTCAAGGGTATTTTTGAAATATTTTGTGCATCGCCTCTCTCAACACAACACAACTTATATTGAGATTTTCGGCATATAAATATGACTTCAACCATGCACTTTACAACAAATGTACCGATCCCGTTGTGTTCTTTTTGGAAATGGGAGGGAGGAGGGGAAATCAATTCTAACACAGGTCCTTACTTTCTTTCCACACAGTCTATCCCTAACGTATCATCCGCTTTCCTCTCCACGACACATAGCCAGACACGCCAAGGAGGGGCCTGTGTCGTTCCTTTTCCTCCCGTTTAGGGGGGGAAGGGGGGGGGGAGAAAAAAGAAGTAAAAAGAAAGAAAGAAAGAAAAAGAATAAGAAATAAAAACAAATTTCTGGGGAAAGAATTTCTGAATATCACCAAGGCAAATAAAATCATACTACAGTGTTAAGACGAAAAAAGAAGAAAAATAGAACATACGATACACTTAATAAAACATGAATTATTTTAGTTGTTGCACCCAACGCAAGACTCCGAACCCCCTCCCCACATCGATGCGATATAACGAAAAAGTTTACATACATACCAAGGGACACAATTAGAAACTAGGGACAACCAATTAAATTTATTTCATTAAATTCTCATCAGTGATGCTTCCAGCGGAGCCACCAAAATCCATTTCAGTAGCGCCCTCTTTTACTTTTTGAATTTAGATTTGTACATTTACTTTACAGAGAGTTCGCGGCTCCAAATTTCCTGTAGGGTCGATTCAGTAGCATATCCAAATAAAATATATATTCAAAATAGCATTGGAGGGATGGCAACTAAATCATTTATGCTTTATATAAATTAAAAGATGCATCAACCAGAAAAAAATTGGGATCTTCAACCCTGTACACATGCTCGATCAAAGAGACTTTCTGTACAAAATGGGGTATTCAAGCACTTACAAAATGGGGAAGTCCCTTCGGGTACACGTCAAAACATGGCTGCTCTAAAATTTAAAGTTGCACAATCTGTATACATTTTAGTATAGGAGTTTTGTTGTCCTTTCTCTCATGTTAATATCTTGAAGAAGATAGGATGAAACTAAAAATAACACAACTGAAAGTGAAAGAGAGTGATAAAGCAAACTGAATGAATTTAATAACTAAGAATAAAGCCCAAGAAATTCGGGTTTTTACAGCGCCATCTACAATAAATTTCGTTAAGCAAATGACATTTGTGTTATCTTATCCAGGTGTTTGTATGTGCAGTTGTTTTCATGATTTATTTAGTTCAAGTGGTTCTTGCTATTTAAAGAAAAAAATCTCAAAAGATTTTTGATGGTTATATCTAATTGTAACAATTTATCTACATTAATTTCTTCGTTTACGTTTTTCATATGATAGATTTCGTTCATTGAATAAAAAGGCGGAAAAGAAGTATGGAGATACTAACGGCTTCAAACATCAATGTTGAGAAATTGAATTATTTTTATATAATGTTTGAATCATTTAGTCAAAGTTATGCACAGTATAGGTAGCGACTAAGTTTTAAATCTAAATACAAAATCTGCAATTTTGTATCTTTTTCAATATAGCTTTTGTCTTTCTTTGAAAATGAATTATCATGTACCATTTTACTCTTGTGTATTTCATTTGAAGAATACGCAAACGAAGTAGATAAGATAAGGAATAGTAGGTAATAAAGTATCATATATGGACAGAAACTATAGAATTTTCCCACAAAATAGATAGATATATAAGTCTTGATCGATTGTTTTAGGCTTACAATCCGTTCACTAACTTTTTTGAGATGAAAGAAATAATTACAAAAAATCAAGTAATAAGGAAAGAAATGTGAAAATATGACTTTTTCTCATTTGATAAACTTCCATTTGAAAAAAAAATGTAGAGCTTGAGACGGATTCGATCCAGCGACTTTCATCAGCTTGGTGGAAGTGTCAGCGCCTTAGACCACTCGACCACGAAGCGCTTATAAAGAGTGAATCTAAGATTTAATATATCCTTTATATCTTTCAGTAAATTGAAATATTTCTTCCAGAGGGAAAAGATGATACAAATAAAATCAAAAGCAATCAAATACACAAATGTTCGACTACTTGGCCTTTATCCAGTCTGAAAAACGACAAGGTATATTTCTTTATCTTTGTTTATAACAAACGTACGTACAACGTTGTGCTTATCCCACTTCCGTTTTAATATCATTTCTAACGTTTGAATACATTTTATCGAGAAAGTGGTTCTATTGTTCAGTTCATGCCTTCTAAAAAGAAAAAGTATGATTATGTTTATTAATGTTTTCACCAGATGACGAGAAGCAACTTCATGACGCACATGATTCAAGGGTATTTTTGAAATATTTTGTGCATCGCCTCTCTCAACACAACACAACTTATATTGAGATTTTCGGCATATAAATATGACTTCAACCATGCACTTTACAACAAATGTACCGATCCCGTTGTGTTCTTTTTGGAAATGGGAGGGAGGAGGGGAAATCAATTCTAACACAGGTCCTTACTTTCTTTCCACACAGTCTATCCCTAACGTATCATCCGCTTTCCTCTCCACGACACATAGCCAGACACGCCAAGGAGGGGCCTGTGTCGTTCCTTTTCCTCCCGTTTAGAGGGGGAAGGGGGGGGGGGGGAGAAAAAAGAAGTAAAAAGAAAGAAAGAAAGAAAAAGAATAAGAAATAAAAACAAATTTCTGGGGAAAGAATTTCTGAATATCACCAAGGCAAATAAAATCATACTACAGTGTTAAGACGAAAAAAGAAGAAAAATAGAACATACGATACACTTAATAAAACATGAATTATTTTAGTTGTTGCACCCAACGCAAGACTCCGAACCCCCTCCCCACATCGATGCGATATAACGAAAAAGTTTACATACATACCAAGGGACACAATTAGAAACTAGGGACAACCAATTAAATTTATTTCATTAAATTCTCATCAGTGATGCTTCCAGCGGAGCCACCAAAATCCATTTCAGTAGCGCCCTCTTTTACTTTTTGAATTTAGATTTGTACATTTACTTTACAGAGAGTTCGCGGCTCCAAATTTCCTGTAGGGTCGATTCAGTAGCATATCCAAATAAAATATATATTCAAAATAGCATTGGAGGGATGGCAACTAAATCATTTATGCTTTATATAAATTAAAAGATGCATCAACCAGAAAAAAATTGGGATCTTCAACCCTGTACACATGCTCGATCAAAGAGACTTTCTGTACAAAATGGGGTATTCAAGCACTTACAAAATGGGGAAGTCCCTTCGGGTACACGTCAAAACATGGCTGCTCTAAAATTTAAAGTTGCACAATCTGTATACATTTTAGTATAGGAGTTTTGTTGTCCTTTCTCTCATGTTAATATCTTGAAGAAGATAGGATGAAACTAAAAATAACACAACTGAAAGTGAAAGAGAGTGATAAAGCAAACTGAATGAATTTAATAACTAAGAATAAAGCCCAGGAAATTCGGGTTTTTACAGCGCCATCTACAATTAATTTCGTTAAGCAAATGACATTTGTGTTATCTTATCCAGGTGTTTGTATGTGCAGTTGTTTTCATGATTTATTTAGTTCAAGTGGTTCTTGCTATTTAAAGAAAAAAATCTCAAAAGATTTTTGATGGTTATATCTAATTGTTCTAACGTTTGAATACATTTTATCGAGAAAGTGGTTCTATTGTTCAGTTCATGCCTTCTAAAAAGAAAAAGTATGATTATGTTTATTAATGTTTTCACCAGATGACGAGAAGCAACTTCATGACGCACATGATTCAAGGGTATTTTTGAAATATTTTGTGCATCGCCTCTCTCAACACAACACAACTTATATTGAGATTTTCGGCATATAAATATGACTTCAACCATGCACTTTACAACAAATGTACCGATCCCGTTGTGTTCTTTTTGGAAATGGGAGGGAGGAGGGGAAATCAATTCTAACACAGGTCCTTACTTTCTTTCCACACAGTCTATCCCTAACGTATCATCCGCTTTCCTCTCCACGACACATAGCCAGACACGCCAAGGAGGGGCCTGTGTCGTTCCTTTTCCTCCCGTTTAGAGGGGGAAGGGGGGGGGAGAAAAAAGAAGTAAAAAGAAAGAAAGAAAGAAAAAGAATAAGAAATAAAAACAAATTTCTGGGGAAAGAATTTCTGAATATCACCAAGGCAAATAAAATCATACTACAGTGTTAAGACGAAAAAAGAAGAAAAATAGAACATACGATACACTTAATAAAACATGAATTATTTTAGTTGTTGCACCCAACGCAAGACTCCGAACCCCCTCCCCACATCGATGCGATATAACGAAAAAGTTTACATACATACCAAGGGACACAATTAGAAACTAGGGACAACCAATTAAATTTATTTCATTAAATTCTCATCAGTGATGCTTCCAGCGGAGCCACCAAAATCCATTTCAGTAGCGCCCTCTTTTACTTTTTGAATTTAGATTTGTACATTTACTTTACAGAGAGTTCGCGGCTCCAAATTTCCTGTAGGGTCGATTCAGTAGCATATCCAAATAAAATATATATTCAAAATAGCATTGGAGGGATGGCAACTAAATCATTTATGCTTTATATAAATTAAAAGATGCATCAACCAGAAAAAAATTGGGATCTTCAACCCTGTACACATGCTCGATCAAAGAGACTTTCTGTACAAAATGGGGTATTCAAGCACTTACAAAATGGGGAAGTCCCTTCGGGTACACGTCAAAACATGGCTGCTCTAAAATTTAAAGTTGCACAATCTGTATACATTTTAGTATAGGAGTTTTGTTGTCCTTTCTCTCATGTTAATATCTTGAAGAAGATAGGATGAAACTAAAAATAACACAACTGAAAGTGAAAGAGAGTGATAAAGCAAACTGAATGAATTTAATAACTAAGAATAAAGCCCAGGAAATTCGGGTTTTTACAGCGCCATCTACAATTAATTTCGTTAAGCAAATGACATTTGTGTTATCTTATCCAGGTGTTTGTATGTGCAGTTGTTTTCATGATTTATTTAGTTCAAGTGGTTCTTGCTATTTAAAGAAAAAAATCTCAAAAGATTTTTGATGGTTATATCTAATTGTTCTAACGTTTGAATACATTTTATCGAGAAAGTGGTTCTATTGTTCAGTTCATGCCTTCTAAAAAGAAAAAGTATGATTATGTTTATTAATGTTTTCACCAGATGACGAGAAGCAACTTCATGACGCACATGATTCAAGGGTATTTTTGAAATATTTTGTGCATCGCCTCTCTCAACACAACACAACTTATATTGAGATTTTCGGCATATAAATATGACTTCAACCATGCACTTTACAACAAATGTACCGATCCCGTTGTGTTCTTTTTGGAAATGGGAGGGAGGAGGGGAAATCAATTCTAACACAGGTCCTTACTTTCTTTCCACACAGTCTATCCCTAACGTATCATCCGCTTTCCTCTCCACGACACATAGCCAGACACGCCAAGGAGGGGCCTGTGTCGTTCCTTTTCCTCCCGTTTAGAGGGGGAAGGGGGGGGGAGAAAAAAGAAGTAAAAAGAAAGAAAGAAAGAAAAAGAATAAGAAATAAAAACAAATTTCTGGGGAAAGAATTTCTGAATATCACCAAGGCAAATAAAATCATACTACAGTGTTAAGACGAAAAAAGAAGAAAAATAGAACATACGATACACTTAATAAAACATGAATTATTTTAGTTGTTGCACCCAACGCAAGACTCCGAACCCCCTCCCCACATCGATGCGATATAACGAAAAAGTTTACATACATACCAAGGGACACAATTAGAAACTAGGGACAACCAATTAAATTTATTTCATTAAATTCTCATCAGTGATGCTTCCAGCGGAGCCACCAAAATCCATTTCAGTAGCGCCCTCTTTTACTTTCTGAATTTAGATTTGTACATTTACTTTACAGAGAGTTCGCGGCTCCAAATTTCCTGTAGGGTCGATTCAGTAGCATATCCAAATAAAATATATATTCAAAATAGCATTGGAGGGATGGCAACTAAATCATTTATGCTTTATATAAATTAAAAGATGCATCAACCAGAAAAAAATTGGGATCTTCAACCCTGTACACATGCTCGATCAAAGAGACTTTCTGTACAAAATGGGGTATTCAAGCACTTACAAAATGGGGAAGTCCCTTCGGGTACACGTCAAAACATGGCTGCTCTAAAATTTAAAGTTGCACAATCTGTATACATTTTAGTATAGGAGTTTTGTTGTCCTTTCTCTCATGTTAATATCTTGAAGAAGATAGGATGAAACTAAAAATAACACAACTGAAAGTGAAAGAGAGTGATAAAGCAAACTGAATGAATTTAATAACTAAGAATAAAGCCCAGGAAATTCGGGTTTTTACAGCGCCATCTACAATAAATTTCGTTAAGCAAATGACATTTGTGTTATCTTATCCAGGTGTTTGTATGTGCAGTTGTTTTCATGATTTATTTAGTTCAAGTGGTTCTTGCTATTTAAAGAAAAAAATCTCAAAAGATTTTTGATGGTTATATCTAATTGTAACAATTTATCTACATTAATTTCTTCGTTTACGTTTTTCATATGATAGATTTCGTTCATTGAATAAAAAGACGGAAAAGAAGTATGGAGATACTAACGGCTTCAAACATCAATGTTGAGAAATTGAATTATTTTTATATAATGTTTGAATCATTTAGTCAAAGTTATGCACAGTGTAGGTAGCGACTAAGTTTTAAATCTAAATACAAAATCTGCAATTTTGTATCTTTTTCAATATAGCTTTTGTCTTTCTTTGAAAATGAATTATCATGTACCATTTTACTCTTGTGTATTTCATTTGAAGAATACGCAAACGAAGTAGATAAGATAAGGAATAGTAGGTAATAAAGTATCATATATGGACAGAAACTATAGAATTTTCCCACAAAATAGATAGATATATAAGTCTTGATCGATTGTTTTAGGCTTACAATCCGTTCACTAACTTTTTTGAGATGAAAGAAATAATTACAAAAAATCAAGTAATAAGGAAAGAAATGTGAAAATATGACTTTTTCTCATTTGATAAACTTCCATTTGAAAAAAAAATGTAGAGCTTGAGACGGATTCGATCCAGCGACTTTCATCAGCTTGGTGGAAGTGTCAGCGCCTTAGACCACTCGACCACGAAGCGCTTATAAAGAGTGAATCTAAGATTTAATATATCCTTTATATCTTTCAGTAAATTGAAATATTTCTTCCAGAGGGAAAAGATGATACAAATAAAATCAAAAGCAATCAAATACACAAATGTTCGACTACTTGGCCTTTATCCAGTCTGAAAAACGACAAGGTATATTTCTTTATCTTTGTTTATAACAAACGTACGTACAACGTTGTGCTTATCCCACTTCCGTTTTAATATCATTTCTAACGTTTGAATACATTTTATCGAGAAAGTGGTTCTATTGTTCAGTTCATGCCTTCTAAAAAGAAAAAGTATGATTATGTTTATTAATGTTTTCACCAGATGACGAGACGCAACTTCATGACGCACATGATTCAAGGGTATTTTTGAAATATTTTGTGCATCGCCTCTCTCAACACAACACAACTTATATTGAGATTTTCGGCATATAAATATGACTTCAACCATGCACTTTACAACAAATGTACCGATCCCGTTGTGTTCTTTTTGGAAATGGGAGGGAGGAGGGGAAATCAATTCTAACACAGGTCCTTACTTTCTTTCCACACAGTCTATCCCTAACGTATCATCCGCTTTCCTCTCCACGACACATAGCCAGACACGCCAAGGAGGGGCCTGTGTCGTTCCTTTTCCTCCCGTTTAGGGGGGGAAGGGGGGGGAGAAAAAAGAAGTAAAAAGAAAGAAAGAAAGAAAAAGAATAAGAAATAAAAACAAATTTCTGGGGAAAGAATTTCTGAATATCACCAAGGCAAATAAAATCATACTACAGTGTTAAGACGAAAAAAGAAGAAAAATAGAACATACGATACACTTAATAAAACATGAATTATTTTAGTTGTTGCACCCAACGCAAGACTCCGAACCCCCTCCCCACATCGATGCGATATAACGAAAAAGTTTACATACATACCAAGGGACACAATTAGAAACTAGGGACAACCAATTAAATTTATTTCATTAAATTCTCATCAGTGATGCTTCCAGCGGAGCCACCAAAATCCATTTCAGTAGCGCCCTCTTTTACTTTTTGAATTTAGATTTGTACATTTACTTTACAGAGAGTTCGCGGCTCCAAATTTCCTGTAGGGTCGATTCAGTAGCATATCCAAATAAAATATATATTCAAAATAGCATTGGAGGGATGGCAACTAAATCATTTATGCTTTATATAAATTAAAAGATGCATCAACCAGAAAAAAATTGGGATCTTCAACCCTGTACACATGCTCGATCAAAGAGACTTTCTGTACAAAATGGGGTATTCAAGCACTTACAAAATGGGGAAGTCCCTTCGGGTACACGTCAAAACATGGCTGCTCTAAAATTTAAAGTTGCACAATCTGTATACATTTTAGTATAGGAGTTTTGTTGTCCTTTCTCTCATGTTAATATCTTGAAGAAGATAGGATGAAACTAAAAATAACACAACTGAAAGTGAAAGAGAGTGATAAAGCAAACTGAATGAATTTAATAACTAAGAATAAAGCCCAGGAAATTCGGGTTTTTACAGCGCCATCTACAATAAATTTCGTTAAGCAAATGACATTTGTGTTATCTTATCCAGGTGTTTGTATGTGCAGTTGTTTTCATGATTTATTTAGTTCAAGTGGTTCTTGCTATTTAAAGAAAAAAATCTCAAAAGATTTTTGATGGTTATATCTAATTGTAACAATTTATCTACATTAATTTCTTCGTTTACGTTTTTCATATGATAGATTTCGTTCATTGAATAAAAAGACGGAAAAGAAGTATGGAGATACTAACGGCTTCAAACATCAATGTTGAGAAATTGAATTATTTTTATATAATGTTTGAATCATTTAGTCAAAGTTATGCACAGTGTAGGTAGCGACTAAGTTTTAAATCTAAATACAAAATCTGCAATTTTGTATCTTTTTCAATATAGCTTTTGTCTTTCTTTGAAAATGAATTATCATGTACCATTTTACTCTTGTGTATTTCATTTGAAGAATACGCAAACGAAGTAGATAAGATAAGGAATAGTAGGTAATAAAGTATCATATATGGACAGAAACTATAGAATTTTCCCACAAAATAGATAGATATATAAGTCTTGATCGATTGTTTTAGGCTTACAATCCGTTCACTAACTTTTTTGAGATGAAAGAAATAATTACAAAAAATCAAGTAATAAGGAAAGAAATGTGAAAATATGACTTTTTCTCATTTGATAAACTTCCATTTGAAAAAAAAATGTAGAGCTTGAGACGGATTCGATCCAGCGACTTTCATCAGCTTGGTGGAAGTGTCAGCGCCTTAGACCACTCGACCACGAAGCGCTTATAAAGAGTGAATCTAAGATTTAATATATCCTTTATATCTTTCAGTAAATTGAAATATTTCTTCCAGAGGGAAAAGATGATACAAATAAAATCAAAAGCAATCAAATACACAAATGTTCGACTACTTGGCCTTTATCCAGTCTGAAAAACGACAAGGTATATTTCTTTATCTTTGTTTATAACAAACGTACGTACAACGTTGTGCTTATCCCACTTCCGTTTTAATATCATTTCTAACGTTTGAATACATTTTATCGAGAAAGTGGTTCTATTGTTCAGTTCATGCCTTCTAAAAAGAAAAAGTATGATTATGTTTATTAATGTTTTCACCAGATGACGAGAAGCAACTTCATGACGCACATGATTCAAGGGTATTTTTGAAATATTTTGTGCATCGCCTCTCTCAACACAACACAACTTATATTGAGATTTTCGGCATATAAATATGACTTCAACCATGCACTTTACAACAAATGTACCGATCCCGTTGTGTTCTTTTTGGAAATGGGAGGGAGGAGGGGAAATCAATTCTAACACAGGTCCTTACTTTCTTTCCACACAGTCTATCCCTAACGTATCATCCGCTTTCCTCTCCACGACACATAGCCAGACACGCCAAGGAGGGGCCTGTGTCGTTCCTTTTCCTCCCGTTTAGGGGAGGAAGGGGGGGGGGAGAAAAAAGAAGTAAAAAGAAAGAAAGAAAGAAAAAGAATAAGAAATAAAAACAAATTTCTGGGGAAAGAATTTCTGAATATCACCAAGGCAAATAAAATCATACTACAGTGTTAAGACGAAAAAAGAAGAAAAATAGAACATACGATACACTTAATAAAACATGAATTATTTTAGTTGTTGCACCCAACGCAAGACTCCGAACCCCCTCCCCACATCGATGCGATATAACGAAAAAGTTTACATACATACCAAGGGACACAATTAGAAACTAGGGACAACCAATTAAATTTATTTCATTAAATTCTCATCAGTGATGCTTCCAGCGGAGCCACCAAAATCCATTTCAGTAGCGCCCTCTTTTACTTTTTGAATTTAGATTTGTACATTTACTTTACAGAGAGTTCGCGGCTCCAAATTTCCTGTAGGGTCGATTCAGTAGCATATCCAAATAAAATATATATTCAAAATAGCATTGGAGGGATGGCAACTAAATCATTTATGCTTTATATAAATTAAAAGATGCATCAACCAGAAAAAAATTGGGATCTTCAACCCTGTACACATGCTCGATCAAAGAGACTTTCTGTACAAAATGGGGTATTCAAGCACTTACAAAATGGGGAAGTCCCTTCGGGTACACGTCAAAACATGGCTGCTCTAAAATTTAAAGTTGCACAATCTGTATACATTTTAGTATAGGAGTTTTGTTGTCCTTTCTCTCATGTTAATATCTTGAAGAAGATAGGATGAAACTAAAAATAACACAACTGAAAGTGAAAGAGAGTGATAAAGCAAACTGAATGAATTTAATAACTAAGAATAAAGCCCAGGAAATTCGGGTTTTTACAGCGCCATCTACAATTAATTTCGTTAAGCAAATGACATTTGTGTTATCTTATCCAGGTGTTTGTATGTGCAGTTGTTTTCATGATTTATTTAGTTCAAGTGGTTCTTGCTATTTAAAGAAAAAAATCTCAAAAGATTTTTGATGGTTATATCTAATTGTTCTAACGTTTGAATACATTTTATCGAGAAAGTGGTTCTATTGTTCAGTTCATGCCTTCTAAAAAGAAAAAGTATGATTATGTTTATTAATGTTTTCACCAGATGACGAGAAGCAACTTCATGACGCACATGATTCAAGGGTATTTTTGAAATATTTTGTGCATCGCCTCTCTCAACACAACACAACTTATATTGAGATTTTCGGCATATAAATATGACTTCAACCATGCACTTTACAACAAATGTACCGATCCCGTTGTGTTCTTTTTGGAAATGGGAGGGAGGAGGGGAAATCAATTCTAACACAGGTCCTTACTTTCTTTCCACACAGTCTATCCCTAACGTATCATCCGCTTTCCTCTCCACGACACATAGCCAGACACGCCAAGGAGGGGCCTGTGTCGTTCCTTTTCCTCCCGTTTAGAGGGGGAAGGGGGGGGGGGAGAAAAAAGAAGTAAAAAGAAAGAAAGAAAGAAAAAGAATAAGAAATAAAAACAAATTTCTGGGGAAAGAATTTCTGAATATCACCAAGGCAAATAAAATCATACTACAGTGTTAAGACGAAAAAAGAAGAAAAATAGAACATACGATACACTTAATAAAACATGAATTATTTTAGTTGTTGCACCCAACGCAAGACTCCGAACCCCCTCCCCACATCGATGCGATATAACGAAAAAGTTTACATACATACCAAGGGACACAATTAGAAACTAGGGACAACCAATTAAATTTATTTCATTAAATTCTCATCAGTGATGCTTCCAGCGGAGCCACCAAAATCCATTTCAGTAGCGCCCTCTTTTACTTTCTGAATTTAGATTTGTACATTTACTTTACAGAGAGTTCGCGGCTCCAAATTTCCTGTAGGGTCGATTCAGTAGCATATCCAAATAAAATATATATTCAAAATAGCATTGGAGGGATGGCAACTAAATCATTTATGCTTTATACAAATTAAAAGATGCATCAACCAGAAAAAAATTGGGATCTTCAACCCTGTACACATGCTCGATCAAAGAGACTTTCTGTACAAAATGGGGTATTCAAGCACTTACAAAATGGGGAAGTCCCTTCGGGTACACGTCAAAACATGGCTGCTCTAAAATTTAAAGTTGCACAATCTGTATACATTTTAGTATAGGAGTTTTGTTGTCCTTTCTCTCATGTTAATATCTTGAAGAAGATAGGATGAAACTAAAAATAACACAACTGAAAGTGAAAGAGAGTGATAAAGCAAACTGAATGAATTTAATAACTAAGAATAAAGCCCAGGAAATTCGGGTTTTTACAGCGCCATCTACAATTAATTTCGTTAAGCAAATGACATTTGTGTTATCTTATCCAGGTGTTTGTATGTGCAGTTGTTTTCATGATTTATTTAGTTCAAGTGGTTCTTGCTATTTAAAGAAAAAAATCTCAAAAGATTTTTGATGGTTATATCTAATTGTTCTAACGTTTGAATACATTTTATCGAGAAAGTGGTTCTATTGTTCAGTTCATGCCTTCTAAAAAGAAAAAGTATGATTATGTTTATTAATGTTTTCACCAGATGACGAGAAGCAACTTCATGACGCACATGATTCAAGGGTATTTTTGAAATATTTTGTGCATCGCCTCTCTCAACACAACACAACTTATATTGAGATTTTCGGCATATAAATATGACTTCAACCATGCACTTTACAACAAATGTACCGATCCCGTTGTGTTCTTTTTGGAAATGGGAGGGAGGAGGGGAAATCAATTCTAACACAGGTCCTTACTTTCTTTCCACACAGTCTATCCCTAACGTATCATCCGCTTTCCTCTCCACGACACATAGCCAGACACGCCAAGGAGGGGCCTGTGTCGTTCCTTTTCCTCCCGTTTAGAGGGGGAAGGGGGGGGGGAGAAAAAAGAAGTAAAAAGAAAGAAAGAAAGAAAAAGAATAAGAAATAAAAACAAATTTCTGGGGAAAGAATTTCTGAATATCACCAAGGCAAATAAAATCATACTACAGTGTTAAGACGAAAAAAGAAGAAAAATAGAACATACGATACACTTAATAAAACATGAATTATTTTAGTTGTTGCACCCAACGCAAGACTCCGAACCCCCTCCCCACATCGATGCGATATAACGAAAAAGTTTACATACATACCAAGGGACACAATTAGAAACTAGGGACAACCAATTAAATTTATTTCATTAAATTCTCATCAGTGATGCTTCCAGCGGAGCCACCAAAATCCATTTCAGTAGCGCCCTCTTTTACTTTCTGAATTTAGATTTGTACATTTACTTTACAGAGAGTTCGCGGCTCCAAATTTCCTGTAGGGTCGATTCAGTAGCATATCCAAATAAAATATATATTCAAAATAGCATTGGAGGGATGGCAACTAAATCATTTATGCTTTATACAAATTAAAAGATGCATCAACCAGAAAAAAATTGGGATCTTCAACCCTGTACACATGCTCGATCAAAGAGACTTTCTGTACAAAATGGGGTATTCAAGCACTTACAAAATGGGGAAGTCCCTTCGGGTACACGTCAAAACATGGCTGCTCTAAAATTTAAAGTTGCACAATCTGTATACATTTTAGTATAGGAGTTTTGTTGTCCTTTCTCTCATGTTAATATCTTGAAGAAGATAGGATGAAACTAAAAATAACACAACTGAAAGTGAAAGAGAGTGATAAAGCAAACTGAATGAATTTAATAACTAAGAATAAAGCCCAGGAAATTCGGGTTTTTACAGCGCCATCTACAATAAATTTCGTTAAGCAAATGACATTTGTGTTATCTTATCCAGGTGTTTGTATGTGCAGTTGTTTTCATGATTTATTTAGTTCAAGTGGTTCTTGCTATTTAAAGAAAAAAATCTCAAAAGATTTTTGATGGTTATATCTAATTGTAACAATTTATCTACATTAATTTCTTCGTTTACGTTTTTCATATGATAGATTTCGTTCATTGAATAAAAAGACGGAAAAGAAGTATGGAGATACTAACGGCTTCAAACATCAATGTTGAGAAATTGAATTATTTTTATATAATGTTTGAATCATTTAGTCAAAGTTATGCACAGTGTAGGTAGCGACTAAGTTTTAAATCTAAATACAAAATCTGCAATTTTGTATCTTTTTCAATATAGCTTTTGTCTTTCTTTGAAAATGAATTATCATGTACCATTTTACTCTTGTGTATTTCATTTGAAGAATACGCAAACGAAGTAGATAAGATAAGGAATAGTAGGTAATAAAGTATCATATATGGACAGAAACTATAGAATTTTCCCACAAAATAGATAGATATATAAGTCTTGATCGATTGTTTTAGGCTTACAATCCGTTCACTAACTTTTTTGAGATGAAAGAAATAATTACAAAAAATCAAGTAATAAGGAAAGAAATGTGAAAATATGACTTTTTCTCATTTGATAAACTTCCATTTGAAAAAAAAATGTAGAGCTTGAGACGGATTCGATCCAGCGACTTTCATCAGCTTGGTGGAAGTGTCAGCGCCTTAGACCACTCGACCACGAAGCGCTTATAAAGAGTGAATCTAAGATTTAATATATCCTTTATATCTTTCAGTAAATTGAAATATTTCTTCCAGAGGGAAAAGATGATACAAATAAAATCAAAAGCAATCAAATACACAAATGTTCGACTACTTGGCCTTTATCCAGTCTGAAAAACGACAAGGTATATTTCTTTATCTTTGTTTATAACAAACGTACGTACAACGTTGTGCTTATCCCACTTCCGTTTTAATATCATTTCTAACGTTTGAATACATTTTATCGAGAAAGTGGTTCTATTGTTCAGTTCATGCCTTCTAAAAAGAAAAAGTATGATTATGTTTATTAATGTTTTCACCAGATGACGAGAAGCAACTTCATGACGCACATGATTCAAGGGTATTTTTGAAATATTTTGTGCATCGCCTCTCTCAACACAACACAACTTATATTGAGATTTTCGGCATATAAATATGACTTCAACCATGCACTTTACAACAAATGTACCGATCCCGTTGTGTTCTTTTTGGAAATGGGAGGGAGGAGGGGAAATCAATTCTAACACAGGTCCTTACTTTCTTTCCACACAGTCTATCCCTAACGTATCATCCGCTTTCCTCTCCACGACACATAGCCAGACACGCCAAGGAGGGGCCTGTGTCGTTCCTTTTCCTCCCGTTTAGGGGAGGAAGGGGGGGGGGGAGAAAAAAGAAGTAAAAAGAAAGAAAGAAAGAAAAAGAATAAGAAATAAAAACAAATTTCTGGGGAAAGAATTTCTGAATATCACCAAGGCAAATAAAATCATACTACAGTGTTAAGACGAAAAAAGAAGAAAAATAGAACATACGATACACTTAATAAAACATGAATTATTTTAGTTGTTGCACCCAACGCAAGACTCCGAACCCCCTCCCCACATCGATGCGATATAACGAAAAAGTTTACATACATACCAAGGGACACAATTAGAAACTAGGGACAACCAATTAAATTTATTTCATTAAATTCTCATCAGTGATGCTTCCAGCGGAGCCACCAAAATCCATTTCAGTAGCGCCCTCTTTTACTTTTTGAATTTAGATTTGTACATTTACTTTACAGAGAGTTCGCGGCTCCAAATTTCCTGTAGGGTCGATTCAGTAGCATATCCAAATAAAATATATATTCAAAATAGCATTGGAGGGATGGCAACTAAATCATTTATGCTTTATATAAATTAAAAGATGCATCAACCAGAAAAAAATTGGGATCTTCAACCCTGTACACATGCTCGATCAAAGAGACTTTCTGTACAAAATGGGGTATTCAAGCACTAAGTCTTACAAAATGGGGAAGTCCCTTCGGGTACACGTCAAAACATGGCTGCTCTAAAATTTAAAGTTGCACAATCTGTATACATTTTAGTATAGGAGTTTTGTTGTCCTTTCTCTCATGTTAATATCTTGAAGAAGATAGGATGAAACTAAAAATAACACAACTGAAAGTGAAAGAGAGTGATAAAGCAAACTGAATGAATTTAATAACTAAGAATAAAGCCCAGGAAATTCGGGTTTCTACAGCGCCATCTACAATAAATTTCGTTAAGCAAATGACATTTGTGTTATCTTATCCAGGTGTTTGAATGTGCATTTGTTTTCATGATTTATTTAGTTCAAGTGGTTCTTGCTATTTAAAGAAAAAATCTCAAAAGATTTTTGATGGTTATATCTAATTGTAACAGTTTATATACATTAATTTCTTCGTTTACGTTTTTCATATGATAGATTTCATTCATTGAATAAAAAGACGGAAAATAAGTATGGAGATACTAACGGCTTCAAACATCAATGTTGAGAAATTGAATTATTTTTATATAATGTTTGAATTATTTATTATGCACAGTGTAGGTAGCGACTAAGTTTTAAATCTAAATGCAAAATCTGCAATTTTATATCTTTTTCAATATAGCTTTTGTCTTTCTTTGAAAATGAATTATCATGTACCATTTTACTCTTGTGTATTTCATTTGTAGAATACGCAAACGAAGTAGATAAGATAAGGAAAAGTAGGTAATAAAGTATCATATCTGGACAGAAACTATAGAATTTTCCCGCAAAATAGATAGATATATAAGTCTTGATCGTTTGTTTTAGGCTTACAATACGCTCACTAACTTTTTTGAGATGAAAGAAATAATTACAAAAAATCAAGTAATAAGGAAAGAAATGTGAAAATATGACTTTTTCTAATTTGATAAACTTCCATTTGAAAAAAAGTAGAGCTTCAGACGGATTCGATCCAGCGACTTTCATCCACAGTTGCCTGCGGATATGATCGTCCCCCCCCCCCTATTTCTTTCTCAGAATCATGGCTAAAATGTTCGTGGAGTAAAGAAGGGAGAAAAAAGAGAAGGTGTGCAACTCTCCTGTCGCTTCGATTTTTCTCCAAATTCGCTTGAGGTCTTAATTTTACACAAAAGTTTGCTCAAATATCGCTTCTGAGAGCGCCCCTGACTCGTAACTAAGCAGTTAAGAGGATCAGGGAAATCGGTGTCCTTAACATCATCGACCGGGATATCAGCCACTCAATTAGGTGGAATTACTATCCACAAATGGGCAGGTATGGTAAATTATACATAATCCATTTGAAACAGCTATTGAATCAGTACATGCGAATTTGAAACAAGTAGCCCTGTAGAGCATCAATATATTTGCTCAGTGAGCAGCATTTCTTTTTCAAAATTCAAATATATTGGTGGTGGACCAAATGTTTCAAGACAACAATTTCAGTGCAAATTATTTTCATTAGTTTAAACTCCTGTAAATGATAAAAACATACAGACAGATTTTGTTTTTGCATGTTTGTGTGTATGACAGTTTGAGATTATTAGTGTATCATGAATTTCTATATTTTATTTATTCAGGAATAGGAGATGGTAGATATTTGAATGAAGAGATCCTGCATTTAATCCGAACCGACGAGAGATATAATTCCAACTTAAGGAACACTGATGTTTTAGCTGTGGATGAAATTTCTATGATTTCTGCAAAAGTCTTCAATCTAGTTGAGTTTCGTTGTCGTAAACTGAGATACACAGACAAAGTATTTGGTGGGATACAGGTTGTGCTCTGTGGTGATTTCTATCAGCTATCTCCAGTACCAAATGAACTTTATGGAGACACAGGCAAATATTGCTTTCAATCTGACATTTTTAAACATGCTTTTCCTCATATCATTGAGCTTCAGGTCATACATAGGCAAACAGATCAAATGCTTATAAATGCAGTGAGTGAATGTCGAAAGGGGCAGGTCTCGGATACTACAGAATGTTACATGAAATCACTCCATAGACCTTTACAAGTGAACAGTGTTCATTTATTTGCTCGTAATCATGATACTGACATGTATAATTATAATGAACTCCAAAAAGTTAATGGGAATTCAACAGTTTATGATGCAGAGGATGAGGGGTCAACATTCTACCTTCAAAAATGTACTGTTCAAAAACATTTAGCACTAAAAGTGGGATGTCCAGTGGTAGTAATGAAGAATTTGTCACCAACTATAGTAAATGGACTGCAAGGTACTGTGCTTCAGCTATTCCCAGACTCCGTAGTTATAACAGTTACATCACATGATGGTAGGAGAATTTCAGCTATAATAGAAAAACAAATTTTTGAATTTTATGATCCAGTTGAAAAGTTCATTATTGCGAAGAGAAAACATATTCCTCTCAAATTAGCATATGGGTTAACTATACACAAATCACAGGTATGACATTGAAGTATGTGACTGTACATTGTGAAAATTGTGTGCAACCAGGACAAATTGATGTGGCAGTAGGACGTGCGGTTTCCACACGGAGGATTACAAATTATGAATTTCAGACGATCATTATGCAAGAAACATCCAAGTTATGTCACAGAATTTTACGAACATGCACAGATTGGTGAATTGTTTGAAGATTTATCATGTTGTAGGCATAGAAATAACTCTCAGCTACAGCTATCTAATGTTATGGATGATGATAACAATGATGATGAAAGAGATGATCAAGATGATTTTAAATTAGACTTATGTGAAAAAGATGATTGCGATATTGATATAAGTGAAATGTCATGTGAAGATGTATCATTCATGAAAATAATATGTTACTCAAATTTTGACAGTACAGGTGCTGAAGATCATGTAGCAGTGGATCAAGTGTTTCAGTTAGTGAAAACAGATTTTATGGATACACCATTTCAAGATAAGATTCTTGAATTTGAAAAGAAAATACATGAAAATTACATACCTTTGAGTGAATTTTACAGTGCACAGTACAACCTTGTGAATGAATTGCGACGTACATCCTTCCCTGAAAATTCAACATATTCCAATAAAATTAACACTGAATTCTTAAGTAAATTTCATGCCAATATTAGCAGCGGGCAATTTCGACACAATGCCTATCGTGTTTTAGATAAATATGGAATAGCTCACGATGGACCAGAGTTTCAGTGTATTACATCGATGCTTTTCAGCATAGAAAAAGTTTGCTTTGAAACTGTTGGAAAATCACTTAAATGTACTTCTCCAGAGTCATTTTGTATACCTACTAGTTCTAAGCTTGAAGGATCAGCTCGTGGGAAAATTCGGTACATTTCAGGCTATGTCATATCAAAGCTGAAATTTAACACATCACGAAGAATAAGAAATGTGCTTAATGGGAAAGGAAAAGAAAAGCTAGTAAATGAGCTACAGCTGAAAATGAAGATATTATCTTCATTAACAATTTCGTAAGAAGAGTTATATCATTCTACTTCAGACCCCGAAAGCCTTATTGAAACAGCTAGAAAGCAGAATGGTAGAGAAGGACTTACCAATGTTAGTGATAATACATTTAATTTCTTCCTTGTTCTGGAGCACAGGAGTAGGGATCTGTTTACACATGACAACCTTATTGAAAAAAGAAAAAAATATCTTTAAATTTGCACTTTCAGAATTACAAAAAGATGAAGATATCTATTCCTTATGGATACAATTATTATCTACACAGTGACCGTGTGTTGATATTTGTGCACAAAATTCTAATGATGTGAAGAATATATTAAGCTCTATGGTTGATTTTGCTTCAGAATACCATGCCTTATTTTTCCCTATGATTGAGCTGTTTTTAAAGGTTAATATAAGTCAGTTCAGAAGAAATTTTTAGATGTTCATTGAAAAAAAGAAGACTCAGGCTCTGAGGAAGAAAGTGATGGAAAGATCAGCAAACAAAAACACAGCTGTCATAAATCTGCAGACAATTATCAATGATGCATCAGTAAAACAAGAGGCCCAGGGGCCACAATGCTCACCTGAGAACACTTAGCATGTTAAAACAAGACAATGTTTATTTAAAATTGGCATATATGAAAACAGGTTAACACAAGCTCCTAAGAGGTTTTGACCGACAAATATGTATACATGTAAAATTAAACAAAGCACACAAAACTGAACAAAACAACTATTAGGAATATGACGTTGCAAATCTTTGATTAGCTTCAATATTTCACCCGTCCCACACGCTATTACTATTTGGTTGTTTATTGTGTGTGGGAGGGCTTCAATTCCTTCCGTAGATCGCTGTGTAGCAAGCCGATTGTGTATCACAATCCCATCGTTTTTTAAATCTCCGCCGACCGCCATTTTCATTAAGGTCATGTGAACATCCGGACTTTTTGTGACGTAGTTTTACTATGGAATTTACTATGTTTTCCAAATATGGAAAAATACGTCACATAAGAGCCCGGATATTCCCATGACCTAGATGGAAATGGCGGCCGGCGGAGATTTCAAAAACGACTCGAATATTCATCGTAGGAAAACATGACTAAGATAAAGGATTTTACCGATTTGAAAGCTGATTTTAGTTGATAATAAGTTAGGGATTTGATACATAAACGAAATTATCTTGTCATCATACGTTAACATGCGATTGTGATACACAATCGGCTTGCTACACAGCGATCTACGGGAAGGAATTGAAGCCCTCCCACACACAAATAGTAACAGCGTGTGGTACGGGCGAAATATTGAAGCTAATCTTTGATATGAGGGTTGGATTTCCCTGTCCCTGTACAAAGGGGTGATTGATCATTTTTCTATCACCCATCAATTTTGCCATAATTTATGAATAAACATTGCATATGTACATGCAGATATTCCGCGAAAATATATGTAGCATGATGACTTCTTTACTGATGTTGAATTTATGACGTCACAACGTAAAAGTCGTAACTTGTCAAACCTTACATTGCACTCGGAGTCGAAACCTTTTCATTTCTGCCATTAGTTTGAGATTTCATGTAAGTAAAGTCGAGTATGTATTTTTCAAAAAGTAATTTGCTAAATAGGCAAAATAACGATCATTTGGACAATATTTGTTACGACATTAATGCATTTAAGTCAACTATGGGTTTCATTCTACTGTGCTGAGACGTTGACTTGAGAAGCTCCCGATAGAAGCAAAAAAGTTGCCCATGGAAAGAATGACATCATCTTGACAACAGTTTTGGAACTTAAAGGTATAGCAGATAAACAATGGAAAAACCACAATTTTCCTATATATATACATGTGTTGCCTTGATGAGGACTATGTCCGCGCCTGCGGCACGGACTGCATCCTCTATTAAGTAGTTCCCTTGACTGATAACTGTATTCTATCTTATTCTATTCTATCTACCAACTTTTTGCTGTGGTGGCGCCACCTTTAGACAGATCCAGACAAAAAAACAACTCTCGTAGGGGACCATACATACTTTATATCTACCAAGTTTCATCAAAATATGAACAGTGGTTTTGGAATAGAAGCTGAAAATGTATGAAACTCAACCCCCCCCCCCTTCCTTTTTTACATAAGAAAAAAAATCATAAAAATTCAAAAAAAAAGAATAAAACTTTAGCATAAAGTATATATCAAAGCATCTAGTTACTCATATATGACAAATATGCAGTAAATGAGTGCATAAAATCTTATATTTATAGAGCTATTTAAAGAAATAATGCAAAAATGTGCATTTCTGACTGAGTCCAAAAAGACGTCAAAAACGCGTCAAAAATTTGACTTCGGAGTGGAACCAAAAATAACAACACTTATTAGGACATCTCTCTAGATCATTCTGATGCTTTCGGTTTGTCGATACGTGCTTCGGTTCTGAAGAAGAAGTTTGTCAAAGGAGGGTACCCCCCTGACCAACTTTTTGCTGTGGTGGTGCCACCTATTGACGGATCCGGACGAAAAACAACAACACTTGTAGGGGACCATTAGTACTTCATACCCACCAAGTTTCATCAAAATACCTTCAGCCGTCCTTGAGAAGAAGTCGAAAATGTGAAAAGTTTACGACGGACTACGGAAGGCACGCTATGACAATAGCTCACTTGAGCTTTGCCCAGGTGAGCTAAAAAATGAACATGCATTCCTGAAAATTAAGCTTTCAATTCAAACCGACAAAGGAGGAGGGGGATGCACATTTAATTGGCGATTTTGACCAACTAACATTAGAGCAACAAAGCTTAAAAGGAGGATATCCTTCAAACGTTTCGTTCAGTGTTGTATTTATATGTTTGAATTTTTCTTTTAGATCAGAGGAAATTCGATATATTTTTTTCACCATTCAATAAAATCATAGTACATCTTAGTATGGCCCTTGATTAGTAGGTTTCTATTCTACACGTTATATTCATCAAAACAACCAAATTTATTCATTTAAATATATTTCATAATTATATCAGTCAATAAACATGTCCACCTACACAAACCTCGTGATCGTCAATAAAGAGACAACGTTCCCGCAATTTTTTTTCAATTTGCAAAATTATTTTCTCTATTCTTCAATGTATTCAGAGTTTCTCATGGTGTTCTAATAAAAATTGAAAATATGAAAAATGCCCTAGGCCTAGCTATTGCTTTAATGCATGAAAATCACCCCCCCCCCCCCCTTTCCTTTTACATAAGAAAAAAATTCATAAAAAATCAAAAAAATAAAATTTCAGTATGAAATACACATAAAAGCATTGAGTAACTTAAATATGACAAATATGCAGTAAATGAGTGTTTAAAATCATACACTTATTGAGTTGTTTAAATGAGTTAAAGAAGATCCTGACGATAATCCCAACAGCACTCACAATAGAGCACCAAATTGAGCATCGACGGACCCCTAGCAAGCTAGAGGTGGGACCAGGTGCCCGGGAGGAGTAAGCATCCCCTGTTGGCTAGCCGCACCCGCCGTCGATGTTCATGCACGAAAATGAAAAGAATATATAAAATACATGCACTGTCCGAGGCCACGTCTATATAGAAAGTGCTATGGCGATAATGTCAGGGAATAATATTCAAAACACTTACTGTCAAACCCCTCGCGGGGAACTTTTTTACGAGCTCCACACGGCAAAGGGCATAAGTGTGACACAAATGAGTTAAAGAAGATCCTGACGATAATCCCAACAGCACTCACAATAGAGCACCAAATTGAGCATCGACGGACCCCTAGCAAGCTAGAGGTGGGACCAGGTGCCCGGGAGGAGTAAGCATCCCCTGTTGGCTAGCCGCACCCGCCGTCGATGTTCATGCACGAAAATGAAAAGAATATATAAAATACATGCACTGTCCGAGGCCACGTCTATATAGAAAGTGCTATGGCGATAATGTCAGGGAATAATATTCAAAACACTTACTGTCAAACCCCTCGCGGGGAACTTTTTTACGAGCTCCACACGGCAAAGGGCATAAGTGTGACACAAATGAGTTAAAGAAGATCCTGACGATAATCCCAACAGCACTCACAATAGAGCACCAAATTGAGCATCGACGGACCCCTAGCAAGCTAGAGGTGGGACCAAGAAATAGTGCAAAAATGTGCATTTCTGACAAAGTCCGTAAAGACGTCAAAAACGCGTCAAAAATTTGACTTCAGAGTGGAACCAAAAATAACAACACTTCTTAAGACATATCTCTAGATCATCCTGATGCTTTCGGTTTGTCGATACGTGCTTCCGTTCTGAAGAAGAAGTTTGTCAAAGGAGGGTACCCCCCTGACCTACTTTTGGCTGTGGTGGCGCCACCTGTTGACGGATCCGGACAAAAACAACAACACTTGTAGGGGAACATGAGTACTTCAATCGTACAAAGTTTCATAAAAATCCCTTCATTGGTTCTGGAGAAGTTGAAAATGTCGAAAAGTTTACGACGGACGACAGACCTCGGACGTTGCGCTATGACAATAGCTCACTTGAGCTTTGCTGAATTGACACAAAATGACAAATTCTTATCTGACAGGAAATTTACTAAAGCTGATTTACTTATGCTGTGCTCGTCATATGAAGTAACAGTTTCAAAAAGTAAAAAGAAAGATGAAATTGCAAATTTACTGAGGCAGAAAGTATTATCTGTTGTCCGGAGAAAATACAGTCATCAGCAAAGTAAACTGGAGGTTCTATATTTAGGCACAAATTCCATAGTAGAATGACTGTGTATACTTTGAATCTATGGATTTTTAACCACTACCATGACAGCCGAATGGTGTACACTGAAATATATAATTTTGTTTATTCATAGTGAAGACAGCTTTATGGAATTTATAAAAACATGAGTACTTCAATCGTACAAAGTTTCATAAAAATCCCTTCATTGGTTCTGGAGAAGTTGAAAATGTCGAAAAGTTTACGACGGACGACAGACCTCGGACGTTGCGCTATGACAATAGCTCACTTGAGCTTTGCTCAGGTGAGCTAAAAAGTTGTCAGTCATTTGAAATTGAAAGCTGAATTGACACAAAATGACAAATTCTTATCTGACAGGAAATTTACTAAAGCTGATTTACTTATGCTGTGCTCGTCATATGAAGTAACAGTTTCAAAAAGTAAAAAGAAAGATGAAATTGCAAATTTACTGAGGCAGAAAGTATTATCTGTTGTCCGGAGAAAATACAGTCATCAGCAAAGTAAACTGGAGGTTCTATATTTAGGCACAAATTCCATAGTAGAATGACTGTGTATACTTTGAATCTATGGATTTTTAACCACTACCATGACAGCCGAATGGTGTACACTGAAATATATAATTTTGTTTATTCATAGTGAAGACAGCTTTATGGAATTTATAAAAACATCGAATTAGTGATATGATTCTTGGATTTATGTCTAATGGATTACAGATTTTAAAGGTAATTTAAGTTGACAATTCGATATCTAGACAAAAATTTGGGGATGTAATTTTGAAAAACAAATATGTATAAATCTCTGATCTGAAGGGCATCATTACATAAAACTTGGTTGCTCTTTAACATATATCTAAAATATATTCTTTAATTGCCTAACTGTGAAAAAACAGCAAGTGTGAACTGCTACATACATTATGCACATATCTTTTCACATGACCTTTCTCCTTTGTAATTTTTGATGCACTGCTTTGAGTTACTGTTATGACATTTGATACGATATATAAATGCTTACAGTACTACACTACATCTTAATTAGAATTTTGACACAGTGGTACATTGATATTATTAATGTGTGTCAATTGGTATGAACTAAACTTAGGTTACTTTTTAGATCAAACCAAAAGGTTGTGCATAGAATGCTCATTAGTTAAATTGATATTGTGAAAAGCTATACAAGATTAAAAGAAAGTACCATTTGCAGATAGCTAACCTCATTCTCCCACTCAACAAAGAAAAGCAGAACATTTTTCAATTCCGTAAGACGATAATCGGAAATGTCACATATTGGCCTCCTATCCCTGAACACTTTGATGAAAGTACTGGTGTGCTCCAGAAGTTGGATAGTTGAATCTAAATAGGTCACTTCGTTTCCTACACAACACAAACTTGCTTTGTATAGCCTCATTAGATTGAGTATTTCAGTGTTCAGAACATGTTCAGCCAATTTATTCCGTATTTTGTTCTAATTTGTCAATATAAAATGTTCTTGTGTTAGTTTATAATGTACCGGTAAGGGGTTTTTTGAGATATCCCAAGAAAATGCATTTTTAAAATGGTCCCATATAATTTCTTGACCTTTCATTACAAGACACCTTTTAGGGTTTCTATGATTGCAGCTTTTTGACAAATTATTTCTGATTTTTTTTAAAATACATGTGAATTGTCCATAATAAAGAAAATCTTTTCTTTCTCATTTGTACAGATGTTTGTAAAGCCACATGTAATGGGGGATGCAGAGCTGAAATTTGGTAGTAGAATCCTCATCAAGGCTCTGTTACTTTGTGCCCCATCTGTAGAGATGTACCTTATTTTAAATCCAAACATGGAGAGCATTTGTACAGACTTCCATAACAGTAAGTACAACTCATTACCAGATGCAGTGCATGTTGGAAAGTGGGCAAAGGGAAAGCGAAATCAAGTTAGTCCTAAAAACACTAGTTGAAGAGAATGGGTTGCTAGAGTTGCTTCCCTTTTTCTACCTTTAATTTGGTCCATTATAATAGACTCTGGTGTAACATCTGTGAAACCAATGAGTTCAATGGTACCATTGTGTTTAGAAATTTGCAAGTAGGCTGTATGCTCATTTCGTCTATAATTAGGCCACCCTCATATCCTTCTGGTGGAATACTATGCAATACATCTTCATTAGCCATCCATTTTAGCATTTCTTTGCTAATGCCAGCATCTTGGTGAATTTGATTTTTGTATAATTGTATTAGCCGTTGAGATGGTAATATTAAGAATCCGCTTTGCCTAATATCATTATAACCACGTGGGTTTCTACAATAAAGTGAAAGACAAAGTCGAACAATATCACTGTTCCAGCGCCTACCATGAGTATTTCTCTCTAAAGCTTCTTTTTGAGATTGTAAAAATACTGCCATTTTAGGGGGACAGTCTGGAAAATTTTGAGATAATATTGTAGTCATATCTTCATGATCTACCTGAGATAGATGCAGGTCATTATCACTTTGAACACAAGAAGATACTTCTTTTGTATCTGAACTATCTGCTTGCTCACATGTTTCAGTTTGATCATCACTGCCATTAGGCTCACATAAAGTTTTGCACTCAGGACAAATAGCCTTTAGTTTTTCGAAAGGAACGATAACCTTACACTTTTTAGCCCTCAAGCGTAGAGTGTCTGTGTTATTTGAACTGGTTACAGTTTCTTTATAAGTTGAAGTATTGTCATATTTGATTTTGGATAGGCTCTCATTAGCTGGGATGCCTTCACAATAGCGTAGATATCTTATTGCGTCAAAGATGGAATGTATGCAAGCTTCTGAATCACATGAGTAAGTAGATTCCAGTCCAGCTTCTCGGGGATTAATAGTGTTGCCAAGCAACATAATATACCATGCATAGCAATCTGCGAATGTCTCCTCCATGATAACTTTGCTCCTATTTATTTTGAAGTTTGGGTAGTACCCTAAACAAATTTTCTGTTCGGTTTTCGAAATCAGAAAAAAGTCAGCAGGCACAAGATTTGGCAAATCTGTAAATTTAACATGTTTATTTTGAATGTTCTCTTTATCTTCTTTCCATTTAATTCCATAGTAGCGTTGTGTCAATTTATTTGCCCAGTTTCTAGTATCCCTCCCCCTCTGAATTTTTACATGTGGAAATATTTTTGTGATAAGACGGCCAAATTTTGCTTTTGAAACACTTGTATTTGATTCTGAGATTGCTATGTAGTCCAGAAATGTATTTTCGTCTGCTTTTTGAATATTGCAAAAGATCCAGTTAGTGATTTTGTCGTTAGAAGCCATTTTTTGTTTTTATTTTGCGAAACAGAAATCGTATTTTGCGCCAAATTGATTTTCCCGGAGTTTTTCGAGTCGCTCTGCGTTTTTACGTATCGCGCCATACTATTCGGAAGACGAAATTTCGCGCATGTGTCAAATTGATATTTACATCCGTTCACTTCTGTGAAACTGCTTAGTTACGAGTCAGGAGCGCTCTCAGAAGCGATATTTGAGCAAACTTTGAGACAAGGGCGGTACTTCTAGTTGATGTCAGGTGATAAAACAGAAGAAGGTGTCTGAAGTGTAAAATTAAGACCTCAAGCGAATTTGGAGAAAAATCGAAGCGACAGGAGAGTTGCACACCTTGTCTTTTTTCTCCCTTCTTTACTCCACGGCCATTTTAGCCATGATTCTGAGAAAGAAAGAGGGGGGAAACGATCATATCTGCAGGCATCTGTGTCTCGGAAGAGACAATGATGGCTGACCATGTATACACCTCCCAGGAGAGGGTGGAAAACTACAAAAAAAAATCATAAACAATCATAAACAATCATAAAAATAGCAATCCAAGGAATGCTTGTGTCGCCTGCGAAGCAGTTTGATTATTATTCTAGAAAGTGGATCAAATTATTGGTATCAGTAGAAAAGTCTTGTCAAATGAAATTCATTTGAAATATCAGACGTAAAAATTGGTAACAAAAAGGTCTTATCATAAGAAATATTAAAGACCTATCACCTACCAATTAAAAAATATATACAACCTTAGAAAAGAAGGTCAAATAGCTAGGTCAAGGTCAAAAAGTAAAAAATTATAGTATGTGTAGAATGGCATTGTTACAAGGAAAATACATGTGAAATATCAAAGCCCTATTACCTACCAATCAAAAGATATAGCCAATATTACTTTTCTTGAAAAGTAGATCAAATATCTAGATCAAGGTCAAAAGGTCAAATATTATGGTCTGTGTAGAAAGGTCTTGTCACAAGGAATACACATGTGAAATACCAAAGCCCTTTCACTTACCAATTAAAAGATACATCCATTCTTACTTTTTTTTAAAAGTAGGTCAAATATAAAGGTCAAGGTCAATAGGTCAAAAATTATGGTATATGTAGGAAGGTCTTGTCACAAGGAATACACATGTGAAATATCAACTCCCTATCACTTACAAATCAAAAGATATATCCATTTCTAATTTATTTGAAAAGTAGGTCAAATATCGAGGTCAAGGTCACAAGGTCAAAAATTATGGTATGTGTTGAAAGGTCTTGCCACAAGGATTGCTCGTGTGAAATATTAAAGTCCTAACACTTACCAATCAAAAGATATATCCATTTGTAATTTATTTTCAAAAGTAGGTCAAATATGTAGGTCAAGGTCACTAGGTCAAAAATTATGGTATGTGTAGGAAGGTCTTGTCACAAGGAATACACATGTGAAATATCAAAGCCCTATCACTTACCAATCTAAAGTTATGGGCTGTGACACCCAAAGTGTAACAGACAGACATACGGACAGACGGACAACGGACAAAGTTATCACTAAGTGTCGCTATGCTTCGCAGGCGACACAAAAACCCTGAACACAAAATTTGAAAATGATTACACATCAAAGTCATTTGATCTACAAGTAATCAGTAATCAATCAATACAACAATACTGTATTAACTCAGTTATCATAGATAAATTGCATACTCTGATAATAAAATGTAAACAAACAGGTAAGTCATATGATCTTAAAATAGAAATCGAAAGTATGGTTTTCTCGGAATTAGAAAATCGATATGAAATTACTTGATCATCAATAAAATGCATATTTACTGATTCCTAAAAATTATGACAATAGAATAAATCATATATATCAATGTAACTTACACTTTATTGGGCAGTAAACTGATTTAACAAAGTTTTGGCAAGAAGTGCTGACATGGCGATGTGGCCGCTCTGAGCGGATTCTAATAATAAAACCAAACTGTACGAATGACAAATATGGATAATGACCATATCCCTGTTTACAGCACAAAATCGATAATTCAGAAAATCAGAAACTGAAGGCATACAAAATCAGGGCAAAACAGGAACCAAAGCAAACAAACAAAAACCTCCACCATATGAAAAGAAGCGAACTCCCGACATTCCGGGTAACATGACACTCCCCCTCTGATTTTGTAAAAAATCACTATTAGTTCAAAAATCAATGAAAGAACTGTTGAAACATAACAACAAGTAGAAAATCACAAAATCACACATGATATCAATCATTCTATTCAAAAATGTAAATATTTGAGAATTAATATGAAATATATGAAATGAAAGTATCAAAATTATGAAAAATGCAGAAATTATAGAGAATCATATATTCACAATTGTCCAAGAACTGTCAAATAAGATTCGTCTTTGTACCACAAAGTAAAATATTTCAACAAAGGTATTTGATTAGAAGACTAAATATGAAAAGTTAACAGACAAATTCGCAGCGAGTCAGAAAATTAAAGAATTACTCAAATTCTACAAGCCTAAGGAGTTGTGAAACTGGTCGCACAAGTAAGTTCGAAGATTCGGCGCGTCTAATCTCCGCCTTCCTAACATGGTTATCGTCACTTACGAAAACTCTAGTGATTAGTCCTAGTGGCCAAATATTACGATGTACTACGGAGTCCTTTATAAGCACCACGTCCCCTTCCTTGTAAGGTGTATTAGGGGTATGCCATTTTTGACGCGATTGCAGCTGTTGTAAGTATTCTGTACGCCACCTAGACCAGAAATTGTCTGCGAGTTGTTGCACGCACTTCCACGCACTACGCAACGCATCCTTTGTACCATAACCTTCGAGGACAGGAGATTCAAGTACTGTCCTTTTATGTGTCAGTAGCATAGCTGGTGACAAGATTTCATGAGCTCCAGGGTCGGTCGGAACAGGTAATAACGGACGGGCGTTAAGAATAGCACATACTTCGAGCATGAACGTAGAGAGTACTTCATGAGTGAGTGCGGCTTTATGATTAAGGAGTAAGCTGTCCAATATCCTTCGACATGAGCCGATCATTCTCTCCCATACACCCCCGAAGTGGGATGTATGGGGAGGGTTGAACGTCCATTTTGAGCCATTATCCCGCAGAAACTGTCCGACGGTTCCTTTCTCCACGAATGTCGATCTGCAACTCACCCGTCGCTCCTATAAAATTAGTCCCTCTTTCAGATCTGAAGCAAGAAACGATTCCATGGATGGATATGAAGCGTCTCAATGCATTTATGAACGAAGCACTTGATAATTCCTAAATTAGCTCTATATGTACACCACGTGTAACCAAGCACGTAAAAAGTATGGCCCATCTTTTCTGGTTAGATGAACCTCCGCGCGTGCGTCTAGATACTACCTGCCAAGGTCCGAAAGTATCGATCCCTACATTTGTGAAGGGTGGTCCCGGATCTAATCGGTCCTTCGGCAGATCTGACATTTTCTGCCATCCTAATTTACCCCTCAGTCTGCGACACATGACGCACTTACTGATAACAGATGCAATGAGACGTTTACACCCAAGTATCCAAAATCCGGCATTTCGGATGGCACCTTCCGTAATGTGCCTACCCTGATGGGCAACTTTACTATGAAAATGTCGAGTAAGAAGCAATGCTATGTGATGTTTCGGAATGATAATCGGAATGTTTGTGACATCCTTCGCATGCTTAATCCTGCCTCCCACATGCAGAAGACCGTCTGGTCCGATAATAGGGTTCAAAGGCAATAGCGGGCTGTTGCGCGGTGCAGAGATACCTTTCTTTATACAAAGAATCTCTTCGCTGAATACTTCACTCTGTACGAGACTGATCACAAATTTCTCTGCATGGTTCAAACTCTCGAGTTTCGATGTTTCGGATTTTGTCTCAGATTTCGATGCCTGACGCCTAATGAAGCTTTGTAGGGTAGCAATGCCTAGTAGAAGACTGTTCTATGTAGAAAAATTGCTTAATCGCTCGAAGCCTAGGCTAGTAGAGGTTACTTTTGCCTTTGCACATGTTACGATAGGGCGCACCTCCGCATCAGAGTCTGGATCGATCAAAGGGTACGTAGTGGGATACGGTTGACTCTCCTGATATAAAAAGTCGGGTCATTTAAGCCAAATGCTATCCTGCAAGTTAGATGCAGAGATTGACCTAGTCGCTAGGTCTGCGGGGTTCTGAGCTAAAGATATATAACGCCACTGATCTGGTGAACTGCTGGCTCGAATTCGGCTAACTCGGTTGCTTACAAATACGTAAAATCGGCGAGACTCGTTTGTTATATAGCCAAGAACGATTTGACTCTCCGAGTAATATCGGAAACAACACGAAGGTAACTGAAGGTGTTCTTGATAGTGTCAGCCATTTCAATAGCTAGAACGGCTGCACAGAGTTCCATACGGGGAATCGTTACTCCATACGCAGGCGGTAGTTTGGCCTTGCCGAGTAAAAATGAAACGTGCTCCCTTTCTGCATCTGTGAGCTTAAGATAAGCTACCGCCGAAATAGCTTCTTTAGAAGCGTCCGCAAACACATGTACCTCATAATTTTCGGATTTCTCGTATGAGGTTCCAAGATATTGTCTGTCGATGTGCACATGCTCAAGGTCGCGAAGCGAGTTGACCCACTTATTCCACGAGTCCCTCAAGAAGGGAGGTAAGGGTTCGTCCCAGTCTGTATTTTTTGTGAGTGACATCAGTTCTCGCATCATGAGCCTTCCTGTGATAACTACTGGCGCGACAAAACCAATAGGGTCATATAAATTATGCTATTTATGACAGAGTACGCCGCGTCGCGTAAACGGCTTGTCATCTACAGCTGTCTTAAACGTAAAGAAATCTCCTTCTGTGTCCCAAAGTAGCCTAAGGCTACGCTGAACCGGTAATGTTTCGTTTCCAAAATCAAGTTCCTTGAGATTTTTAGCAAGGTCATCCTGCGAAAAGGCATCGAGTACATCTCTGCAATTTGAAACTACCTTTTGAAGTCGCAAGTCTCCGTTTTCTTTTAGAGTACGTTGTGACCGTTTTACCAGAGAAATCGCTTCTTCTGGAGAGGCGCATGAAATAAGACCATCGTCCACGTAAAAATTCCTGCATATGAATTCCTGCACGTCCGGATTCGCATTTTGGACTGACTTCTGCATTCCTTAAGTCGCGACGGCTGGTGACGGGCCGTTACCGAAGATATGCACTGTCATTCTGTGATCAACTACATGTGCGGCCTTGGTCTCGTTGAACTGCAAGTTCTTATAAAAAAAGAGAGCTCGTTTCATAGCAAGTGAACGGTTGTAATCCAAAGTTGGTCGCGGATAGCGAAAGGGCAAAGGTGCTGTCCATTTCCCTTCATTTGACATAGTAAACCCAGAATCCATAATGTCTATAAATTTCCGATCCTCTATTGACAAACCAGGTTTCTCGTCATGAGAAATGGTCGCTTTTAACGGTTAAGGCATTTTCACATGGTTCCAGTATGGTAGGCCTGCCATTAGGTAAAATGGCGGTCTTATTTACACTGACCTTGCTCGGTGCATGTGTTTTGTCTAAACAGACGTTGCCTATGATGACCCTGCCAAGGGGTAATTTCTGTGCATAGGGCTTGCCGATACGGTGCTCTAAGATGAAATGTGATTCGACCAAGTCACGTCCAATGAGTAGTTCAATATTGCACGCATTGTCGATAGGAGGTATTGAATCGACAAAATCGCATAAATGGTCATAATGTTGGAGTATATCTGGTGATGGTATCTCGTTTTTATTTTGTGGAATGTCATTACATTCTAAGATTGTAGGCAACCTCAGAGTGTGCTCCCCATCTAAAGACTGTATCGCATAACCAGTACCAAAGCGTCCTGATGTATTGAACTTTCCTGCACAAATTTCTAAAAAGTACAAAAAATGTATGTCATTTCAGCACCGTTTTCTCCAAATTTTCTCCAAACTCCGATAACGCTAGACACTGATCACTTTGATCATCTATCATGCAATAAATTAGTCGCTTCCGACTATAGTCATTTTCCGGATAGACGTGAGCAAGGATGATTTTAGCGCAGGATTTACTAACGTGCTTATCTCCACAGATCTGAGTGCATGACGATCGTGCTTGCAGTTTCTCCCCCTCATGAGCCTCTGCGGGGACTTTGGTGTATCCTTGTTCCCAGAATTGACCCTTTCTATTTCAATGTGTAAGGCTGTAGGATGATTAGCTAAGTTACATATTTCGCAAACAACATTTTCACGACACCGAGCACGAGGGTGCTTTTTAGGTCCACAGCATCTATTACATATCCCATTCTTCCTTAGAAACTCACGTCGCTGTGCAATGGGCTTCAATCGGAATGCACGACATGAATTTAAGACATGGTTTGTATTATGCATAGGACATAACATGTGATTAATGTTTGTACCGCTTCTTAGTTTATTGTCTTGATTATGACACTGTTGGTCAGTTCCGGATTTATTTACGACAACACGCGGTAGACTACGAGATGGGCCCCTACTAGAAACAGTCGGTTTCGGTTCCTCAAAAATTAGGGCGGGTCATTCTTATGTTTGGCCATATTTCTCATAAACTGAGCGAAAACACTGAACGTAGGATATGCGTCATTATGTTTCAAACGGTGAGTATTCACTTCACTTGACCATTTTTCTCGAATGTTAACTGACAGCTTACACACTATGGAGTTTACACCTGCTGATGAATCATAATATGAGAAAAGAACAGAAAATCTCGGATTTGCTTTCAATCCTTCTATTTCGGATACAATATCTGCAAGGTCATACAGACGTTTATTGTCATGAATGGTAAGTTTCGGGAATGACGCAATCTTTTGCTTTATCGCAAATTCCACCATTTCTGGACGATTATAACGATCCTCTAAACGTTCCCAAAATCCTGAGTAGAGCGTTTCTGGGATTCGTTGCATTAGCAGCACGTATTCGTTTGGCTTGACCTGCGGAGTCAGGTCCTAGCCACTTTATAAGTAAGTGTAACTCCTCTGAAGCAGATAAGTCGAGCTCCTTCGTGACATCTTTAAAGCTGGCTTTCCACACAGCAAAGAACTCCGGGTTGTCATCAAACTTGGTTAGTCTGCTACTAAGTAAGTCTTCTTTGATGACATATTTCGAAAAATCAGTGCAGAATGATGTAGGGTTAAAGGAAGGAGCATTAGTACTTGATGCCTTCGCACGATTGTTATTACTGTCGACATTCTGCTTTTCATTAAGTTCGTAATTCCATACGGGCTTCTGAGTACTTTTGAATTGCAAATTTTGATTCGCAACATAGTCTGCAGTACGAGAACTCCTCTCATGAACATAATCCTCATGATCAGGTTTACTGCTGTTGTAATCTATGTGAGATTCTTAATCATCTGACTCATTCTAAATTAAATTGTTAACTGCATGAAAACTAGATTCCGCTTCGTGGACCTCCTTTTTATGTTCCAAAATTAATCTCTCCGCTTTTAGTTCTGCTTCTTTGCGGATTAAGTCTGCATCTAACGAAACGAATTGAAGTTTACTTTTTGCTGCAGCTACGCGCGCACCTTTGTGCGGCTAGATCCTGTTGAGCCCTGCGATCGATGTGATAAGTTGTCTGTGCGATCAAGAGAAGATAAAACCTTATTAGTCTGGGATGTATCATTGGGTTGGGTGCACCCCCCCTTGATCCTCCAAAACCGGCCTAACTTTGTAGCATTTTTTGCGTTCTTTCAGGTAAAAATTTGTCTCATGGAAATTTCCATTGCAAAAATCACTGAAAATAGGAAAAAAATTATAACTTTTATATGGTTGATGTTTTTGGAATTTGAAAAGTGTGAGTATAGTATTTTTTATGCTTTTTCAGATGAAATAAGTTGCAAGTACCAATTCTTATTTTTACTGTGTGTTTTGGGGTAAAAAAGTCGAATTTTTTCCAAAATTCACAGAAATTTGAGGAAATTTTCATGTATTCCTGCTTCTCAGCTCCTCAATATTGCATATGATCGTTCAATGATGATTTAAAAAACATCTTTAAAGTCTCCTCTTTTAAATGACATATTTTTATATTCTTAGTTTTTTGCAAAATCCTCGAAATTGATTATTTTATACAGAAACCTGTATTTTCAATCAGAAATCTCAGATTTCTGTATATTTATTTAAAGAACCCTTATTTGTTATGAAAGCAATGATTGAATGCTATTTTCTAGTGTAACTTTTCACAATATATCAGATTATATATGTTTTACTAACATTTCATTCAAAATCAAAGTGTTTTTGGGGAAAAAACGTATTTTTATGCCCCCGGAATCAAAGATTCGGGGGCATATAGTTTTTGGCCTGTGCGTCTGTTTGTCTGTCCGTCCGAAAAACTTTAACATTGGAAATAACTTTTGAATGGTAAGTGATAGGGCTTTCATATTTCACATGTGTATTCCTTGTGACAAGACCTTTCCATTGATACCAAAATTTTTGACCTCGTGACCTTGACCTTGACCTTTGACCTACTTTTCAAAAACTTTAACATTGGGAATAACTTTTGAATGGTAAGTGATAGGGCTTTCATATTTCACATGACTGTGTATTCTTTGTGACAAGACCTTTCCATTGATACCAAAATTTTTGACCTCGTGACCTTGACCTTGACCTTAGACCTACTTTTCAAAAACTTTAACATTGGAAATAACTTTTGAATGGTATGTGATAGGGCTTTCATATTTCACATGTGTATTCCTTGTGACAAGACCTTTCCATTGATACCAAAATGTTTGACCACATGACCTTGACCTTTGACCTTTTAACCCAGTGACCTCACATACATGTACTTAACAGAAAATAATGTTCATACTAACAAAGATTGTAACCATATGGCCTCTCCCCCACAATATTTATGGTTAATAATTATTTTATGTTGGGGAATTTGCACACTGTAGAAAGAGTGATAACTCTAAACTAAATAGATGCATTTGTCAGAACACAAAAGTAAATAAATTCCCTTACATGAAAAAGGGATGATGTTAATATTAATTCACATAAAGATAATTTTGAAACAAGATTAGAAACAGATTCATGAAATCTCAGTTAATGATTTTATATTAAGATTTTAAGGGAAATATTTTCTCAACTTTAACACGTTTAATTGTAAATATTGATTTTCCAATACTTGAAAGTCCAGAGATTGATAAGAACTTAATTACAAATTGGTTTTATCTATGAGTTGGAGAATTCTACACGTGAAGTACCAGCATATTGGGTTTATTTACGTACAATCCCTCATAATTTCAAATGCTTTGAAGAGTTGTAGACAACCTTATCTTTGAGGGATGAACATGGAATTATCTAGAAATATGTCCATCATATTGTGCAATTCCCCTCCCAGGTTTAAATACAATGTGTCATTTTTCAATTGTTAGAATTACTTTCTCGATTATCAGATTTACTTTCTCGTTATCAGATTACTTTCTCGCATGCTATGGATTCTGTTAAACAATGTTTCGTGAAATAAACTTTGTGAAAATTCCAACGATGTTTTCCTTCCAAGACAAAGTACTGAACATTTATTAATCACACAACGCGAAGTACGAATTATGGCTTGTAAGCCCGCATCGGCTTACATAAATATTCTGGTGCCGTCGACCTACACGAATCGGAGAAAATAGAAATCATGGATTTTTATCAGAAAACGGAGATTGAACTGAACTCAGTCAAAGTGAAAGGTAGGACACAACTTTATTTCTCAACGTACTTTCAGATCGGTTGACCATGTAAAAACATTTTTTTTTCTTTTTGTATCAAAGAATTTACTGGACAGAAAACGTTTAGAACATCTGTTTTGAAAATTCAAAATAAAAAAAAAAAGACTAATTATGACAAAAAAGTGACACTTCAAATGACTAGTACAGACCAAGACTGTCAGACAACGAACGTTGGTGCAAATTTAGGTTCGGGTGGTTCTTAAAGTTTTTCTTCGTCAAAGAATACAAGTTCCAGTTCCTCAAAATTTGGTAGCTTATCGGATAATGGTGATGAAGCAATGAAATGGATAGCTCATCAGGTAAAAGGTCTTCAAACAGCTATTTCTGTCCCTCTTCTTCAGGTAGTAAGATCGTTTGAAGGTGACTCTTCACAATTTAAAGAGTGGGTCAAAGAAATTGAAAAGTACGCACATATGGCTAGACTCGATAATACGGACATACCGAGAATAGTTCTTATGACTTGCACGGGCACAGTAGGTGATTTTGTCAAACGGTATTTAGAGGAAATTGAGTCAGAGGGCGAAATTCCTGACTGGTCAAATCTCAAAAGGTTGATGCAAAAGCGATATGCTGAAATTACTGATAATCAGAGAGCTATGACTGTGCTCCGTAAAATTAAACAAACTTCCGAGGAAAGTGTTCAGTTGTATTCAGAGCGTTTACTCCGATTGGCTGAAGATGCATACACTGCTCCTTTTGATGAAACAGAATACGCCTTTATTCAGAAACAATTGGTTGACATTTTCTGTGACGGTCTGTTTTATGATTACTTGCGAATGAAAGTTCTTAGATGTGATCCAAGAGGTTATGATGAGGCAGTTGAAATTGCAATGAAGGAGCAAAATTTACGAAAACGTTTTAATTTGAGGTCAAAGACACAGAATGAAACACCCACAAATAATGAAAATCCAGATTTGGCTGTAAATTCGAGTCATCAAAAATGTTTTAAATGCAAATGTACAGGACACACTTTATGGGAATGTCCCCAGCGCGTAAGTAAACAAAATATTAAACCGGCTCTCGATTATTCAGACCCAGAATCCGATGAAAACAGAGAAGTTTCCCCTACTAAACGTAAAAAGTCATTAGATGAATGTGAAAACACCCTACCTAATAAACAGAAACTGATAAATACAGTTCCCGTTAAAAATTCAGAAGACTTCCGTGATAAAATACTAGGTCAGACAAAGTCAGGATGCACGAATAGGTATAAAACAACAGAATGCTGGCTATGTCACGCGAAAGGTCATTTTAGACGGAATTGTCCCAATCGCAGATTTCCGGATAGATACAGAGTTCAAAATTACTCACATGACAGGTATTTACGGCGATTGTCCCACAAACAAAATCAGGGAAACTTCAAGGCTCTCTTCAAAAGGAAGCCGTTGAAGAGAGCAAACAAAATGCTAAAATGAAAAGATATAATGAAAGTAAGAAACCCGTATTCCAATTAAATTTAGCTGGAAACCCTAGCTCCTGTATTATAAAGATAGGTAAGATGAGATACCGAACTTTAGTAGATACTGGTGCTGAGGTTTCCATCATGAATAAAAAGACTTTTGATCGATTATCGCCAAAACCAAAATTATTGCGCGTTAATAGAAGTTTACGAGCGGTAAATAGTGCGCCAATTGAAGTGTTAGGACGGACAACACTTAACTTTTCAATAAACGGACTGAAAATGTCTCAAAACTTTTACGTAATTGACACGCTAAATGAAAACTTCATCTTAGGAAGAGATTGGCTAAAGGAATATGGTGTACGTCTTTACTTCGACTTAGGAATGCTTAGAATAGGAAAAACGTATGTGAAACTGGACGAAGATATTCACATTTCATCGATTTTGAGGCTCAATAAAAAGATGAAGATCGAACCACAGAGAGCGGTTATATGTCACGTTAAGTTACAGAAAGGCTTCCAAATATCAGATTCAAGGCTTCTAGAGGTCACGAATCTTGACCCCGGGTGTATCGTAGAAGAACCTGGACTCACAATTAGGGAATCCGTGAATACAGTCAGGTCTCCGAACAAAGTACCTATTATGATTGTTAACGAGACTAACAAATGTTACCGTCTCAGAAGAGGAAGCGTAGTAGGAAGGGCTCGACCTTTGACCCCACAAGAAATTTACGCCTTCAATGAAGAAGAACCAATGGAGGTTGATGAACCAAAGCCAGTAATGACGGATTTTGAGGATCTATATGTACCCGAGGACAAGCGCCAAGAAGTGGTAAAACTTCTAAAGAAAAACACAGATCTAATAGCTATGTCAGATTCGGATCTTAGTGGAACAAAGACAGTACAAATGAAGATAAACACCGGAAAGCATCCTCCAATTAAGAACAGACCGTATAGGACCCCTCTAAACAAACGACAAATTGTTGACAAGGCGATCGATGAGATGCTGGATGCAAAAATAATCAAACGATCACAATCTCCATGGTCGTTTCCTTTAGTTGTGGCGAAGAAGAAGGACGGCAGTGAGAGAATGTGTGTCGATTTCAGAACACTGAACAAAATTGTTCGACCGATATCTTACCCGCTTCCTTTAATCGATGACATCTTGTCACTGATAGGAAATGCTAAGTATTTCACTACGTTGGACTTAAGGCATGGATACTGGCAAGTAACGTTAGATGAAAGTAGCAAGGAGAAGACAGCGTTCGCGTGTCATCGAGGTCTATTTGAATTTAACAGGATGCCTTTTGGTCTGAGTGATGCCCCTGCGGTATTCCAGGAACTTATGAATATTGTTCTACAAGGATGTGAGGGATTCGCCATGGCATATTTAGATGACATTTTGATTTTCTCTCAAGACGATCCAAAGCAGCATATAAGACACATTCAAGAGGTATTTGACCGACTGAGACAACATAACCTCAAGCTGAAATTAAAGAAATGCGCTTTCTTTAAGGAAGAGACAGAATACTTAGGGTTCGTAATCAACAAAGATGGTATTGCTCCAGATCCAAAGAAAGTTGAAGCGGTCAAAAACTTACCAGCTCCGAAGAATGTTAGAGAAATTCGAGGATTCATCGGAATGTGCAGTTATTATAGAAGATTTGTTCCAAATTTCTCGAAGATAGCAGAACCTTTGATCAATTTAACCAAGAAATATGCAAGATTTAAATGGACCCAGGAATGTCAAATCGCTTTTGAATACCTCAAGGAAAGTCTTACTGTAGTACCACTCCTTGCATACCCGGATACCAACAAACCATACGTCTTATATACGGACGCAAGTAATAACTGTGTAGGAGCGTGCCTTACTCAAAAAACGGACGAAGGAGAAGAAAAACCTATCTATTTCTTATCACACAAACTAAGTCACACACAGACGAAATGGTCCACTATTGAGAAAGAAGCTTTTGCTATCCATTATGCACTTCAGAAGTTAGACCATTACTTACATGGAGCTCAATTCACCATCAAGACTGATCACAAACCTTTGAAGTACCTCCTAGACTCACCTAGGCAAAACAAGAAAATACAGCTATGGGCATTAAGTATTGCAGGATACAACTGCAGGATCGAATACGTCAAAGGTGAAGATAATCACTGTGCGGATCTTCTGTCCCGTATACCGCATCCTAAGACGAACGAAAAGTGCAAGGAAATCGAAGAAGAGCCTGATATTTACGATAGAACATTTGAGATAGGGGTACTAAATTCAAATGAGTTCAACCCGAGAGACTTTGCAAACTGTCACGTTGAAGATCGACAAGAGATCACAAAAGCTGTTTCAGATTTATCTGAGGAGTTCAACTTGAAAGAAGAACAGGAAAAAGACCAAGAAGTCGTGAGAATAAAGAACAGACTAAGGAAAGGAACAGCCACGAAAGCTGAACAGACACACTACTTCGAGGACAAGGAAGGACTATTTTATTACCTATCTCAGCCGGACTCTGAGGATCCAAAGCTAAGACTGTATATACCTCAAGAAATGGAGACAGTCGTCCTCAGGCAGTACCATGATCAACTCGGTCATATGGCTGTAGATAAGACATACGATTCCATTCGTCTTAAGTATTTCTTTCCGAATATGTACAAGAAAATTCACGCATATGTAGAGAAATGTGTCACATGTCAGACAAGAAGTTCCAAGAAATCAAAACCTCCTATCAAGGAAACAGAAATACCTCCTTACCCTTTCGCAAAGATTGGCTTGGATTTATCTGGACCGTATCCGACTACACTATCTGGGAACAAATACATTGTCTCCTTCATAGACATATACTCGGGATGGCCAGAAGCTTTCGCCGTGCCTGACAAGTCTGCAGATCGAATCGTACATCTTATTTTAGAAGAAATTTTCCCGAGATTTGGCTGCCCCCTGGAAATTATCTCGGACAACGGAACGGAAAACGTCAATAGGAAAGTACAGGAAACTTTGGACACGATGAACATTCATCACATCAAGACATCGTACTACAGTCCCCAAGCAAATGGTAAAGTCGAAAGATTTCACCGAACTCTTCATGACGTCATGTCTAAGAAAATTCAAGAAGACGTCCAAACGTGGGATTTGTACCTGAATCAGACACTAGCCGCCATTAGGTTTAATGTCAATGAATCATCGAAGTTTTCTCCATACTTTCTCCTATATAATAGAGACGTTGTACTTCCACTGGACACAATTTTAAAACCAAGACGTAGATATGTGGGTGAAGATCAACATCAAATCGCTCTTCAACAGCAGCACAAATCGTTTACATTGGTTCATAGAAACATGAAAGAAGCTAAAAAGAAACAGAAAAAGTACGCAGACAAAAACAGTAAGGAAAAAAACTTCCAGATTGGAGACCCCGTATACATAAGGAATCACAGAAGAGATAACAAGCTTGATGCTAAGTGGCAACCGTACTTTCGAATTATTGATCAAACAGGACCACTTTCATTCATAGTGAAAAATCAGCTTGATGGTAATACAACAAAGACACATGCTCGACATCTTAGACCTGCAAAGATTGATGAATGGAAAATTCCGAGGGACTCTGAAGGAAATTTATTACGTAAAACGACATTCGTAATCCCGCCCGAACAATCAGATAGTGATTATGATGAACCTGTTCCTCAAGACGTTGCGATTCGACACAGAATTCAAGAAAGAGAGGATTCGTCTGACGAAGATGACATTCCACTTATGGAACTTCGGAGACGACTAAGAGCTCGTGATATGCCCGATACATGTACGGACAAGGGCGATGAAACGAACATCAATCTTGATCCTCCAGTAGTGAGTTTACCAATAACTCCTGAGCATCGCGAGGAGGAGATGGAAATAGACGCTATTTCCAAGAAACCGGAAACGAGTTTCTTACAAAATGAAAAGGCTTCCCAACAGAAATCTGTTGAAAATACCCCGTCTTCAGATCCCCAGTTGCTACTCATGAACAGCATTTATGAAATGACAAAATTTTTGACCTCTCAAAAGCTTAATATATCGTCATTGTAAACGATATAAATATAGTTCCTATTTCAAGCATTAAATAACTAAAATGTTTTAAGATGAAAAGAAAGTGAGAAGAAATGGTAATAAAGATGATTAATTAAACAGTCAAGGAAAAATAAAGTAAATCAAAACGAACTTTAAAAAAAAAGTCCTGAAATATCCGATAAAAATATTCTTTTTATCTAAAAAGAGAGGGAGGAAAAGGGCATTAAAACTCAAAAAGTAACGTATCACAGATACAGATTTTATAAATACACACAAAAGACATTTTAAAAAACTATTAATTACACAGATGCAATGGCAAATTAGAATGAGATAAAAAGGGGAATAAAATCAAATTATCCATACACAATATGAAAGAAAAACAAAACATAAATGATAAAATATGCAGCGTGTACTTTAAGAATGCTCTTAAGTTGTAAATTTCTAACTGGATTTCACTGGTTTACATCAGGGTTTGATCAATATCTAGAGCTTTCATTCTGGTGATCGTATTTCAGTCCTTGTCTCACTTTATTTCATGTCAACGGATTAATGATATTGACCCTTGTTGCCCTTTTGGCGGTGTTGGAATTTCATTGACGGTCGTCTCGTGATGCAGGTTCTATCATCAGCTGACAAATGATTTGTTGATACTTCACTGACAAACGACATAATTACAGACGACGTCTAACAACAATGAAAAGTGCATATCAGTTAAAATTTTGATTGAATCGAAATATTAAATGGCATAGCCTGTTGAGTATTTATAATATAAGTAAATACAAGTTAAATGAATGAATCATTGCAAAAAAAAAGATATAATTTTGGAAATTATTTTAGTTTTGGAACAGAGTCTAAATTATTTTTGTAAATTCAAAATTTTGGTCAATCAAGGGGTACAGAGAAAATCTAGTGTCATAACTACCAAGAACAATTTAGTTTGACGTGCAGATATGTTATAGCAATGAACAATAGATGCTGGTATCACTTGGAGAAATGACGATTGAAAATGCTTGATAAACAGTGTAGTTATGCAGAATATCCTTGAATTTTGAATAGCAGCTATTATAACGGAGCAGCCTGTTGTTAATAGAGAGACAAATAAAAGTATACAGGTTAATCCAATAGACAGAAGACGGAAGCCAAAAGACGAAGCCCGAAGCAGTGACGTCAGGAACCTCTGTGCACGATGTTACCCGTGTGGCCGGATGTTAAACCAGCCCGTCACGATGGCAAACGGAGAGACATTCAAAGATTATGGTAGAGTGAAATCTATCATAGGGATGTGCGATCCGTGCAGAATCCAATGCAAAGGACAATTTGCAATTAATGAACTACCTTATTTGACGCTTTATAACGAGAAAGTTTTTACCCCGTCGCTTTTCTGGGTGCATGGCGTCATCCGGATTACGGGAAGATCTTGGTAACGTCACTAATACCAAGATGCGTCTGAGGTAGATCAATGAAGAAGAAATGATTGCTTAGAAGAAACCATGAGATGCAATTCCGTGGGAGATGATGCCGAAGACGAGAAGATGATTTAAATCTCGAGCGAAAAGAAAAACATTTGATGATACGATGATAAATCCATATGGTGCAGAATTCCTTCCATGATGAAATCGAGGTCCATGTATTTGTTTAACTCGACGGAGGTTACACAGAACACGAAGAAGGGCCATAAGACGGAAAGGAACCATCATATAAAAAAGGGCCCTTGCAGAAGAAAAGAAAAAGAAGTGTACAAGTTGTGTGTAGTGTTATTTCAGTGGAAAAAAGCAGAGTAAATGTGAATTTTATAATGTATTATGCTTATGTATGATGATTCTTGCATATATTTAACTCATCAATTTTGATTTTTGCATGATGTACATTGAACATTGATATATCATACTACTATTTGACGTATTGGCCTTGAATGAATTTGTTATGTTTTGATAATCATGTCAAGGACATTTTGAATGAACAATAATGAGTTTATTATGATGATGAACATTGGGTCACTTGATAAAGACAGTGAAAAACGTGAGATGATGACTTTAATCTGCATGTCATTTATATTTATTTACTTGATCATGATTGACTGAGTGCACTATAAGATGATGCAATTATCTATATTGTGGTGTCAAGGCCATGCGTGTAGAAAATAACCAAGCATAGATTCAAATAAAGAAAAGAAAAAAAAAAGAATGATGAAAGTTACTAAAACGTCAGCTATAAAGTTGAATGTTTTATTTTGATTGTGAAAATCTTGGTTATTTTCTTAATTGGGGGAGTATTGTAACCATATGGCCTCTCCCCCACAATATTTATTGTTAATAATTATTTTATGTTGGGGAATTTGCACACTGTAGAAAGAGTGATAACTCTAAACTAAATAGATGCATTTGTCAGAACACAAAAGTAAATAAATTCCCTTACATGAAAAAGGGATGATGTTAATATTAATTCACATAAAGATAATTTTGAAACAAGATTAGAAACAGATTCATGAAATCTCAGTTAATGATTTTATATTAAGATTTTAAGGGAAATATTTTCTCAACTTTAACACGTTTAATTGTAAATATTGATTTTCCAATACTTGAAAGTCCAGAGATTGATAAGAACTTAATTACAAATTGGTTTTATCTATGAGTTGGAGAATTCTACACGTGAAGTACCAGCATATTGGGTTTATTTACGTACAATCCCTCATAATTTCAAATGCTTTGAAGAGTTGTAGACAACCTTATCTTTGAGGGATGAACATGGAATTATCTAGAAATATGTCCATCATATTGTGCAATTTCCCTCCCAGGTTTAAATACAATGTGTCATTTTTCAATTGTTAGAATTACTTTCTCGATTATCAGATTTACTTTCTCGTTGTCAGATTACTTTCTCGCATGCTATGAATTCTGTTAAACAATGTTTCGTGAAATAAACTTTGTGAAAATTCCAACGATGTTTTCCTTCCAAGACAAAGTACTGAACATTTATTAATCACACAACGCGAAGTACGAATTATGGCTTGTAAGCCCGCATCGGCTTACAAGATGCCACCGGGGGAATTCGTGTTTCACAAACACAGGCTTTATTTCATTTAAAAATAGCTGATTTCTGGAGAATATTTATTGAATCTTTAGAAGTTCTTGAAATGATAGCAGGAATGTATTTTGAACTGTAATTATTTAGGTTCACTCATAAATTACATGTATGAAACATATAAAACACCGCTAAAGACGGTATGGCCGGATTGCAAAGTAAGTTTTTGTCACCAACTGGGTCAAAGTCACTAAGTCAAATATTACAGCATACATTGAGAGGTCTTGTCAGAGGCAACCTACATGTATAAAATAAAGTTTCTACTGCATACAGTTCCTTAGATTATGCTTAAACCAGAAACTTTGACCAAAATCTTTAACTAGGTCAAAGTCCAAGGTCAAGGTCACTAGGTCCAATGTTATGGCATAAATTGAACGGTATCATCATGGGCAACCTCAATGTATAATATAAGGTTTCTACTGCATACAGTTTCTTAGATTTTGCTTAAACCAGAAACTTTAACCAAAATCATAACTAGGTCAAAGTCCAAGGCAAAGGTCACTAGGTCAAATGTTACGGCATATATTGAAAGGTCTTGTCATGGGCAATCTACATGTACAGTATAAGGTTTCTACTGCATACAGTTCCTTAAATTTTACTTAAACCAGGAACTTTAACCAAAATCTTTAACTAGGTCAAAGTCCAAGATCAAGGTCACTAGATCAAATGTTACGGCATAAATTGAAAGGTCTTGTCATGGGCAACCTACATGTATAAATTAAAGTTTCTACTGCATACAGTTCCATAGATTTTGCTTAAACCAGGAACTTTAACCAAAATCTTTAACTAGGTCAAAGTCCAAGGTCAAGGTCAATAAGTCAAATGTTACGGCATAAATTGAAAGGTCTTGTCATGGGCAACCTTCATGTATAATATAAAGTTTCTACTGCATATAGTTCCTTAGATTTTGCCTCAACCAGAAACTTTAACCAAAATGTTGACGGCAGACGGACAGACGGACGGACGGACAGACAGACGGACATCGTCAATCTATAGACCGGAATTGCTTTGCAATCCGGTCAAAAAGGTATATTTTCTACTTAATTTTGGGGCAAAATGCCTGTTTTTTGTCTAAAAATTACAGATTTCTGGAAAGAGTTTATTAATTCATTTTCTTTGCTAAAACTATACATTTAAAGCTATTATCATTATAGAAAGTAATCATCTTGTCAGATGATTGTGAAATTAAATGTAATAATTAATTAAAACCATCATTTTGGGGTAAAATATGCCTTTTTTTATGCAAAAACCACTTATTTTGAGAAAATAAGTACTAGCTCTTTTAATTTGCCTAAATTGATATGTTTAAGCTTTGATATTACGCTGTTTCTTATTATAAATGGGTAGAAATGTTATTTGATAACTGAAATTTAATTTATATCTTATTTTGGGGCAAAAAACCTTATTTATGTGAAAAAATCACTTATTTCTGTTAATATTTTCATAAATTTATATGTTTTATTTAATCAACACTGGAGAAGTTTCATATAATTGGATGGCATAAATGTGATCAAGTTTAATGAGTTAGAAGAGATTTCTTTGATTATCTAAATGTAAACAAACAGGTAAGTCATGTGATCTAAAAATAGAAATCGAAAGTATGGTTTTCTCGGAATTAGAAAATCGATATGAAATTACTTGATCATCAATAAAATGAATATTTACTGATTCCTAAAATTTATGACAATAGAATAAATCATATATGACAATGTAACTTACACTTTATGGGGCTGATACTGTATACTAATTTAACAAAGTTTTGGCAGGAAGTGCTGACATGGCGATATGGCCGCTCTGAGTGGATTCTAATAATAAAACCAAACTGTTCAAAAACATTCCGGGTAACATGACACTCCCCCTCTGATTTTGTAAAAAATCACTATTAGTTCAAAAACCAATGAAAGAATTGTTGAAACATAACAACAAGTAGAAAATCACAAAATCACACATGATATCAATCATTCTATTCAAAAATGTAAATGTTTGAGAATTAATATGAAATATATGAATTGAAAGTATCAAAATTAAAATAAGTGCTGACATGGCGATGTGGCCGCTCTGAGCGGATTCTAATAATAAAACCAAACTGTACAAAAACATTCCGGGTAACATGACACATATCTAATTTAATCATAAAAATCAATATATATCAAAGGCAGAGCTTTTATTTTCTTGTCTAAGCAGCCCCCCCCCCCCCCCTACATACACACAATAAAATTCAGACATGAAAAATGCTTTGATTGGTAATAATTTAAATTTTATAGTAATCCCTTGGTTAGGGAGCTGATATTTTCAGGGATTCATGCCTAGGTATAGGCACGTATACACTTAAAATTTAGTGAGAGTACATGACCTAATTACCGAGAAATGAGACCGAGAACTTTGCCAATATTTCTGCAATTCTTACAAAGTCTCAAAATTTTCTAAGTTCAAAATTTTACATTAATCCCCTGGTTAGGGAGCTGATATTTTCAGGGATTCATGCCTAGGGTATAGACACGTATACACTAAAAATTTGGTGAGGGTACATGACCTAATTACCGAGAAATGAGACCGAGAACTTTGCCAATATTTCTGCAATTCTGACAAAGTTTCAAAATTTTCTAAGTTCAAAATTTTACAGTAATCCCCTGGTTAGGGGACTGATATTTTCAGGGAATCGTAAATAGGGGAATACTATAAAAGTTTGGACTTAGAATTTTTTTGTTTTTTGAGAATTTGTCTGAATTGTAGAATAATTGGTAGAGTTCTCGGCCTCATTCCTCGGTAACAAGGCCATGTACCCTAGGCATGAATCCCTGAAAATTTCAGTATCGCAACCAGGAGAATACTATAAAAGTTTGGACTTAGAATTTTTTTCAGAATTTGTCTGAATTGTAGAATAATTGGTAGAGTTCTCGGCCTCATTCCTCGGTAACAAGGCCATGTACCCTAGGCATGAATCCCTGAAAATTTCAGTATCGCAACCAGGAGAATACTATAAAAGTTTGGACTTAGAATTTTTTTCAGAATTTGTCTGAATTGTAGAATAATTGGTAGAGTTCTCGGCCTCATTCCTCGGTAACAAGGCCATGTACCCTAGGCATGAATCCCTGAAAATTTCAGTATCGCAACCAGGGGAATACTATAAAAGTTTGGAATTTGTCTGAATTGTAGAAATATTGGCAACGTTCTTGGCCTCATTCCTCGGTAACAGGGCCATGTACCCTCACCCAATTTAATGTGTGTTTGAGTCAATGTCGAGGCATGATTTCCTGAAATTTTGAGTATCGTAACCAGGGGATTACTATAAAAGTTTGGACTTAGAAGTTCTTGAGAATTTGTCTCAATTGTAGAATTTTTGGCAAAGTTCTCGGCCTCGTTTCTCGGTAACAAGGCCATGTACCCTCACCAAATTTAATGTGTGTTTGAGTCAACGCCTATGCATGAATTTCTGAAAATTTCAGTATCGTAACTAGGGGAATACCATCAAAGTTTGAGCTATTACCAACAGGATGTGTCGATGCTGTGCTCTTTCAATTATTTTTTTGTAAGCAGTGGAGGTGGGGCATGGGTGTCATATGTATTTTTTGGTGTGATGAAATAGTAATACAGAAAATTGATTATGCATACATTTTCAATACAAATGTTTCTTAGTCGAATTGTCAACTGTATTCTGGAATGCAGTTGGCAATTCAATTGTCAGTTGTCAACTGTATTCCAAAATATGTTTGCCAATCTGAATGCCTATCTGTACCTCAGACCAATATGGACTGTTTACGAAGTTTAAACGATAGTTTTAAGTAATTACATGTAAGTTCCAATCAAGGAAGTTTAAAAGATAATCTATATATGAGTAAAAGTGTACATGAAGGTAGACATGTCTTGTCAAGAAAAATGGAACTGAGGTAATTGGTTCTACTTTCATATGTAAAAATCAAGGCATTAAGTGTCACTACCGATATAGAAACTTCCCGTTTTACTTCGAACATCGACCAAAGATTTCATTTAAAGAGCTTACAAAATCAGTACACAAATGCTAATGTTATATTTGTACCTGCTTGCCAGAACCTTTCGTTGGACTTTTTGAGGGATTTTTGTTGGAATGGACACCTCTGACTTTCCTGACATTCTTTTTATATGTTTGAATAAACTGGTTTGTCCATGCGTAAAGAATGGTGAAAGATTGCTGCCTATACGAATGTTTTTCACACTTGTGTTGGATTTATTTGAATTTGGAATACTGATCTATGGTCCTGGGATTTTCTTTGGAATAGACACATTTCAGAACTCAACACAATCCAGTGTCATAGAGTTTCCCGTCAGATTCGGTTTTCTAAGCGTATGGGCACTCTACTTTGCGTTTGCTACTTTCCTTTTTATCATTTTATTTTGCAAGAAATGCCACTCCGATGACTCCAATAACAATCCGCCGCAAAACCGAAAGTTCTGTTGCTGTAACAGAATTAAAAGTAATGTTCAGCAATACAAGAAATCGTTTTGCTTTAATAAAATATTCACCATTTTCCTTGATGCTCTTCTTGTGGCATACAGCATTGCCACAGCAGCGTCCTTGGAAACAGCTATTCCTTTTTACAAAATTCCAAATTCAGCGCTCGATTGGCTACTCTGGGGTATATCCTTTATAGCAGTGATTGATTTCATCGTTGACGTTGTGGAACTATTAATCGGTACATTCTGCTTCAAAAGCACAACCAAGGTCCATCCGAGGAATGGGACTCAGCCGAGAACGGAAGCTCCCTCGAGAAGTTCTAGTGCGCCGAGAATAGTAACTGAGCCAAGAAGGAATGATAAACAATTAGGTGCCTCGAATAGTATAGAGCTTGATGGAGAGGTAATTTCTTTGATACAGTCAATGTTAATTAACATGAAGAATATTAAGATTCACAGCCTGTTTTACATATAGGAGAAACATGATATTTTCTCGTATTTTAAACAAAGATGCGAGATGTATGTTTTCATTGATTTCTTCATCAAACCGATGTAATATACATTTGTATGTGCATGTATTTTGATACGAATTTCTTGAAAAGTTAATATGCTTAGTATTTTGATTGGAAAACATTTAAAAAGATTACGTCACAATTAGTCTGGGATGTATTACTGGGTTGGATGCACCCCCCCCCCCCCTTTGATCCTCCAAAACCGGCCTGACTTTGTAGGGTTTTTTGCGCTCTTTCAGATTAAAAGATTGTCTCATGGAAATTTCCATTGCAAAAGTGGTGTTTTGGGGGGAAAACATGTTTTTATAGTCAAAAATCACTGAAAATAGGAAAAAAATATAACTTTTATATGCCACAAAATACCTATAAGCAGAGGATACTTCAAATGCATATGACTTACAAGGAAAAACTATGATATACCCAGGAACTCTTTTGAATATTTATAATAATAACGACACATCTGATAGTAATAAGGATTTTCCAGAAATCAGCTATTTTTAAATAAAAATTGTGATTTTCCACCCAAAATAGCAAGATAATCAAAGAAATCTCTTCTAGCTCACGTTTATGCCATCCAATTATATGAAAACTCTCCCGCTTTGATTAAATAAAAAGTGTAAAAAATATTCACAGAAATAAGTTAATTTTGCACATAAATTAGGGGGGGGGGTTTGCCCCAAAAATAAGATATTAATTAAATTTCAGTTATGAAATGACATTCCTATCCATTTATTATAAGAAAGAGCATAATGCCAAAGCTAAAATATATCAATTTATGCAAATTAAAATAGCTAGTACTTATTTTCTCAACATGCTCAAAAGAAGTGGTTTTTGTATAAAAAATGCAAATTTTACCCAAAAATGTTGATTTTAATGAATTATTACATTTAATTTCACAATCATCTGACAAGATGATTACTTTCTATTATGATAATAGCTTTAGATGTATAGTTTTAGCAAATATAATGAATTAATAGCAATTCTCTGTAACCATTTAAACAATTTCGGCAGGCATGGTCTCCGATTTTCATGAAATTTCACACATAAGAAGGGACCAATGAAAAAAGGAAAATTTGACAAAAAATTCAATTCTAGGTCATCTGGTTACCATGGCAACGGCCTTCAAATTTGAGAAATTTGCAAAATTGAGCTAATTTGAAACTCTATAATTTGGTCTATATGTGACTTCAGTGGAAGATTTTTTATGCATCCTAAAGATTAGGACATAAAATTTTAAATAAGCTCACTAGTAGTGTCTGATATTGTATAAAAGGCTGGTTACCATGACAACATAATTAGCTTATTTTGATATATTGATTTCAAAATGCTGTTTGTATTTTCCAATTTTCCTTCTCTCGTGATGGGTATATGATAAGGAAATAGGATCTATTTTATAAAATGAGCAAATTCAAAATAAACCCACTTGTTGCTATGTACATACGTTACCTTGTCAACGGTAAGTATGGTCTTTAATATTACTTATTTTGCAACTTCAGAGTCATTTAAAAAAAATTATGCATCATGATGAACAGATAAAAATTGTTGGGAAATATTAAACCCAAAGAGCTCTTTCAAAAAACGTGAAAAAGCTATGGGGAACATATGTTATCATGGCAACCATTTTTTATTATTTTCATAAAACAGTAATTATTAATCCCAGGAAGTTCAAATTCAATAACAATAAAGATCAGGTAAGCCTCTATCAAAATGCAATAAAAACGTTTCAAATAATTAATGGTTGCTATAGTAATTTGGCCATACATTATAAAAATAAGCATTTTTTGGGGGTTTTTTTCGAAGCCTTTTCCTCAAAAAACAAAACAGGCTTACATAACCTTTCTTATATATACGATAAAGCAAAGTCTAAACTTTATTTTAGATTTAAAAAAATTCAGATTACTTAACTTTTGGTGCCCGTATCCAAGGACTCAAAGTGGGCCTATGTGCAATTTTAAACAATCGTTCCCATAGGAACGGGCTATTTCCTGAATAGCTTTTAAAAATTTTCTTTCGTGTAATGAAAGATCTACTTTAATACATTAATAAATTTTCATCACTTTGAATTAAAATTCAATGATCTAGTAAACAAAGGACTCTAAATATTGTCCAAAATTGCTTTCATTTTTGCGATTTCAGGTCACGTTGCCATAGCAACGAACAGAAACTTTGACCCAATGCGAATGCTTATGTTTTATTTGCATAAAAAAACTAAAAAATGTAAGTAATTTATCGTTGAATTTTGAAAAAATGCCAAAAATACTATTTTGATAGGGTACTTGTGTTGTTGCTATGGAAACATATAGATAAGACCGTAAACCCAAAATTATTATTACTTAACTTGAAAGAGCAATGATAGGGTACTGGTGATTCATCAATGTTTGTTTTAGATTATGCTGCATAAATTATGTATGTGACTTTAAAAACGTCCAAAAATGCATTTTTCCAATATTCAAAGTCCGTTTCCATGGCAACCGGATGTGATATTAAATAAATTTTGAACAAATTTTTACTTTTGGGTCAGACCCAACCTTATGTACAAATTTTATCAAAATCTGAGACGTTCCGTGCCATGCGTCCTTCATTAAAGTGCAAATGCTTACAGAGAATAGCTATTAATAGAATTTTCCCAGAAATCTGTTATTTTCAGATTAAGTAGAATATATACCTTTTATGTTTCAAACATGTTATTCATGAGTGAACCTAAATAATTACAGTTGAAAATACATTCCTGCTATCATTTCAAGAAATTCTTTAGATTCAATAAATATTCTCCAGAAATCAGCTATTTTTAGATGAAAAAATACGTTTTTTTCCCCAAAAACACTTTGATTTTGAATGAAACGTAAAACATATATAATCTGAAAGAGTGTGAAAAGTTAAATTGAAATTAGCTTTCAATCATTGCTTTCATAATTGATAAGTGTTCTTTAAATAGATATACAGAAATCTCAGATTTCTAATTGAATATATAGTTTTCTGTATGAAATAATTAATTTCGAAGATTCTGCAAAAAAAGAATAAGAATATAACATGTATGTCATTTGAAAAGAGACTTAATTTTTTTTTTAAATCATCATTGAACGATCATATGCAATATTCAGGAGATGAGAAGCGGGAATAAATAAAAATTTCCTCAAATTTCTGTGAATTTTGGCAAAAATTCTACTTTTTTACCCCCAAAACACACAGTAAAAATAGGAATTGGAACTTGCAACTTATTTCATCTGAAAGATCATCGAAAATACTATATATTCACAATTTTCAATTTTTAAAAACATCAGCCATATAAAAGTTATAATTTTTTTCTTATTTTTCTATTTTCAGTGATTTTTGACTAAAAAAACATGTTTTCCCCCCAAACACCACTTTTGCAATGGAAATTTTCATGAGACAACTTTTTATCTGAAAGAGCGCAAAAAAATGCTACAAAGTTAGCCTTAGGCCGGTTTTTGAGGATCAAGGGTGGGGGGTTGCACCCAACCCAGTGATACATCCCAGACTAAATGCACAAGCTTTAGAAAAAGTCTCCTATTCGGAAGCACTATTTACGTATAGGATAAAGAATCGAGTCGGCCTCGGTCTTTAAACACCACCCTGTTCTCTCCTTGGCATCTAACCTTCATACAGACCTCAACGAGGTCTTTATCCGACTTACAAACCGCAGATTTTCTTCAATTTTCAGAAAAACAAAAATCTAAATATTTGATACAACCCTGCTTTTCAAAATGAAATAGACCATGCAAATTATCTGGACGAAATATGCAATGGTAACGATTATTAGGCCATAGAAGTAAAATAGTTTGTTATACATCACGACAATTTTCTGAAAGGTACCATATATTTGGTCAAAGAAGAAAAGAAAACAACAGTGTAACAATGAGTTCTATCTTCAATCAAGTTTTAATTAGGTGACTTAATTATTGCAAATAGAGATAAGGATCGATTTTTCAATCAAGTGAGGATAATATTTCTTTATTTTGCCCATCAAGTTCCTCAATATGCATGTATTTGATGAGCATTTAGAATCACTGGTTTTCATGCAAGAATCGCTATAGGGATCTAGATTGATTTGAAATGGCATTTTGAGCTTTCGGGATAGAGGAATATATTCTTCTTCTATTAACATTTCTTATAAAAGGATGTCTTGAGCGAACTTAAAACACAATATTTTCTATACTATGGCCGCATACTCATCATAATCAAAACAATTGACACCCACGACAGAAATAATTTTCTTGACTCCGCCTCTAATTGTTTTTTATTGACCTCCACACTTCATTGAACTGTCATAAAACCTCGTATATTTAGAATCGTCCGCGGTCTTTATGAAATAAAATGACCGATGAATAACAAAAGAATCGCATTTGAAGGTTTGTAACTCATGATAGTCCTTGTTTGTACGTTGATAGCTACTCTTTAATTCTTCATTCAAATGATATACATGTAGATGCATGCTTTTACAGATCACGTTTGAATTGGTAACATGACTTTGTGTAGAAAAGTTTTCAACTAAAAACAATTAGCATAAATGATCTGCACTGTCCAAACAGTCAAGTTTTGGATGAATGTTTACAGACAGCAAACAACTATCCTCGCCGTTCTATGATGTATTCCAATATTGATACGCTATTCAAAAAGATATTATTTATTAAATGTTTATGTATTATTTCTATATCCTGTATTTATTTGTTCATCAAGAGTATATAGCCTCCTAAACACATTAAAGAAAACGGTCAAATCAATTAAGGTCATAGCTGGGTAATTAGGAAAAGGGGGGGGGGGACTTCTGCCAATTTTTGCACAAAAGCGACCTTTTACATTGTAAACATTTTGGCAGTTAGAAAAATGTATGAACACATGGATATTTTTTATTTAAAAAAGCATGATAAAATGGAAAGAAATAATTTGTTATCTTCAATTTTGTATGGCGAGAGAAAAACCGAGTAATTGTCAGGGCTCGAACAAACGTCTTATGAGATACAAGGCAGAATCCGTACCGACTGATCTATCGAGCGATTATCCCTGCATTTAAAAACTCTTCATTGTGGAAGGCGACAGCAAAGTATCACCCGTGTATTTTTTTTATTACATTACAGGATCATATGGAAGAAGATAAAGCTAATGGATGCATGGATGATGAAAATGCGATTCCTTCAACAGAACGTAGGTCTGCTCCTCCAGCATACCGCGAGCTCCCTTACGAATTGAATGAAGTATGAAATCGTTTTAAATTACAGATACTAACCGTCTTCAAACAATTTTGATTTGAATGTTTCTTTCGAAGTAATTTATGTCAATGAATGATTATTCTTTTCATTCGGGCGTACATGTATCATGTGTATTTGAGGTAACTCACAACGTGCTTGATCATTTGGCGGCAGAAACACCAAAAGAGGTGAAAGGAACATGTGATCTACTTCAAACTGTTACTTTGTTTGTTCGTAACTTTTATATATCTCCTGGAATTTGAGATGAATTATTTTATATAGAATAACACTGAGTATATATATGTACCAATTAGCTTTATTCAACATTTTGACATTAAGTACTATTGACGAAGATTCAATATCCGAAACACTTATCTAGTACATGTACAACAAAATTGGTACTACAGAACAATCATATATTTCAATATTGACAATATATGTCTTCCTGAATATTACAGCATTTATCTTATGATTGTACCGATACAATAGACCCCTGTACATTTTACTTGTCATGCAATGTGTCTCTATTATTTTAAAATGAAATATGAAATTTTTTAAAAGTACATTTGATCAGGTTTTTATCGTAATTACGATGATTGGCAGGATCTCGAGTTATTTGAAAAAAATCTTATATGACAACCAAGTATCTTTGCATCTTTGAAAAAGGATAAATATTAATAGAAGGCTCCATCTATCTGCAAGTTCCAAATTATTACAAAAGACTTGTCTGTATGTAGCACTGTACTGTTTTCCTTTGCTTCTGGAAGGTTGTCTATTTCAACATGAAGGAATATTATTGATACAAAATGTGTAAAGTAAATAAACAAAATAGGTATGTGTCCTAGCTATATACAATATATCAGTTCTACCGAATTGAAGCGGCGGGTGTTGCATGCAAAGATTTTACTCTATGTCTTCCGAAATGGAAGTAACCGGATGTGACAGTTCTACCGAATTGAAGCGGCGGGTGTTACTTGCAAGCAGGAGATGCTTACTCTTCCTGGGGATCTGGTATCACTCTCATATCGGGAATTAGAGAAATAAACTATCTATCTGTCTGTCTGTCTGTCCGTCCGCCCGTCCGTCCGTCCGTCTATCTTCTTTTCATATGGTGGAGGTTTTTGTTTGTTTGCTTTGGTTCCTGTTTTATCCTGATTTTGAAAGCCTTCGGTTTCTGATTTTCTGAATTATCGATTTTGTACTGTTTACAGGGATATGGTCATTATCCATATTTGTCATTTCACACTCTTTGGCCATATAACATTTTAAGTACCCGAAACGTGCATGTCTGGTCCATGATGTAAGATTATCCGTTCTTAAATGATGCTATTGAATTTGAAGATGTTTAATATTGTCAGAAATTCTATTGTAGCAATAGAGGTCAAAAATTTGGAAAGAAACTAACTTTGTGTGTGGTCATCTGACAGTGAGGAGATTGTTTTACACCACAATTGTACGTTCTTCGAGACCTCTGGGTAATCGGAAAAGTGGGAGGGTTGTGCTCACGTAATCCAGGATAACCACACCTTCAGCTATTTCCGTGGCAGATGGCCGTCCTAAGTCGGCACCGGTTGCCCATTGGTCTCGTTGGTTTATGTGTAGTCCTTTGTGCTTGATGTTTCTGTGTTGTGCGTTGACGTTCCTTGTCCCTTATGCGTCTCTTTCTGTGCTTGTCTGCTTTGTGTTTTTGTATTGGGTGTTTTGGGGTTTTGCTGTGGGTGTTGCAACCTGGTGTTGTTGGAGATCCCCTCCTTTGTTTTAAGCTACTGTAACGTGGATATGTTCGCGGGTTTTTTTTTTTGCGAATCAACAGACTTTGCGAATTTCCAAACGTGAAAATATTACCGCTGTATTCTTAAAGTGGGAAAGACATTTTTATCGCAAATATTTCCCAAACGAGTTACGTCTTGAAGTTAAAATCGCGAAATTAACTACGCTTACAGTAAATGATATATGTAAAGATGCTTAGGCAATCAAGTCAGATATCTGTACACCCAATTACATCCGGTATTTAAAGTGGGAGGGTTCCGTGTACGCAAACCGAAGAATCACATCATTCGCTTGAATTATATAATGGCCAAAGTGAGTATTACTCTCCCTCAATTTATGCATTGCCAACCATTTTAGATCCAAATCACATAATTAAAAATCTAAAAATGTAATGATCGCTGAGCGATAAAAGTCCCCTACCGGCGGCGTAAATTTATGTCCTGAATCTCTTTTCACGAGTTTATTATCTGCAACAGCGAAGAGAAGTCCGGAAAAATGTTTCATTGAATTTGCTAAGTCCAAGGTCCATAACTCTTGTAAAACAAGAGCCCCAGGGGGCACAACGCTCACCTGATACCCATGCACGCTGTAATTGACATACTGACATTGAATACTGATAGTGCCAGTACCAGGATTTTAGCCCACGACCTTTCTAAAAAGGTTTTTGCCGGATGCAGAGAAGTTTTTTTTTTCAGACAACCTTTAAAAGTACAAACAAACAAAAATAGTCATATTTCAAAACAATAACTTTTTACTGATTTGAAAAGACGGATAAAGTGGTCCAAAGTCATATGCCCAGCTAGTACAGTTCAATTATGCAACATTAAAATTAAAATCATTTTGTAAAATTCCACATTTATGAGCAGCAGAAAAAGAATAAAACAATGAAATGATTTCATAAATTAAGTTTTAATTAAAATTGAACACCAAACCTTTTTTTTATTGATAGCTAGCATGCCAGAAATGGTAAAGCCTGTGTTTGTGAAACAAGAATGCCCCCGGTGACATCTTTGTTAGCATAAATACCATTAAATCTGTTAAGTATATGAGAGGTCGGGATCAGCGTAATGTTGGTATCAATGGACAGATCTTGTCACAAGGAATACACATGTAAAATATGAAAGCCCTATTACTAACCATTCAAAAGTTATGCCCAATTTTAAAGTTTTTGAAAAAGTATGTCAAAGGTTAAGGTTATGGTCATGAGGTCAAAAATTTTGGTATCAATGGAAAGGTATTGTCACAAGGAATACACATGTGAAATATGAAACCTCTATCATCATCTTCCATTTAAAAGTTATGCCCAATGTTAAAGTATTTTCGGACAAACAGACAGACGGACAGGCCAAAACATATATGCTCCCAAATCTTTTAAGCCAGGAACATAAAAACAAAGATGTTTCGGTTTTGCTTTTATTCATATAAAATTATACTGAAATCTATGAATGCTTTTGAATAGTATTGATTTCATCTTAATATATGTAACGTACAGTCAAAATCGTGTTAATCAAATATCAAATCAAGTGAGTTGTGCAGAAATTGGGCCAATTTGTTTTCCAAAAAGCAGTGTACGGTGTATCAAACCTCATGACCCAGTGAAGCCACTTGAACAAAATATAACTTTCGGTAAATATGCTGAAATGCGGCACTTCTTGCCTATGCATATTTCAACAGGCGAGAAGGAGCGTCGCATTTCAGCATACACTGTTCAACAACTCAATCAAGTGGTTTCAGTAGGTCTCGCAGTTTGATGCATCATATTCTGGTATATGCTGCTTTTAGGGAAAGGCCCATGATATTGTTAAGCTTGTCCAACCAGCAGACCTATGACGTCATTATTTACTGTTAACTAATTTCGTCATAGGTTTGTTACACGGACAAGTTGTTAGCAGAGAGAGTTCATGAAATGTATCGGTTGCATTGGATTTGCCGATAAAAAGTTATTTGGTCCGATAAAAACTCATGTTGTATCTATTATTTGGACAGATAAAAATTCCCAAATGTCTTACCACAGGAACCTGTCGTTTTATGAGAGAAAATGTTTTATTATTCACAACCTTAAGCCTCTATGTTCATCTTAGAAATATTATACATACAAGATGTCGAACAAAGTGGCTTAAGGTTGTGAATAATAATAATTTATTTTCTCTACTGTATTAAAACAACACAGCTTCCTGTGGTCCAAAATTTCATTGAATTATTTATTTTCAAGAATTTCAGATATTAAATGTCCTATGCATTCTCAAAATCCAGAGGAAGAGATTACTCATTAGACGTTTCTTCAAGAAATCAGTCCGTAAATTACTTCATCTAAGAGAGTCTAAGACAGAGGAAATTCGAGCAAAGTTTATACATGATAACAAGTATATATATATTCCGTTTGCACTGTATCTCCTGAAATGTATCGCAGTACTAAAGGGTTGTGGAGGAATTGAACCAATCAAATCTGTAACACAATATATAAAGTATGGCGACTTTGTTAACAGTTGTAACCTTTCGCGGGGATTCCCCTCTGTTTTGACTGGTGAACAGTACTGAATAAAAGGTGTCACACCATTGGTCCAAAATATTGGAAATGTATTTTTAGCATATTGAATCGATAAAATATGACCAGTAGTCGTGATAAATTTAACTTCGAACTTGATCTTGTCTTTAATGCAATCTACAATTTAAAATATGTAAAATTCGGAACATTTTCGATGAGAACGGAGAGTTTCTGTAAAAAAGTGAAATTTGCGAAAAAAGGACATGCATGACCCCCCTTTTTCTTTTCATTTTTATGCGTGCCAAAGATTCGCAAGCTAAAAAGACCAATTTTACAGACTTCCGGGCATTTCAAGTCAGTCAAGTCAAAACTTTTAGTGAAATAGTGTGCACCTTTTTATTTCCTGTAGTTACCCCTACCAAAGGGGCGCGGAGGTATTGAACCAATCAAATCTGTAACACAAGATATATGGCGACTTTGTTTACCATAGATACAGAATTAAAACAGAGAAAATAATCATTAAATAGGGAAATTGTTATGAAGTATGCATGTATGGAAAAAGTAAACATTTTAAAAACAAATTCGGAGTATATTTGATAGCATATGTGGCCAAGTTATTTATACGTACGAAAATAAGTACACAAAGCCAAACTAGCTTGTTTCTTTTAAAAAATCATTAAAATATAAAAGTTGATATTTTGACAAAATTCTTTCACAGTTTCATTTGTAACGATAAATTTAAAAAGAAAAAGAGAAAAAAAAACTGAAAAAGGGAAAAAGATTTGTTGTGGTCTCGCCGGGGTTTGAAGCCACTCCCCATGGGTCCATTGGGCATGGAAAACATACATTTAACCTATGAACAATCTTAAAAATTTTCCTTAAAAATACAAAAGTGGATATCTTGACAAAATTCTTTCACTTGTAAGGTACCATGCATGAGTACCTCATACCTACAAAATTTTCATGACAATCTGAAGAATGGTTAGAGAAAAGAAGCAGAAAATGTTTGAAAATCACCCCCCCCCCCCTCTTCATTTTTACATAAGAAAAAAATTCATAAAAAAATCAAAAATATAAAATTTAAGCATAGAATACATATCAAAGCATTAAGTAAGTTAATTATGATAAATATGCAGTAAATGAGTGTGTAAAATCATACACTTATTGAGTTATTTAAAGAAATAGTGCAAAAATGTGCATTTCTGACTAAGTCCGAAAAGACGTCAAAAATTTGACTTAGAAGTGGAACCAAAAATAACAATACTTCTTTAGACATCTCTCTAGATCATCCTGATGCTTTCGGTTTGCCGATACATGCTTCGGTTCTGAAGAAGAAGTTACCCCCGTGACCTACTTTTGCCTGCGGTGGCGCCATCTATTGAAGGATCCCGACAAAAAACAACGACACTAGTAGGGGACCATAAGACTTAGTACTTTATACATACCAAGTTTCATCAAAATCCCTTCAGTGGTTCTTGAGAAGAAGTCGAAAATGTGAAAAGTTTACGAACGGACGACGGACGGACGGACGACGGACGACGCGCTATGACAATAGCTCACTTGAGCCGTTGGGTCCGGTGAGCTAAAAAGGTCAATGGAAACTAAACTCAAACTTGGTCAGTATCCCATTAAGATGTATTCATATTTGTGCGTTTGACATCGCTATGAAAAATTCATTAATCTGCAATAGAACTGAGGAAAGGTCCGGAAACAGCTTTTCATGATATTTGCTAAGTGCAAGGGCCGTAACTCTTGTGAAAAAGTCAATCGGAATATAACTCGAAGTTGATCTGTATCACATTATTATGTATCCACATTCTAAACATCAGTTCATTATCCGTAATAACAGACAAGAGAAGTCCAGAAAACTAAAAATTTCAAGAAATTTGCTATGTCCAAGGACCATAACTCTTGTACAAATAGGTTAATTGAGACCAAACTCAAACTTGGTCTGTATCACACTAAGATGTATTTATACACCAAACATCAATTCATTATCTGTAACAGAACCGTAGAAAAATCCGGAAAACCGAAATTTTCATAACATTTGCTAAGTCCAAGAACCATAACTCTTGTAGAAATAGGTCAATGGAGACGAAACTCATTCTTCGTCTGTATCACACTAAGATGTATTCATATACCAAACATCAATTCATTCTCTGCAACTGAACCGAAGAAAAGTCCGGAAAATTGAAATTTTCATAAAATTTGCTAAGTCAAAGGGCCATAATTCTTGTAAAAATAGGTCAATGAAAACCAAACTCAAACTTGATCTGTATCACATTGAGATATATCCACATACCAAAAATGAATTCAATATATGCAACAACAGCGAAGAAAAGTCCGGAAAACTGAAAATGTGACAGACGGACTGACAGACCGAGAGGAAACTAAGAGTCCCCTTCGGCGTTGCCGGTAGGGGACTAATTACCACATCTCTCCCCCCCCCCCCCTCCTTGTGAAGCACAACTCCAGATTCACAAAAATTGTTTAATCTAAGAAAAAAAGTGAAATGTGTGATGATGGGGCAAAATTTCTATACATATCTATTTTTTATCTTTTTATATGCAATAATGAACCTCATTCAGAGCAATGTTTACTACAGATTACGAAGAGGTGCTTCAACAAGTTAGTGTAAGAATTTGAACTATTTGAAAATCTTTATTTTTGAACAGATTTCAATTGATATCTTCATAGTATCTGTACACTTTTACAAGACCTTTCCTACAACCCACCCACAATGTGTCTTCGTACATGGCAAGGCAACGTGGACCGCGTAGTTCGTTCAGTTCTGTCAAAACATATTGCAGAAATTCGCCATCTTCTCGTAGCAGATGAACGGCATTGTTATGAAGGTCAACCACCAATATTCTTCCTCTATTGTCACAGCAGACGTCCCTTGCAGCGAACTTCCTCTGCAACGAAGACTGTCCGTTATAGATGAATCTGACTTTGCCTGTTGCGGTTATAACAAGCAGGCGAGAATTAGACTCTTTATCTGTATAATCCACGACACAGATGTCTAAGTTTAAATTTTGTGCCAATCTTTTAGGAAGCGTAAACATTTTGTACTCCTTTAGGGTGTTTCCCAACTGGTCCAAATGATGAACTTCTCCTTGACTATGCACTGTTATATCAGGTGTGTCCCCATCAGAAAGGCACACCAACAAACCACCAGTTCGGGATTGACATATTTCACTTGGATGTAACGGGGTTGTGGAACAAATGTTATTGACTTTGCCTGAGGTTGATACGTGTCGAATAATATTTCTACCTAAGACAGTGTACACAATGTCGCCATCTCCAAGGATACAAAGACTGCTGAAGGAAGTTGGTAATTTTTTTTCACTGACTTTTTTTTCTGTCCTGTAGACGTGGTGCAATTTATCACTATTGTTTCTGCGAATAAAGGCTTCTTCTGCTGATAGATGGAAAATGTGTCTTATGAACTCTGAATCATCAAAAAGAGTAAAGTCGGACTTCTCTGTGACATTCACCTTTGGAACGCTTTCCATAACGTCCCCAAACATATAATGGACGATTCCGGGAGAAATGGTTCCTTCCTTAAACTTCAGATTCTTTTCCTCTGTGTCATCTTCTTGTAAACTTGCAATGTCTTTTCGCAATCTATGGAACTCTTCTTCGACGTCCAGTGTAACACTGTCTTCAGCTGCAATAAACAAAGTTCTTCATGAGAAACATTTGATCAAGCAGATCGTATCAATTTTACTTTATCGCTCAGCTTATGATCTTGTTGAGGGACGGTCAAGAAATATTCAGAATTACGAAAGAAAAGAAATACTTCTAACTAAGTTAATTCGGATGTTTTTCGCGCACCTATTAATTTTTCTCCATTGTCTATACGTCATCAATTTACTTTGGCAGAAAAGTAGCCCAAGTTTTGAACAGTGGTTTAGTCAAACTCCAGAGAGTTCAATTTACGTTACGCTACTCTCCTCTAAATATATGAATACGTCTGACGCGTTGCAAGATTGTCGTTTATTTAGGTGACTAAATGCAAATCATGAACGGACATTTTGTGGTTGCGATTTTGCGTATTGAGTGTTTCAAGTGTTTTGAATAAACAACTTTGTTTGATACCATTGAATGGGTTTTCATTGGGAACATGTTATTTAATTCTTAAATATTTTGATGACATACGGGGATTTATTTCATTAATTTAACGTTGATCAAACTGCAGTTTTGACAGTAAAACTATGAATACCTTGAAACAAAATCAAAGTCAAAAAAGTGGAGATCAGAATTGAATTTAAATGTTGAAATTACAAAAGTAAATTTCAATACACGGTATATCGTCTTCCCATCATTAAATCACTTTGTTCTAAAAGAGAATTTGGATCTACATTTGACAAGCAACTCACACACATACAAGTAAATGTAGGATTATTATCTCTGGAGGACCCACAGATTTTATTATAAATTTCCATGATAACTAGAAATCAAGAAGCTGCAGCATTATATCCCACCCATCCTGATATGTCTTTCGGTATTTTTGAACATAAATTTCAATAGCTGATAGGTACTTCTTTAATATTTATTTCACAGTCTTTGACCATCCGTATTTCATGGTTCGAATTGAGGATCACAACGTGCATGTCTGGTCCATGCCGCAAATTTATCTGATCTTAATTGATGCTATGAATTTGAAGACATGTATCATATGTCTGTTCACGCACAAGACTCATGGCAATTCATTATCTGAAAATGCATTTTTTGCGCATGGAACAATATATTTTAACATTTTCGTCTGGAATGCTGTTTTCTGGCTAGTAATGATAAACAAAATAAGGAGGATCAAAGATGCATTGCATTTCCATTGAAAATGCGTCAGAATAATCAATTGTCTTACATCGAAATTATTATATTAGGAAATAAAGTACTGATTTTATAGCTGATTATCTTATCTGAAATTCACATGAGCAATGGGTAATTCTTTATTTTACAACTTTATCATAGAGCTAAACTTTCATTTGAAATATTGTCTCATAAAATATAAGAATAGAATTAGATTTACCTGTCTGAATCTCGTTCCTGTAAAAATTTAGAAGATTTTCTAAATCTTCTATTTCTTTTGACGCATTTGCCCTGGACTTCTTTCCTTTCCTCTTTGCCTTTAATTTATCTGCAAAATCGTTGATTAGGGCTACGAACTTAATTCGAACGTTTTCTATTCTTTCCCTATCGGCTTGACTGGCGGCTTCTTCTCTCTCCTTTAAGTTTCTTATCATGTCATCGAGTTCCCTACATCGTCCGCCAACATTTCGTCTGATTTGTCGTACTACCTTTTTGGCTCTCTTCCACTCATGGTTTAGATGCTCATCTCTGCAACACTCTTCACATACCCGTAAATTGCATGTCCAACAAAAGTAGTCTAGTTCTTCATCTGGGTGTTCTTCGCATATGGAAAGAGCCATCTGTGCACGGTATCGTCTTGTTGAAAGCATTCTAAAGTGGCTTATTCTGTAAAATACAATTTATTTAAAGTACATGTATTGTTATGTTTTCATACGCAAGATAAGAAGTACCTATCAGTTATTCAGACTCAAAGTCGAGAAGGCAAGGCAAAATCCTTAAAATTTCCATTGGAACGGTTGCGAACTTCGGAATGAAAAACATTCCGAAGTGAGACCATGTGCCCGGGGAGAGTCAGCGACTCCTGATTGAATGCAACACCCGTCGCAACAGCTCCATGAAAACTAGTCACATTCGGTTATTGTCTCGATGTACATATCAGATGAATATTTCTTATTTGGTGATGATGACAATCATTCAATCGCAATCTAGAATGTCACTGGTCTGATATTCTTTTATTACATCCCCTTAGCGACCAAAGACCTTCCTCAAAGATAAAAAAAGGTGTCTAATCATTACATGTAAAACCATTACCAAATACATTACTAAAATTTGCCCTTTTTACTAAGCCGTCCGCTGGTCTACGATTTCTGCATTTAGATCGGGATTTTATCCTCAGCTTAGATGTTGGACATCCAAAATATGTTTATAAGGAGTTGAGAGATGGAGCAGTCTTCAGGTCGAACTAGAGAATTGTTTTGTTTGAGTATAATGATAATATTATCTTTTTGAGATATATACCCGAAAAGATAATGAGTGGTAGCTTTCTATATTGGCCTTTTTTCAAAAAGTTGTCGTATTTTCAAAGTAATTCAATGTACGGTATGATAAGCCTATTTTCAGCCCCCAAAACACTTATTAAAAACTCTTTAATCCCCTCCTTTGTTTCTTAGTTGTACATTTTTCATTCTCGTAGCTAAAGCTAACTTATTTTTAATAAAAGGGTAACAGTTTATAAAACTGCCTTATATTGCGGAAAATGAAGCCAGAGATCATCCTTCATGTGCAGTTTCTTTCAATTTGGTACGAACACTCATGCTTTCAGCATTGCTATTGGGAAATATGGAGCGCAGCCTTGGAGAAGAAAATACTTTTGCAAGCTGTATGTTTATTGTTTGCTGTTATTTCAGGGGCGTATTGTGTTTTGTGGTTCCGACAGGTATATGTTGGATATTCAGTTGGAAACGCAGTTATACCGTCGGGACTTATTTTAATTCTTTGCACCCCTCAAAGGGTATCATTTATATCGCTGTAGATACAACGTTGCTATGGAGGACCAACAACGACCAACAGAAACTATTGCGCTCCGAAATACAAAATATATAAACTGCTTCTTGTTTATTACAATAGCGAAAATCAAAGTGTGACCATTATAAACGTCTTCATTTAAGAACAGATAAATTGGCAGCATGGACCAGACTTGCATGCTTTGGGTACTTAACCCTCGTTAGTGATCCTCAAATCTAAACAATGTAATATGCCCAAAAAGTATGGAAGTTACTATGTCGAAAAAGCGTACCGAAAGACGTAGCAGGATGGATCGGATATGATGCTACAGGACTCACGTTTTAGAAATTTCAAGAAATTTTGATAACAGAAATTCTAGAATGCTTTGAAGAAACGATCAACCGAAGTTGATAGAACATGGCTACATGTACCCTCGGGGACTCCTGGTCCACCAGCAGTGACACTCACCAAGTGGTATAAATTATGTGAAACGTCTTTAAATTGAAAAGCATCATTTAAGAACAGATACATTGGCAGCATTGACCAGACATGCACGTTTTGGGTACTTAACCCTCGTCAGTGATCCTCAAATCTAAACAATGTAATATGTCCAAAAAAGTATGAAAGTTACTATGTCGAAAAAGCGTACCGAAAGACGTAGCAGGATGGATGGGATATGATGCTACAGGGCCCACGTTTTAGAAATTTCAAGAAATTTTGATAACAAAAATTTTAGAATGCATGTAGAATACTAAGCATGATGGTATTCAAAAGAACTTACTTGCTCTGTTGTTTATACATGTAGAATGCCGTTTACAAGCCCATAACTTATAGCTTTACGTAATATTATTCAATTTGGACGTTCATTTCGCAATGGACACAGGTTGAACCTGAATCACATAACGTGCGCGCACGGATTTCAAAAAGTGGGCGGGGCATACTGATTCTGAATTTGCGAGCAGGAGGAGATTCCCTACATGTCGACGATGGATAAAACGATAAAAAGAGAAGAAACAGACGGGGACAACCAAAAGAATTTCTTTAAATTATTGAAATGTAAATAACAACTTTATGTATATGTACAGTCTCCACAGAGTCCATTTGTAAATATGAACTTGAATGTAGATGACGCTACCGAAATGAATTTATCCATTACTGGCTACTCTTTTATAATAATACTTCATTTTCTTTAAATTGTTCATAAAAAGTTAAAACTCATTGTGATATCGTTTAAACAGATATTTAGAAATATTTACAACAGGTATTTACTTTGTGAAAACGTTTTAACAGTACATTTTTAAATATGAACTTCGATAGATAACGCAACCGAAATGATTGTATGCAGCACCCACTACTCTCATTATAAATAATTCCTTATATTCGTCAATTTGTTTCTGAAAAAAATGAACTTTATCATTATAACGTTTTGAAAATAAAAAAGAAATATTCACTATTTTTTTTTAAAGATTAAACTGTATATTTTGACCCTTTGCAATGGTTTATTTCTTTCCCTTCCTGGTAGGGAGTATTGACACATGCGAATCATTTAGATCTTAATTTTATCTCAATTTCTGTGAAAATTCAGGTTGTTTCAAAGTGTTTTACATTTGAATATCTCTGAATGTAAATATAAGGAATGAGTGTATAATCTTGCGCGTACATGGCTTTTACACTCTGGTACGACAGGCGCATATCTTTCGAGAACTGCTTCGTAGTTCACGAGATTTGCGCCTGTCGAACCAGGGTGACAGTAGACTAATCAGCAGTTATAATTATATATATTTGCATTTATCTCACTTAAATGACATTTAGATACATTTTAAATTCCGTTGCTAAGGCTCCGTTACTACGTACCGGTAAATGTCGTCATCGTTCAAATCGAGCCACCGCGGTTATAATCCTATAATCACAATCTGAATTCTATACAAATGAATGGGTAAATGTAAATATTTTGAAATAATAATCATAGTCAACTATTGATGTCCCTATATAACACCGTGACACAACGTGATCATGATGCAACTATTCCGTAACGTCGCATGCAACTTTTCCCTATGGGAGTTTAACATGGAGAAAAATTATGATTGACTTTATGAAGTCAAATATTCTTTTTCCACATCGAATTTCCGAAAATGAGTCACTTATCTGTGCAAATGAGTTAAAGAAGATCCTGACGATAACCTCAAAAACACTCACAATAGAGCATCAAATTGAGCATAGGCGGACCCCTAGCAAGCTAGAGGTGGGACCAGGTGCTCGGAAGGAGTAAGCATCCCCTGTTGGCTAGCCGCACCCACCGTTGATGTTCACGCACGAAAATGACAACAATATCTAAAACACATGCACTGTCCAAGGCCGTGTCTAAATAGAAAGTGCTATGGCGACAATGTCAGGGAAAAATATTCAAAATACTCACTGTCAAACCCCTCGCGGGGAACTTTTTTAAGAGCTCTACACGGCAAAGGGTATAAAAAGGGTATAAAAGACGGCAAGTGGTATAAACAGACGATTTTTTGAAATAGTTTTCATTCTACTAAAGATGCAAAACTCTAAATCATATCTTTTCAAGAATATTAGAATTTGCTGTTCTATCATGAAGAAAAACTATTAAAATGGCCTCGTTCTTTCATGCCTTTTGGAATTTTGAAAGTAACGCAAGATGCAATTTTTCTCAGTACGAGTTAAAGAAGATCCTGACGATAATCTCAACAGCACTCACAATAGATCACAAAATTAAACATCAACGGACCCCTAGCAAGCCAGAGGTGGGACCAGGTGCCCGGGAGGAGTAAGCATCCCCTGTTGGCAAGCCGCACCCGCCGTCAATGTTTAAGCATGGAAATGAAAATATATAAAATTCATGCACTGTCTGTCGTTATGTCTATATAGAAAGTGCTATGGCGACAATGTCAGGGAAATATATTCAAAACACTTACTGTCAAACCCTTCACGGGGAACTTTATACGAGCTCCACACGGCAAAGGGCATAAGTGTGACACAAATGAGTTAAAGAAGATCCTGACGGTAATCTCAACAGCACTCACAATAGATCACAAAATTAAACATCAACGGACCCCTAGCAAGCCAGAGGTGGGACCAGGTGCCCGGGAGGAGTAAGCATCCGAGAAGCGCACTATTCTTGTTTAGATTTTCAAATCACGATATTTCCAATAAAATCAAGATATTTCATCGATTATTTATTTTCAATATAATGTTTTATGCATCTCGAATGGACATATCCTATTTTCGTAATTTTAAATTTTCTACTTCTCCTTATCATGCAAATGGGAACAAAATTGACGGGTTTTGTGGGTATTGTTTTGTTTTATTGGTATTTTTATTTAATTTTGAATTAATTCTCTGGTATCTCTTTATAATAACGGACATTGTTTGGGATTTGTGTTTAGAAAATCATCCATATCAACAAATGGTTCATATGATTTTTGGAATGTAATTTGGTTAGAACTTGCATGAACTTAATAGAAATAAATTCAATGATTTTTGCAAAGAAAACCAATGTACATCTGCAAAAGCGAACAATCTTCAAAGAGGGTGACCCGAGTTACAGTTCCTCTGTGATACAGCTTTTTCATTGTTTCCTCTTACTGAAGATGTTTTGTGTAATGTTCTTTATTTGCAAAACAATTCTCAAATTCTTTCGAAATTCGGACCTATACATGCAACAAATTAATTTCACAACCTGCCCTTAATGGTTGATGTCCCCATACAAGGCCGTGCTAAGTCGTCAGCGATTGCCCATCGGTCTCGTTGGAGTATGTTTAGTCTTTTGTGTTTGATGTATTTTGTGTTCCCTGTCAATTTTGTGTCTCTTGCTTTATATGTCTTCCCTGTGTTTCCACTTGGGGTCTTTGCTGTGGGTGCTGCAACCAAACCTTGCTGCAGATTCCCTCCTTTCCTTTAATGTGTGATCAGTGCTGGAGATTTTTCTATATCCTTCGTAGAACTCCCTATGTTTTAGATAAAAGTTTCATTCAAGATAAAATAAAAGCGAAAAGATATGGCAATCTTAAGTATATTGATAATTTATCACGGGGTAACCATGATTGTTCTGAGAAACTTCTTCAGAACCGAAACTTATATCGACAAACTGAAAGCATCAAAATTATCTAGAAGGATGTCCAAGAAGTGTTGTTATTGTACTATGATATTTTTGAAATGTTACAATATTCAAACATGCATTATGGGTACTGTACAGTAGTCATTATGCATAAACTATGAATGAATGATAAAGAGAAGTAGAAAACACAGCGATATTAGGATATATTAATTCGAGAAATTGACAAAAGATGCACAAAACAAAATATTAAAGATCGTTAATTGATGAAATACCTTAATTTTACTGTCAATATCGTGCTTTTAAAATCCTAGTAAGAATAGTTGCATCTTGCGTTACTCGTATTGAGAATAGTTGCATCATAAGGACAGGATCATTTCAACAGTTTCTCTCCGTGATATAGAACAACAGCTACTATTTTCTTCAAAATGAAATAATTTAGAGTATTATATCTTTAGCAGAATGAAAACTATTTCGAAACATCGTCTTTTTATGCCACTTGCACAGATAAGTGCAAGTTGTTTGGGAAAACTGTGCATTTCATGATACCATAAATTATTTGAAGAAGTACCTCTGACATCTTTTTAGGGCATCGAATGACTCGTTTTTTGAAAATCCACTGGAACAGAATATTTGACTTCTCATAGGGAATAGTTACATCCGACGTTACGGAATAGTTGCATCATTGTCATGTTGGGTCACGGTGTATAAGATGTTCTCGGTGGAAAACTAAAATAATTATAACTTAATATACTATAGAAGTTATAGTTGAATTATCGAGTATATGCAGAAGTTTTATATCGATTTAAGGATTGTTTTTCAGCTTTTGCGCTTTATCGGTGTGTATTGGCAGTAGGGAATGGAAACAAAATATGTAAAGCACGAAGTGCTTTTCATGAATTTTGTTTCCATTCCCTACTGCCAATACACACCGATAAAGCGCAAAAGCTGAAAAACAATCCTTATATTTACATTTTACGTGTTAACTGAGTTATTTCTGCCAATTTTTCAGCCAGTTTCTTTACATTTGAAATATCATTGCGGAGGGAGAACGCCATTTGACGTAAGAGCAAACGAACGTTCGACGTTTTCGCTTCATTCGAAGTAGTACCTTCTGTACGGAAACGTTGTTGACAAATGAGAAACTGAATTTTGTCCTCTTGCTGTATTTTGAACATTTCAATTAAAACTGAAAAAATTGAATCGTGAAAATTCGTGAATTTTGTCCAACGTAATTCAGACATGGCGGAGAGTTAAACTGGAGAAATTTCACAGAACTGAAGGGAAAACTTTTGAAAACTCTTTTTAACACACTGTTATACCTTTAACTGCTTATTAGACATATGAAATCAATCGGTATCATTGCATACAAACTTCTGTAAATACCCTATTTCATCTAGAATAATGCAAAAGTCGAGTACAGCCGTCGAAAACTCGAAAACTTTCGGTATTTTCATGACTTACCTCAACATCATGGCTTAAGATTCGCTGATACTCGAAGTATTTCTGATATTATGAATCCATAAGAAGCAAAGATAAATTCTCTGTTGATAATGACACAAGTAAATCAAATCCTCATCCTTAATACTGAATATTTGATCCACTTATGCCTGAATATTCGCTCATCCAAACACGGCATCTTTCTGCAGACAACAATGCAGTTCGTCCTTGAACTTCGTCTACTGACGCGTGATCGACTTACTACGTCACACTTCTTGGAAGTGTACATGTGGGTGACCTAGATTTTGACACATTTAATCACTGGGGGTAGCCGGCGTCGTTTGATAATGGATACATGTTTTGAATCTGTATTAAAGCAATAAATAAAATGGGCATTTTATCAGAAATTAATCCGCGTAAGTTCTAAAGTCATGTGATAGGCTCTTGCGATTATCGAGAAATAAAGCAACAGTTGGTTTGGTACCTTTATATAAGGGAAACGCAGTAGGAATGTAAATATTTAATAATAGTTTTAAGTTAATGCATTTAAAATGAGAGAATTGATAACAAATAACGTGTGTTACGCAATTGTTCTGCTATAATGTAAGTTCTCCGTCCTATTGACTTAATGAATGGAACGTTTGTTTACTTTTCAGAAACACTCGATCGATCTGTGAGGCATGAAAAGCATAAAGTTTCTATTTTAGCAATAGATTTTTCTTGAACAGATTGTATTAGTGAAACATGTACATCCTTAACAATTTGTACATGTAGATGTGTATATACATATAAAACATTGATGTGACGTAATGCCTTTGTTCGAACAGTCCGAAATTTACCTTTGACTGTCCAATATCAAATCTAGGTCGCGTTAACTAGAAAAAATATACGCGACCTAGATTAAATATTGGACAGTCATAGGTAAATGTACTTTGACATCTACAGGACAACCGTTACAATCCTTATTGAGAAATCACGTGACAAGAATTCCATGCATCGTAGTACTGACTATTCCAATCTTTGCTATTTTTTCCGGAGTTGACAAAATCCAGCACAATCTTATATATCTAAAGAATCGGTCGTTGTGTCGGAAATGATAATGCAAGAGGCACTATAGTTCAGGCCGTTTATTCTTTTCTTTTTTCGGTCTTGATTTTTTCCATCTTATTACTTTTACCTATTAAGATTTTTGGTCGACTTTTTCTAGTCCGAAAAACCTGACCTAAATCCAGCCTTTGACGGTTATTTTGACCCAGCCCCCCCCCCCCCCCCCCCCCCCCGGTGCAAATAATCGTCAAAGGCTGGGTTTAGGTCAGGTTTTTCGAACTAGACTCCTTGAAATATCTTCCTGAAATGTTTCTTTAATTTAACCTTGCATATAGTAAGTTGAAAGTCCCCACTGATTTCTTTTCGGTATTTAAAGGCACTATATTATTTTTGTTTGTCCGGAAAACGACAATTTTAGAGACATGCCCTTTCCCAAAAAATACATCCAACTTCGTCTTGGTTTACGGAATCTGCGTCATAATTTGTCATAACTTTTTTTAATTGAAAATTTCATCTCCGTTATCTTCTTCTATAAACGACTTCCTGAGTACTGCTAGTAGCGAGAATGTTAGAACCTTGAGTGATTACATTTCGTTACAGTAAAGGCAATTTACATAATAAGAACAAAGTCAAAGGTCATGCCATTTTGAAGAGTGATCAATGTGTTAAGTACGATATACGCCTCAAACAATTCATTCTTAAAGATATCCGACAGTTTTCGGCCCTGCGGGCCTCAAACTGTCCAATATCTTTGAGAATGAATTGTTTTCGGCGTATATCCAATACGTAAACCTGATAATGTGCTTTCATTGTTTTCTTTTTAAAAAATCTAGGCTATATCAGGGTACCCATCTCATCGAAAAGAAGTTGTCATTATGACAGCTCAGTTACTACTGCAAAAATGCATCTTTAATGAAAGAAAAATTCAAAATTCAGCTACGATGACAAAATGTTCAAGGATGTCAAAACACGTTTAACAATTCCACAATCGAATCAAAAATTCGATTTGAAGAAGGAAATAAAATACTACCAGCATTTCTTTACTGCTTTAAGTTAAAGGCCGGGTTCTTTTACCGAGTGGTGATTAATATGCACACCTGAGTGATCTTAGCTTGGTAGGCGTTATCAACGCGGCGTCTACTGACCACTGATATTCCTAGAGACGCAAGCGGTGTGTGACATCAAAGACTTACCGACAGGTATACTTGATTATGCTAATTAGATATACCACAATTTTACCTATTTGAAGCTGTCAATCAAAAATTGGGTTATAAAGGTAACATAGGACCAATCAGATTGCGATCAGAGATGTTAACCCTACAGCGGTCAGGAAATTTACCTGTCTTCTTTTATAGTCCCCACCCGGCCTTTAAGGACTCCATTCTGAATATGCGCATGAATCATTCAATTTTTCCGAAGAAAAGGCAAGAAATGAGCTCTTTTGATGAAGTACAAAAAAGATAGAATAATCAAAAAAACGTGCCACAAAATTGAAAACAACATATTTTCATACATTCCTTTAGAGTACTTCGATTTCTGTATTTCCTCTAGTAAAGTTTGTTAGGAAGGTTAGCCCCAGTTATTTACTTTTCGTGCTGTACTGCAGTCTGTACAAAATCTTCTCAGCGTCGCACAAATGAGTTAAAGAAGATCCTGACGATAATCTCAACAACACTCACAATAGAGCACAAAATTAAACATCGACGGACCCCTAGCAAGCTAGAGGTGGGACCAGGTGCCCGGGAGGAGTAATACAAATTCATACAAATGAACAAATAAAATTAATGTCGTACTAAAGCTATCGTATCGAAACTCAGAAAATATAACTTCAAAAATATGTTCTGATGGAGTAGAATCAAATACATGTAGTATGTGGAATTCTGTCAATGAAGCTATGTGTGTATATGTGCAAAAATAGTTACTTTTACTTACCATACTTTTAAATATCAGTGAGCCAAAAGTCTCCATACCAAAGTTATATACACAGCCTACAATGTAGTTGCCTCGCCTTCCAACAAAGAAAGTTTAACCTAATTCTAAGGTGGTGAAATATGAAAAAGGAAAGACAATACGAAATAAATTAACAGACGGGAAAGGCTTGTTAATCAAGTATACGAGAATTTGGTATCGAGGACAGATGCTCTTGAGTTTCTCTTCGCACATGAACCAATTCCATCCTCAAATTGTTAAGCGAATGTAGATACTTCAGATTTGACAGGTTTTACAGTAAATTTTTTGAATATTTTTCCCTGACATGGTCGCCATAACACTTTCTCAGCCTCAACCTCAATCTCAACCTCAGACAGGCCATACATTTTATGTACATGTAGTTTTCATTTTCGTACATGGACCACGAAGGCGGGTGCGGCTAGCCAACAGGGGATGCTTACTCCTCCTGGGCACCTTGTCCCACCTCTAGCTTGTTATATTGTGCTCTATTGTGAGTGCTGTTGAGATTATCGTCAGGATCTTCTTTAACTCATTCAGATGTACAAGAAAGAAGATCTCCAACTAGACTCGGTTGCAGCACCAATATGCAAAACACTGATAAAAACCCTATGTGAAAACACGAAGTGGACATGCACAGCAAGGAATAGGAACACCGAATACGACATCAATACACCAAACAAAACACGAAAGACTCGATACGAACCGATTCAATGCCTACTTAAGACTATTATGTCATCTGCCACGCTTGTAACAACTGACGTCGTTATCCGGACAACATGCGTACAACCTTCCCACTTTTCCGGAGACCGAGTGGTCTAAAAAAAACTCACAATTTTTGTGATTAATAGGTATCTCATCGTAAGATAAAATAGAAATAAGGCAGTAAAACGCATGGGTCCAATTCACACACAGATCAATATGGATATCAAATGTTAATGTCTTCAAATCCACGTTTTAGAAATTCCAAAAAGTTGTGATTACAGAAATTTTCGAATGCGTTGAAGAAACGATCAACCGAAGTTGATCGAACTTGGCTACATATGCCCTCGGAGACTTCTGGTCCACTAGCAGAGACACCAAGTAGTACAAATGTTAAACGTCTTCAAATTCGATAGCATCATTAAATAACAGATAAATTTGCAGCATGGACCAGACATGCACGTTTCGGGTACTGAACCTTCGTCAGTGATCCTCAATCTGGGCTCTGAAGGCTCACCTCATATAGGTGCTCTATAAAAGAGGTGAAGTGTATCCTCTTTCAAATCATATATATCTTTAATTTTTTGTACTAATTAAAGAAAACACGTGACGGCCGTGTTTACATGTAAAACGTTTCAATATAAATATAATACAGAATGCATTGACGGGTCATCGTCTCCACTTCCTTCTGAACAAATTTATAAGCAACTTATAAGTGCCATATATGACTTTTGTAGAAAACCACCCATCCCTCAATATGTTTGATGTGTAAGTAGTGATACCATAATATGCGCTCCGCACTGGCAAAATATCTATATATAAAGAGAGACGGTGCTATATAGGGAGGGATTCTTGGTGCACTCGCAGAGCCCCATGTAAACTTAGTATTTGTAAATTACCTTCAGATTGGAATTACAAGTGTCATTGTAAAAATGAAAATCAATGAAAGATAAGGAATAAAAATTACTCGAAATGAGAAAATATGTCGCATGTTCCTTTTTTTCTCATAAGCATAGTATGGAGATGTTCTTACCTTTGTTGAAATCCTAATGGATAATTGAATTTGAAACACTGTAACCAAGAGTCCTCTTGGAGTAGTAATATCATAAAAGTGAAGATTAAAAGTGTAGAGATTAGACAGAGAAAGACAAATCGTTACCAGTTCTGAAATGGAAACATGGAATAAAACAATCAATTTGACTCTTCCTTTAATCTGAAGCAGAACAAATGCACATATGGCCTATTTTCAGACGCGTAATGTAAACCGACTCCATATCGTTGATAGCTCTGTCATTTTCATTCAATTTGATTCTTTTTTTTTTTTTTTTTTAATTATTTAAATGCCTTCGAGTAGATTCTTATTGCATGCTGCATACTAGTACATTGTATATCTTTTGAACGATTCAACGTTCAATGCAGCACAATTGCTCTTGGTCAAGATTAAATAATATTTGTTGAAGGCACACTGCATTTGATTGCACTGATATGTTGCTTCAGTTTTTGTGTGTTGTATATGTAAATGTCGTTAGATAAAGAGACCTACAGCAATTGGAACCACGGTATTGTTTAGTCAGGGCGCCGTGGTATATCGCAGGAAAATAATTTCCTTAGTAAAAGCTGTCATACTAAGGCTGCAAACTCAGGGTGTTCAACCTTAGTTTTTTAAGAATAAAAGCAACTTATTACTTGAAATGCGCATATAACACACTGTAATTTTATACAGAAGAACATGTATTTCAATATTGACAATTATAAGCACTAGATTGGTATCTCTGCTGATAGACTGTAATTCATCGAAGATATCGTTCCCCTTGTTTTCCAGTGTATCGACACTAGACTTGAAATATATTTGTAAAATTTCGTCATCGGAAGCATCATATCCCACCCATCCTGCTACGTCTTTCGGTTCATTTTGAACATAATAATTATCACTCTTTGGCCATATTACATTATTTAGATTGAGGATCTAAGTACCATAAACGTGCATGTCTGGTCCATACTGTCAATTTATCTGTAACGAAATGATGCTATTGGATTTGAAGACGTTTCACATTAGGCAATTATTATGAAGTTGAGGGATACTTCCCAGAGGAATTGCTCAGTCGTTATCTTGGACTTTGGCATACAGTTAAGGTCATTTTTTAATTTTATTATGTGTCCTTTTGAATTTGAGAAAGCTAAATAACAGGCCGCCAGGGAGAAAAAGAAACAAGGATGTAAAACAAAGTTGTCATGTACCATGTAAAATGAGAAGCTTCTTTCATTTGATTATATAAACAAATTTCAGTAAAGAGCAGAATAATAGATAATGCAATGTCTTCGATCATTGAAATACTTTTCCATTTTTTCATGAAATATAAATGCTAAACATTTTCTCTCTAATTTTTGTAGAAAACACCATTAATTTGTAAAAGATTTCATCATTCCAAAAAATGATTTGTTTTATGACTATGGGCTTAAAAACTACCAGCACGTAGACGCAAAGAAATTACCTTAGGTCATATTAAGAATTTGCCCTTCATACATGTATAATTGATAGTTGGATTTCCTGTATCATGGCTACAATCATCACTGATGATACATTATTTGTGGAAATGTGCATATCGTCGGTGACATATGAGAATGTCGTAAGTCAATTTGTCAAATTTTAGAAAAATGGTCGTAAGTCCTTAAACTTGGCCGAAAATCAGGCTACAAGACCTGATAGCAGATATTGTCTGAAAAAATATTGAATAAGAAACCTAGTTTAATCATTTGACCGTGCTCATTCTTCACTTAATGACCTGATAGACAAATAAAACACGGGGGGGGGGGGGCTCCTGAATAGTTCGAAATTTTGACTTACATTGTCATGTCACCAACGATATGCATAATTATGGTACATATGGTGATATGTTTACAACAAGTATCAGGACTGCACAAATTGTCCCAACTCTTTACCTTCTACACTTTTGAAAAGGTTCTTACCACAATTCTGTGTGTGCTTCATTGAAAAGCTCATTAAATTGCCTAACCTAAAATGAATGAATCATCCTTCATGGTTCATAACTTTCAGTCTTCAGAAAGAATTAATGTAATTGTTTCCTGGATCACAGTTGATTATTGCACTTGACACAATAAAAGTTTGTACAGTAACAGCTGTGTGAGCTGTATTGCCCAAACAATGATCTACGTTCTTACTCGCGGACGTGATAGAAGACACTGTCCATAACCAGTACATTTACACCGATACGCGCAACCGAAATAAATGAATGTGGTGTTGCACAAATTCTAAATACAGCTGTAGTTAAAATAAATAAATGATGTCGTTCTATTGTCAGAAACTCGGAAAATATACTGATTGTGTAAAATACAAATTGCCCATTTTGCATTTTCATCAAACTCGACAAGTGGATATTGAAGATCATCAACTCATAGATATAGCTACAAACAATGACCATACAACTACCACACCAATGAACAATACGAAAGAAAGGAAGGGATCTCCAACAACACTCGGTTGCAAATAACCTCATGCAAATATTCAGAGCAGACACGTACAGCAACAGGGACAAGGAACACCAGAACACACCACAGAAACATTTAACACAAAAGACCACTCATAGACCAACGAGACCAATAGGAATCGGTGCCGACTTACACGCCAGAGACAATAACAACAATTCTACAAATTTATGAAGTCTGATCTTCACGGTTGGTAAGTATACAGTGGTTATTAGAGGAGTTGCACTGATTTCCGATTAATCCATTTTATCCGAGTTAAACTAAAGCTAACCTATGTTTGGTTTATCCTTCTTTGTTCATAACGTACAGCCTTCATAACGAGATGTGTATTGAACTTGACACATTCGAGTTTGTAAAGACGCATTCTTGTGTGCTGAACTGCCCACACAAGGATTATAACAGATTTACGCGGACGTGTAAGAGGACACTTTCAACTTATGCGTACGTTTTAGGAAGCCCTTATCGTGCAGCCTAAGAAAGATAACTCTAATGCAAATTAGAAATTAAACATTCGAGGGCTTAAAAACTACTGAAAAAATAATTTAGACGATACAATGATGTTGGAACATATTTAGGTGAGAACCATCCAACTTATCGAATTTAGTAATTTACACTCATGCGTCAGGTTAAACAAGTGACACTTAAATCCATATGTATGGAGGTTGTTATGGAAACAACCTCGCGGTGTCACATGTTTGTCCTGACGTATGATTGTATTACAACATGGCGCTTGAATTCGAAAAGACGAAGCGGAGACAAGAGGAATTCCGGTCGCATAATTAATATTAAAGCTTAACAAGTTAAAATATTATTGCCGATCGTTTAGTTTTGCTCTATTAGAGTCAGACATAGTCAGTAATCCCCTGGAAAACGTGCAGATTTGTGCCGGCCATATCCTGAATTTGGGTCCCGGAATTATGATATACCGGAACAAGGCACTGCGGCCAACACATTTCAACCAACGTCGTCGGCCGTAGAAAGTGTATGGAATCGTATCCTATCCCGTCCTATCCTATCCCGTCCTATCATATCCTATCCTAACCACCTTAACCAAATCTATCAACCTCTGTCCAATCCTATCCTATTCTATCCATCTCTATCCTATCCTATCCACCGCTATCCAACCCTATCCCATCCTATCCACCTCTTTCTACAACTCAATTGTCAATATTGAAATATATGTTCTATAGTACCAATTTTATTGTACTAGACACGTGTTTCTGATATTTTTAAAACCATATCCTATTTTTGTAATTCTAAAGTTATTAGCAGACAAACATGCTTATTTGGTTAAATTCGATCCATTGAACTTCTTTTACACTTGACTTAATTGGTAACATAGATTAATATGAATATAGGCAAAGCCTATAGGAGAGTGCAGAATTACAACTTATTTCAATCTTCAAGAATGCTTACTTTTGTCCAATTGAAAAAAAATAATAATGACGGCTCTGCTCGAATTTTTATTTCAAATTCGGAGGTGCATGCGCCCTCACGGAAATACGTCATTTCCCTTCACAGATGACGTCATTTTCACTCGAGACAAAATTTAGGTACCACAGTGTACAGTAATGGTGGTACGTTAGTGGTAAAGGGGGTAGATAAGGGGGTTTATCTATTTTTTTCCTTTTTGGAAACATTTCTGTCTATGTATTCGCTTCATGAAAAAGAAAATTCTACCAACCCTTCTCCTTGAAGATGTGTTTTTTTTTTTTTTTTTTTTGGTTTTTTTCGTTCACTCGAGTGCGAAAATGGTATTTATTCATCTAATGTTTTCATTTTACAAACGGGACCGCTTTATAACCATTCTGAATTCTAAACTACCACAACACGCTGCTTATTGCACTCTCGTGTTCTTCTGATTTATTATCTTGTTACACTTAAATTAAGAAATTTAAACTCAATACAAATCCAAAAACAACAGATAATTTACTACTAATGCATGAATTTTAGTTTTAACCATAATCTCGCTGAAGGTGGATAGAAAGGGATAAAGGTGGATAGGATAGGATGTATGATAGGATGGGATAAGATAGGATAAGATGGAATGAAATTGGATTTGAGGTGGATAGGATAGGATAGGATAATATAGGATAGGAAAGAGTGGAAAGGAGGTAGATGTACATGTAGGAAGTTGGATAGGATAGGATAGTAAAACAAGTGGATTGCAGTCATGTATAAAGGATTTCGTTAAAGTGGTCGAATTTCATAGTAAATGATGTTTTGAACGTCATGAGATTTTAGTTGTGCAAACTGCATGTATGATAATTTATGATATTAATTGTCATAAAAAGTTTTAACATTACTTCATCATCAAGTCTCAGACTGACTTTTCTCAACCTCTGAGGTGGCCGTTTAAAGTCAAAATCTAGTGCAAATGCGCAACGTCTTTCTTGTATATGTTGCATTTACTTTGCCTTATATTTATGGATTTTCTCGTGCGTTTCGTTGTCCCCGGTTGTTTGTTGAAGAGGTTTTTGTTTATTCTAATTATGTGCTGCATCCTGTGGGTGTGCTCCGCTGTGACAGTGTATGAAGGTCGTGCTGGAGATCTCTTCCCATATTTTTTTGTGTCGCCTGCGAAGCATAGCGACACTTATAAGGATCACTTTGTCCGTTGTCCGTCTGTCTGTCACACTTGGATGTCACACCCTATAAAAGTGATTTCTGAGTGTCGCTATGTTTCGCAGGCGACACATGCATTCCTTGGAATGATTTATTTTATAATTTCAGGTATATCGATCTTATATGAAGTCACGTATTGTTAATCGAAAGACAGGAAGTGTTGAGCATGAACATAACCAAAGACAAAATATGTAAGTTTTAGAACAACATTTTTATTTTCATTTTTAGCAACAGGGTAACATAATTATAGCCATGCTTGGGTGAATCAATATCATCAATAGAAACAATGCAAAGAAATATAGCCAATATGTATTACAAAGCATGTTAAGAATTTCAATGAAAATTAAGACTGATGCGTTTATAAAACATACATCCGCCGTATGAATTAATGTCAAGGTCACACCTATGAACCAAGGAAAAGTAATATGAAAGCCCGACAAAACAAAGACAATACAATTTTTACAGAGTTATGCACCTTGAAAAACTGAAGAAAAAATGTCTGTTTCGGGACATTGAAATTCTTTACAGACAACCTAGTCATATCTGGATAAATGAATTTTTCACCAAAGAATATAATATGTCAAGTTCGAATATGGGGTCATGTCGTTGAATTATGAACAGAGTTATGCCCCTTGAAACTTTGAAAAATTCTTCTTCTTCTTCTTCTTTTTTTTTTTTTTTTTTTTTTTTTGGTTCCTGACAATTCCAGATAATCTACTAGTAGTCACTCTCTCACCAAGAAATACAGGTCAAGTTCGAATAGGGGTCTTGTCACTTAATTATATGCAGAGTTATGCCCTTTGAAACTTGGAAAACAAAAATATTTTTTGTTACATGACATTTAATATTTTAAAATATCAATGGACTCAAATGTTATATTTCTATTAACAAATGCCTTATTTAAAAAAATGATAATTTTAAAACGATACAAATTTCCAGTGAAGTTCAGCACCTTGCACCATGAATATTAAAACGTTTGACAATTACATGTACAAAACGTAGAAGTTGAACATAAAGCATACATAGAATCTACAGACTTTACTTACTACTTTCTCGAATATAACTAGCCGCAAAAACGGCCACTGACACTTGGTCCGCTGGAAAAATTGCCGAATAATGCCTGCCATATCCTGAATTTAGGTCCCGCTAGCGATCTGCGGTCAATATACCCAAACAATCCAAATAACCAAGTGTCTTTGGCCGTTTCCGTGGTTAGTATATAACCAAATAATCAATATTTATCATTACGAAACATAATTAAACGTTTTTGGCAAAAGCAGCTACATGCAACTAGAGATATTGCAATTTATTCAACAACAAATATATGGCATATGTTACGCATCAACGATTTATCCGCAGCAGTCCAATGAGAGGGTACTAATCGTACAACATGCATTGTAATTCTAAAGCAGTGAGTGCCTAGGGCCGTTCCTATACTACGTAACATTACGAAATTCAGATATTCTGTCAACTTTTGGTCATTCTACTTCGTTCTGACACGCGCCCGTAAACACCTGCGTCTAGCAGCCTCCATGACGTCACGAGGTACAGTCCTTGCGTAAGAGCGTCTGTCGGGAGATGGGCTGCGTTGACGCTTGGGAACGCCTGGGGCGTCCAGAATAAGACCCCTCCTTGACGCGAATTTAGGATCGATTGGGGGTAGAGGGAGTTGTTGAGAGAGAGGAGGTTCCGCCCGAGGGCTGATTATGTGTATTTTTGGTACCTTTATCCCGCCCTCGTCTTCGGCAGACGATGTGCTCTCGTCCAATTTCTCGGCGCCGTTAAGTCTTATGTCGTCTGCTTTCTGCCGCGTTTTGTCCCCTGAATTCCTTGATAAGTCTATTGCTTCTTCACAAGAGTCTGAATAAGTGTCTTCGTGTCTGAAACTTTTTCGGAAATCGCTCCGTTCGTCCTTTACATGTTGTAGATCTCGATTTCTGTAAAAAGAAGATATTTCGCTGGGTGTCAGTACGTCAGAATGCGTTGAAGACAATTCGGGACACGACCCAACACTTCCACTCCTATCAGAACTACAAGAAATACATGATAATCGATCTCTAGACATATCGTTTTCATTTATATCGTTTTTCATGTCACGTCCGTTTAGAGGATGTCTGCTGTCTAAGCCATTGCAATCGGCCTTTGTTTTAATGGTGCCTTCTGCGACGGAGGACTCTGTTTTATCTTTGTTTTTATCGAAAACTTCCATAATTTTTTCCATCGTAATTGGAAGAGGAAGAGGTATAGGAACTGGCATGGGGACCGGAACAGGAACCGGCATTATCATCGTCATCGGCGGAACATTTGATGCCCCAGGCGGCATAAGGGACGCCGGATTATAAGGGCGCGGAGAACCATTTTGATGCGCGATAGGGACCGGCGGAAGTTGAGGCGGAAACGGATTTACTGGTAGATGGCTTGATGTTTCCGAACTTCTAGCCGATCGCTTAAGACTTATAATGCGTGGACTTTTCCGATGGGCACTGATTGTACCAGAACTTGAGTCACTGTCATATTCCATAGACGAATTCGTCCTGTTAGAAGGAGAGACATTTAGACGATGACGATCTTGTTGTGTCGTCACATGATCTGCCGGTGGCGGCAGTAAACCTGCGGGCATCCCTGGTGGCAAAAGCCCGGGATAGTACCACGGTGGTAGAGCGCCCATGGGTGCCATGCCGAATGAACCCCACATGTGTGGCGATAACCAAGAATTTAATGCAGCCATATTAGGATTTGACGGACAAGGCGACGGTATTGCACGGACATCAGAATTCTGAGAAGTAGGTCTGGTCGGAGATTCTCTTCGCAAGGACTTCCGTGACCTTTCCCTATAAACATTATTGAGAACTTTTCTGTTCATTATTGACATTCGTTCCCCTTCATGAACTGACGAAGTTTCATGATTATCAAGCTCAACTTTCGGAACGTCTGTCTCTTTTTCCTTCTTTGCAGATTTACTACTTTGCTTCTCGTCACCATCGTCGTCACCGTGCTCCCGTTTTTCAGCCCGTCCGTTTTTTAACCACAGATCGGGAGTTATGAGTATTTTATTTGGAGAGGCAGTATCCCTAATATTTTCTCCCGGAGATTGTATCTGCTGGAGGTGCTCCTGCGTCTCTTTACAGAATATGTTCATTTTGTACTGATTCAAACACTTCGAGCTACAAAACTGCAGTTGAGTTTCGCCATCTTGAAAGTCTACGTAATTGACAGTATGACGAACGTGCTTGCACCAATCACATATTTTGTTTTTCTTGAAGGACGCCCTTCGACACTGCGTAAAACAGACCTCGCTACAGAAAGTCTTCGTCTTTTTCTCTTCCGTTTTTAATGTAAAGTTTTTCCCGCCGGGTTTCTGACACCATGCGCAGACGACATAACCAGACGGCAAAGTTCCTTCCGGTACACCTACAAAGACATGACAGTTAAATAGTTGAATGATTTGTAGACAAAAAAAATCTATTAATTTCCTATTGATTAATAATAACTAATACGTTTCATTAATCTGAGAATAAAAACGTATACAACTAAGTTACCTACTGCCCTGTCCATAAAATATTTGCATAATGCATTAAATTTTTTTTAAAGAATATGAAACATTGATAAATACCGTTATTTATACCTTGCTTTGGTGTAGACTTCATAATTTGTTCTTATTAAAAAAGAATATGCCAAAAACTATTGAAATTCGGCTGTATACATACGACAGAGATCTTTGATCTCATAACAGACGACCTAAGGAGGGCTGATGCTCATACATGAGCATAAAGGCAGATATATATGCTTTGAAATATAACCGATCCTTCCGTGGTCCATCGAGACAAAGACCATGGCTAGGCTTTAATACAGATGGCACCCGACATACTCATTCTTCATGGCAACGGTAGTTTCTTTAGTTACACAATTTGACACGATAGTGTAAAGGAACACGACATTTAGAGACAAGTTTCCTGTAGATAATACCAAAAACAATACTGAACAAAATAGTAGCAAATTTCAATCGTTCATGTATACTTGTGAGAAAACTGAATCTTCCCGTTATGCTAGAAGGTAGTTTTTAAAAATTATATCAAATTCCGAGATGAATTAGCCGTTGTTCCATTTAAAATTCGTCTATCAACCTACACCTCTTTCGTGTTTGGAGGATATGTTAAAATGAGACTAGCATGCAGCCCTACACCGGGCCGGGAAATTGAAACCGGACTTAATTGAATAGCAATAAATGTTTGTATTGGAACCGGATACTTTAGGTCAGGGGTATATGAAAATATTGACTATCAGACTGTGTGCATTACAAAGTTTTGTTTAAATCAAGTGATCTCGATGGTATTTGTATTCCGGGATGAAATTTCTTTGTGCAAATACGACCAGACGTCATTCAATGTTACTAGAGAAGCTTGGATGGATCGAGTTTGCCGATTTCATGTTTCTATGTAATTATTTCCTATTGTAGTTTTCTGTATTATAGCCCAGCATCGTCTCAAACTGAATTTCTGGAGCATAAGAAGGGATTCTCCGACTCCCAGGGACTCGAATTTCTTCTGATTGCATGTATCACGTTTCCGAATGACTAAGACTCTAAAGTGTATTCAAACCATTGCTGTTTGTCAAAACTAATGAACAAATTACATGTCTGATGTGTGAAAGATTTTTTTCTTAATTTTTTACGTAAAAAGACAAATTTGAAATCTAAGTTAAAGAAGGTTAAAAAAAACAGAGTAAAAGTACGAAAGCAATGTGAAGTAAGAATTACCTACCCGTGAGTAATAACTGACATACTATAAAAACAAAAGTAGAGTAAAAGATGAAAACAAAATGGGGTAAAGAGTTATCTACCCGTGAGTCCGTGCTTTTTGGTCAGTGCTGTAACCAGATTGCGATGTTGTGCGGCAAGGTTCGACTCGCTGTTACTTCGACCTGAAATCACATTTTAAACATATCAAGTAATGCTTATTCGAAGAAATGGGAATCAAAAAATAAAATTACAATCTAACATGCCTCCCATATTTAAATTCATACATTGTATATAGGGCTGTAACGAAAATCATTATTGTAATCCTATAAATAATGAATTAAATATAATATCTCGCAGACGTTTCGGAAATGAATAAGGTGTCAAAATATGCCAATGAAATCGCTACTTAAAATTCATATGAAAGCGATTCCTGGAGGTTTTCACATGAGAATTTGTTTGACCTCTCGACATGATATGCAGAGTCTGGCGTAATATCATTGAATATCACAAAAACCAGAAACCCTGATCATGAAAACAACCTATGCAGTATCCGTGCTGAAAATGAGGATATTCGATATCTTGAAATAAGAACAGAATATTTCACTCACGAAAGCTTTTCTCCCAGGCACCTGCCCTTATTAACATAAAAGATTAGAGAGTTTCCGAAGTCGCCACATTTGGAAATTTGACACCACGATGAAAATCTGACGCCGACTCAAGATACAGCCGATGTCTGTACTATCAAGTTTCATCGAAATCCTTACATCTAAATCGAGAAATTTGGTCCTGGTGAGAAATGTGGAAATACACCATCGTGGTAAACCAAGCCAATTTTACCCACTAACAATGATGTCTATGTCAAAAGGATGACATGAAACCTTTCTTATTCAATGCCCTGACCTTGATCTTATCTCGTTATGACAAATTTTGTAAAGTTGTTACTTGAGAGCAAAAGAAGGAAACATGACTCTGTGTTGATAATGTTCGGTCGTTGCCTCATTGTCCAGTCGAAAAAAAACTTGAGAAAGACACCAAATTGATATACATTTACTTATAGAACGTAACCAAACTTCTGTTCCAATAATTTCCTGCAAGTTGAATTTCGCAGATTTGATCGAAATTTCAACTTCGAAGAATTCATAGTTTTTGCGCTTCTTGCAGATCTTTAACATTTTTGAAATGTGGGGTTTTTTGTTTTGTTTTTTTTTTTAATGGAAGAAATTAAATAAATGCAACAAATAAAAGCTTTTTGTCAATTTTTTTCTCAGTCCTAAGCTTTATTGACATCCTATCTTCAAAATCTGCACCTTCTCCATCATAGAATATTACCTTGCATAAAACCATAGATTTTTTTTAATTCACTACATCTAAAATAAAAAAAATTGAAATTAAATTTTTATGTCCTATTAATCTTAACCATTCAAAATAAGTATCAACAAAATTTCAGTCGAAGATTTTATCAACTTTTAAATTTGAATCATTTCAATAAATCTTGAAATTTATGAGTTATCTTAGTCCAGGTTTACATTAATAATTGATGAAAGTCAATACAGAAACGACGAAACTTCAGCCATGAGATACGATTCTCTTTTGTTCTCGTATTTTCCATAATTGCATCTCCGTCAAAATTTCTGACAACTTTGCAGAAAAGTACACCAATGGTAATATGAGCCTAAATTCGATTGCAATTATACCAAATTAAAACATGACATTTACAAAACGAAAGGATATATCCGTACTAGAATATCAACTGCCACTTTCCGAATGATTTACAGATATCTCAAATTTCACCCCGATTTCCAATTTATTCTCGTCATTTGCCGACTCTTGTCAAAATCCGAGGCAATTCGGTCTCACGTTTCCTCACAAGCCCGGATCCGTGCGAACGCCTGATAATACATTCATATAGATTGACAAGTCCTTGTAAAAAACAGGCATCAGAGAGAAATTTGACTTTTGTTTCTAATCATGCCAGCTTTCTATACGCAAGCAAAATGTAAGATAATACTACTCAGCTTTTTAAGAACTATTTTCCATTCTGGACATGGTCTTAACAAAGCGAATTTTATGATATAAAGGCAACATTGAACAAAGCCAAGTCAATGGATGAAGAAGACTGATGCACTCAGCCCTCGTCACCCAAACTTGAAGTATATAGGTATCATTTGATCATTTATTCTCTCCCCTTGCTTTCAATTTATCAAAAGATATCTCCATCAATAAAATGTCTGACGTTTGTTTCGTTCACGTCCGATTCAGGGATGATACTCGTTTAGAGCTGTTTGAATTTTTAAATAAGACTTGTCAGATGACAACATCGCTCGCCGTGCAGGCTTTTGTTAGTAAAATGGCAATTTCATAAAAAAAATAAAGGTCAAGGTCACTAAGCCAAAGGTGATGATATCAAATAAAAGCTATGATCATGAGGATTCTATCTGTGAAATATCAAAGCCCTACCCCTTATAGTTCTAAAGAAGGTCAAAGTCATTTAGTCAAAAGTCGTGATATCAAATGAAAGCTCAGGTCATGAGAATTTACATGTGAAATAGCAGAACCCAGGTTAAAGAGTTATAAATGTACAATAGAGGTAAAAGGCAAGGTCACTAGGTCAAAAGTCATGGATCAAATGAAAGCTCTGGTCATGAGGAATCTATATCTGAAAAATCAAAGCCCTGTCCCTTATAACTTAAATGTAGATCAAAAATCAAGGTGAAGGTCACTAGGTCAAAGGTATGGTATCAAAACCATGGTATCAAATGAAAGCTCTGGCCATGAGGAATATATCTGTGAAATATCAAAGCACTATCCATCATATTTCAAAAGTAGGTCAAAGGTAAAAGTCAAGGTCACCAGGTCAAAAGGCATGGTAACAAATGAAAGCTCTGGTCATGAGGAATCCATATATCAAATATCAAAACCCTACCCCTTATAGTATATGAGATATAGCCCAGGTTAAAGTTTTTTAAAAGAAGGTCAATCTCAAAGATACAGGTCACAAGGCTAAAGTCAAGGTCTCAAATGAAAGGTCTAGTCATTAGTATATTGCATGTGAAACATCAAAGCAACATCCTTTAAAGTACATGAGATATAGCACAGGTTATTTTTCAAGTAGGTCAAACTTTAAGGTCAATGTCACTAGGTCAAAAGTCAAGGTCTCAAATGAAAGGCCTGGTAATGAGGAATGCACATGTGAAATATCAAAATCCTATCCCTTATCTACCTCTTATTGCACAGGGAGATATAGCCAAAGTTAAAGTTTTTCAAAGTAGGTCAAACTTCAAGGTCAAGGTCACTAGGTCAAAAGTCAAGGTCCCAAATGAAAGGCCTGGTGATGAGGTATTTACAAGAGATATAGCCTAGGTTAAAGGGTTTTAAAAGTAGGTCAAATTTTAAGGTCAAGGTCACTAGGTCAAAAGTCAATGTCCCAAATAAAAGGTCTGGTGATTAGGTATCCACATCTGAAATACCAAAGCCCTACCCTTTATACTTCATGAGATATAGCCCAGGTTAAAGTTTGTCCACGCAACCAACGACGCCGACGCCGACGCCGACACTCAGACTATGACATTAGTTCCCCGGACATTCGTCACGGCTCGCTAAAAAGTTGGTTGGATACATTCTTTTTCTTCTTAAATTTTAACAGTTTTTCTTTTCTCTCAAAGCACCACCAACCGATGAATCCGAAAAAAGAACAAGAGACCCAAGAGGGCCAGTCGCTGAGCTGCAGACAAAAGAATGATAGTGGCCAATTTGGTGGAGACCCTTGATTTCTTGCTTCTTGTGGGATTTTGTGAAATTCTGTGCATCAGTTTCAGAGATGTCGAAAATGTGTCAGCAAATCAGAGCCCTTGGCGGCCATATCTATTTATATATCGGCACGAAAAACACAAACTTGGTACCTTGAGTACTTGTTTCCTGTAAAGTTTCGTGAAATTCTGTGCAGCGATTGCAGAGAAGTCGAAAATGTGTCAGCCAATCAGAGCCCTCGGCGGCCATATTTCTTTGCCGATCAGAGAACTTTGAGTATTTGCTTCCTGTAAGGTTTCATGAAATTCTGTGCAGCAGTTGCAGAGGAGATGTCGAAAATGTGACAGCAAATTAGAGCCCTCGGCGATCATATTCGTTGACCGATCGGCACGAAAAACAGACTTTGAGTACTTGCTTCCTGTAAGGTTTTGTGAAATTCTGTGCAGCGGTTGCAGAGAGGTTGAAAGTGTGTCAACCAATCAGAGCCCTAGACGGCCATATTTGTTTACCGATCAGCATGAAAACACAAACTTGGTAGAGGACCTTGAGTACTCGCTTTCTGTAAGGTTTCATGAAAATCTGTGCTGCGGTTGCAGAGGAAAAAACGCTGATGCTTGAAAACAGTCCTCTGAACAACAATTTCTTAATGCGTTGCATACATGTAAGAGATAAAATCGTGAGTGTGTGATCCGAGAGGGAATCATTGCTACATTGCTTTCTGTATGATTACTTTGTATTGAAGATAATGCCATAAATGAATTTGAATTTTAAAATCAGCCAAATGCGTCATCCAATCAGATTTATTGGCGACTGTCTAAATTGACCAATCGGGTTGGTGGCTGTCTAAATTGACCAATCGGAACTAGGTCATCTTGCTTGATGATAATAGTACAGGAGGTCGGTGCCAACAACCCTGAATACGCCCCTTCTCTGCATTACTTTCACTTTCCTAACAAGGATAAGAGAAGGGGGATACGATTGTGGATCCATGACATAATGATAAGAGAAGGAGGATACGATTGTGGATCCATGACATAATGATAAGAGAAGGAGGATACGATTGTGGATCCATGACATAATGATCCATGACATAAAGATAAAAGAAGGAGGATGCGATTGTGGATCCATGACATAAAGATAAAAGAAGGAGGATGCGATTGTAGATCCATGACATAACTGATCCATGACATAAAGATAAAAGAAGGAGGATGCGATTGTGGATCCATGACATAAAGATAAGAGAAGGAGGATACGATTGTGGATCCATGACATAAAGATAAAAGAAGGAGGATGCGATTGTAGATCCATGACATAACTGATCCATGACATAAAGATAAAAGAAGGAGGATGCGATTGTGGATCCATGACATAAAGATAAAAGAAGGAGGATGCGATTGTGGATCCATGACATAATTGATCCATGACATAAAGATAAAAGAAGGAGGATGCGATTGTGGATCCATGACATAATTGATCCATGACATAAAGATAAAAGAAGGAGGATGCGATTGTGGATCGATGAGATAATTGATCCATGACATAAAGATAAAAGAAGGAGGATGCGATTGTGGATCCATGACATCGAGCTCCTGTGGATAATACTTGGAGTAACACAAACTATGTAGAAAACATTGCCAAGAGTACTTGCAGTAAGGTTTTTGTGAAATTACGGCCCTTTTCACACTTCTTATAAACTGGTGATATCATTGTGACTTTTTGGAGCGATTTAGTAGCGCCCTCATAATATTTCGGTTTGTGCCCTTTTCACGCATGTCTAAAAATTGATGATACCATTATCATTCTGACTGCCTTTGGGGATTTAAAAAAAAATTGGGGGGGGGGGGGGGGGGTCTTAACCGGTGTCACACTAATTCTGTTTATCCTGCTCCTTGCAATCTTTTAATATAAAACTACATGTATTACGTGTCTTAAGATCAAAATTTTGCATTTTATACAAAAACTGATTTATTGAACGAGACTTCTTTGTATTAGAGCTTCCTCAAGATGACGTACATTATCTAAGATGCTTACCATACCTACACACGTACACGATTATATGTATATCTGATCAGGGAGTTCTAGTGTCTCGTGTCAGATGATAATTAAAGCACTTACGTGGTGAAAAGCCCATTTCCTTTGTATATTCTTTCATATTATGAGTCGTCTAATATGATATGAAAGCTAAAAATATCTGAACTTAGAATGGGTAATCTGATAGTATCACGTATGACTCATTAAGCGGGATTCCATTTATTTGCTTCAGATTTTTTCAGATTTTTTTCAATGAATGTCATCGAACGATTTCCCATCATCATCATCATCATCATCATCATCATCATCATCATAATCATCATCATCACCATCATCGTTGTTGTTTATGCAGAGTAAATACAAATGCGTCAATAAACATTGTAAAACCCTACCGCCCGTAACTTCCGTTACCTTTGACCGATAACTTCCGGGGCGTTACGATAATGCAACAATAGACAAACTTTGTAAACACCAAATATCGATATTAAGGCAAAAACAAGACAAAAAGATTAAAATTATTCATAAAAGCATAAAAAACCAAGGAATCTTAATAATAAACAGGTTTCTTGCAAAATCGGTTACGAGTTGCTCCAGATTACTAATGAAAAGGTCAAACTTTATATGATAATTATATTATTATTCTAAGGGTTATCTGAACCCTTTTCCACCATTTTATTTCTCTAGATGGCATGTTTCATAGACATTAGACATCAATATTAATTTACACTGAGTACTTACTTCTCCCGTATTTAGACTGGTCACTCTTCCCAGAGGAGCTGTCACAACTGTCTAAACTGACGTCATCACGTGCTTCGTCATCAGTGAGTGAAAACCTGCCCTCTATCGGCGTGGACGTTGATGTGTAGCGATCTAGGTTGAGATTTTCTGTGTCGGAACTGTTGATAACTTTATCGTATCCATACAACCCAAGCAACTCATTCATAGTATTCTCGGCATAGTCCTAAAATACATGTAAAAAGGTAACGTAAAGCTTAACGTTACGGATAATACAGTGTAACGTATATAGATTTTCTCACCTTCATCTTTGTTCTGATAATATTGAAATGAGATTGCAAGGTAAAGCTCAACGTTACTGGTCATTCTTTGTAAGGAGTATATCAATTCCCTGTTTTGTTACGCTTAAACTTTGTCCTGAAAATCATGAAATATAAGAAGGTAACGTAAAAACTCAACGTTACGTATTTATAATACTTTGCAACGTGTATATATCGATAGATTTTCCTTCCTGATTTGCCACTATTCACCTCGGATCTGAAAATCCTGAAATAACCAACGTTACGGATAATACTTTTTAACGATTTTTTTTACCTTTTTTGCTACTATACTCCTCTGTTCTGAAAATCTTGAAACAAGTGTTACGTATTTAAAGCCCAACGTTACGTTACGTATACGTGTAAAACTTTGTAACGAACATTTCGATAGAGTTTTCTTACCTGTATTGCTACGATTCATCTCTGTACTGAAAATTTTGCAATTTTGTAAAGATCCATGCACTCGCTACCTTCTTACCCCAAGAATGATCGTTAATTTGGCTCAACTAACCATCGCCTTGTCTGTGATAGTAACAATTTGTTACATGTAACACCTATCACATTTATCCCGATGGTCATTCAATCTCAGGGGCTTACCTCCGCACAAATGGAAAGGGGACGGCCATTTGCTAACAACAAGAGTTAAATTACACCTTTTATAAAGCGATATTTCATGCAATGAAATGAATTGAAGAACTCCCTTTGCCCTCGACTTTCTACCCCGATAACGCTAAAAGGGGATGAGTGTTATACAATACCCGCCCAGTGGTCTGAGGAAACTCGATCCGGTAATCGTACCCTATTGCTCGACAGACTGTACCACAGGAAAAGACAGGTGTGATTTTCACCTTGAACACTGAGAAAATTCACTACTTTGTAAATGTCATATTTAATTCACCGACCTGGAAGCGGGTCGACAAATGTCTATAAAATTTTTTAAATTATTTCACTCTAATTAGTTCTACAACACACCACCCAGTTAAAATACGTAGGTATTGAATTGCAATATTCATACATGTATATGATATGTATGAAACTTGATAGTCTCTTATTTGTGTTTTGACAAATCGTTTCGAGGTCATATTCCACGCTTATTTAACAAATTTTCGCTTCATTTTTTTCAGTTTGAAAAAGAAAATAAGTAACTATCACGCAATGTTCAATGTATGACAAATGTCCTTTTTTTCTTTCTTTCGATTAGTCTGCAAAGGTTAGAAACTATTTCCATGGCAACGTAAGAATCACAAAAAATATAATGAGCGAAAAAGTACAAAATTCTGAAGATCTCTATGACAACTTCGTTATTCCAGAAGTGTACTTAGTGTAACTCGAAGATAAAATAAATAAGTTATAATAATTGAAGGAAAAAAACTGCAAAAATGATAATTCAATCGGGAGTTTTCCCGCTGCTAAATGCAGAACACCTTACTTACGTAATGTTTGCTCTGCAACCGATAAAGTCAAATAAAAGCCACATGCACACGGCAATTCCTTTGTTTCAAATCACATTTAATGCTATATGCCGAAAAACATTCTGAAACCCGATCTTTCTATAAGCCCCATTTTATAGAGAAACTAAATATCCGACGGCTGATTTTGGTTTTATAAAGGTATCATATTGGACGTCATTAAAACATTTTATGCCATTCGACACCAATGATATGTTTTGCACATTCAATTTGCCGAAATAATAATTTTAAAGCCATATCAGTTGCGGGCCTCAGTTTACAAATTGGCAATCGCTATGTACTGTTTGCGCTTCATCGTCGCAATTGAAACTGGTTGTTGAAGAAATGGATATCAGTTGAGCGATGAACGATACGAAATTTTAGTAGATTTTCCATCTTTTTTCCAGTATATATTTCTTCCTTTTGCCAGCCATGAACTTGGAGGTAAAACACGATATGTTTAAGAAACTCAAAAGCTTGATCTCTTGGAGGTAACGATTTTCAGAGCTTGTCAATGTTTTCCAATTCATATCATTCATGGTCCATATCGATATACGCTGATGACTCGGTGTTTTTGGTTTTTTTTTTGGGGGGGGGGGGGGAGGGGGGGTCGAATTTAGAATAAGTAACATTTCTACTTGACAAGTACTAAGTACAGAATATTTTGAATCAACGCAAATAGCTCGAATTATTTTACTACTATTGTACATTATGAACATAGGATAGTCTGATATTTTTCGGCTCTTTTCGTGAGGAAACCTTAGCGTACGGTTTCACGCAACGGAAGTGACGGAGGATTTAGTTACGGAAACGATTTCGTCGGATATCCTATAACAGGAACAGATTTTAAGGGTAGATATGCAGTGCAGATCTTATCTGTGTAAACTTCTGATATTGTCTATAAAGTCCTCTGTCCTCGCCCCTTTCGATGACGATCGGCTCTTTTCGTGTAGAAATTTCAGAAACGTAATTGTCCGAAGATTACCGTAACTTTTGGCTACTTATAGTGTTTTAGAATTTGATCATAATACATTATACGATTTGAGAAAAGGACAGATGCGGAGTGTTCATGTAGATCTGAAATGTTCAAATTCGAGAACTTCATAAAAGCTTCCTACCCTGGTCCCCATACTCATAGGTCACTGTGACACATACGGCGCAATAGAAAAAGGCACAAAAACAAAGGTGGATCTAGAAAGGTGGGGCGCTAGAAAATACGCCGCCCCTGGAATATGCCAAAAATCTAGATTTTTCCAAATATATTATCCAAAATAAAAAGGCTTGAACAACCCCACTCCCCGAACAGACTGGACCCCCCCCCCCCCCCCCCCCCCGCCGGAAAAATTCTAAATCCGTCTGTGGGGAAAATTATAAAGGATGGACCGAGAAAGCATAGAGGGGACGATATTGAACTCGTTCGGATATTGACTGACGTAATATTTTGGGGTCGAGGGGAATCCATTACATTCCGAAAAAGACGAAAGACGATCAGATATATTCTAGGAACAGTTATTGTTTGATTATAGCAATTTCCCAAAGATCGAAAGCATTAAGTGCAACGATCTTAACAACGAATTGATTAATTTACCATTTTGAATTAAGACCTGCAGCTAGAAATTCAATACCTTGGTAACGTCAGCGCCCAATGCGGCGAAGCTGATAAGCTATAAACTCTATTTCCATATGGTGGAGCATCAAGTTGCCGGTAAAATTGGTATATACCAAGTATTGTATTACCATAGTTTATGAATATCAAATACTTTTGAGTATGAGTCAAGATATCATTTGGCGCCAACAGAATTGGATTACTGGAAACACGGAGAGAATATAAACGATTCCTTGTTCTAGAGAGGAAACGGAATTTCTTTTATATTAGCAGATTTCCTAGCTCCTCCCACCTTTTCACTCAAGTTCTTTTACGAATAAACACACAAAGAACAAACAAGCTTAATAATCAGAATGCCAAGTGAGATAATATTTTGGTCCGAAAGAAGTCAATTTAAGAGCAATCATTTGTAGATTGATCAGTAGCTATATAGGGGTCCCTGTAAAGTGCGAAACGAAACAAAAACGAAACGAAACAGTTTCGTTTCGTTTTTGTTTCGTTTCGCACTTTACAGTGACCCGCTAAACGATGGATATACAAAATGTATATAGATACTGTTATTTTTTTTAGTAAGTATACCATCCACAGATCGAACACTTGGTACAAATTCGAATGCACAATTTTTGTTATACTGCAGAAGTCATTTTTGTCATAGCCTCTGGATTATTCAATAATCTCTTTTGGGATAGTTACGCCTAAATGACATAAAGGCATATGCATTGACACAATAAGAAATCCTTTCGGCTAATGGCGGACAGATGGACGGACGGACGGACATGTATTCATCAATCAGGAGGTAACATCGAAAGTCCCTTTGACTTTGATGGAAAGGGATTAAAATTCCCTTTACCTCTGACAAGGCAAAATATACATTTTGGTGTGTGGGGGGGGGGGGGGGGCTGGATCCGCCATCAAGTTTTATGATATTTGAAATGTCACTAAACATATTTACTGCTATCATCGATCGATGATTTCAAACCTGTTGATCAAAATATTCTGTAATTTGATTTCGCAACTATCGAACATGCCTGATTAAACTCACGTCCACACGCGTATTCATTTCATGATCATATTTATATCCTGTGTTCAATTTTTAGATTAATATTTTTCATTCCAAGCTGGTCTTTTTAAATATAGACATCTGATTTCTTAGGAAATGAAACTATTCAAAAATTAGTGTCCCATCGCTTTTTTTTATGTCCAAACTCTAAGGTCAACGTCGGAAAGTGAAAACTTTTGAATAAAAAGGTGCTGTCACAAAGAATACACAATCAATCATAAATACATCAAACTTCAAACCCTATCATGTACCATTCAAAAGTTATTGTCTGACATACAGACAGAAATACAAACGAACCCCCGTGCTTTCGCGAAGGTAGGACCAATATTTTGGTAAGGGTGTATGGGGCCATTGAATAATATTGAAGTGATATCATCAAATTTCAATGTGCGAAGAAGTTGAGATGATCATTACAAATTTTTGCATGTGCGAACAAGTGGATTTTTCGTATATGCGAATCAGGTCGGTGGATATTATCAAATTACTGCGAGGTTTCGTATGTGCGATTTAAAAGTGGATATTCTCGCAACACAGTTTCGTATTATCGAATTGGTAAACATGATTAAATTACTGCGAAGTTTCGTAAATACAACTTTCTGGATATTATCATTACAAAGTTTCGTTTGTGCAAATTGGTGAATATTATCATCACACAGTTTCGTAAGTACAAATTTGTGGATATTATCATTACACAGTTTCATATGTGCGCATTGGTGGATGTGATAGAATTACAGCAAAGATTCTATCTCATGTGCAAATAAGTGGATATTATCATTTCACAGTACTAGTTTCGTATGTACCACTTTGTGGATATTATCATTACAATTTTGATGTGGGCATAATAGGGGGATATGATCAAATTACTGCGAAGTTTCGTATTATGGATATTATCATTACACAGTTTCGTATCACTGTACAAATTTGTGGATATTATCATTACACAGTTTCGTATGTGCGATTTGGTGGATATCATCAAATTACAGCCAAGTTTCGTATGTACAAATTTGTTAATACTATCATTACACAATTTTGTATGTACTAATTTGTGGATATTATTATTTCATAGTCATGTATGTACGAATTGGTAGATATAATCAAATTACTTCGAAGTTTCGTTTGTACAAATTTGTGGATATTATCATTGCACAGTTTCGTATGTGCGAATTCGTGGATATGATCAAATTACTGCGAAGTTTCGTATGTACAAACTTGTGGATATTATCATTACACAATTTCGTATGTGCGAATTGGTGGATATGATCAAATTACTGCGAAGTTTCGTATGTACAAACTTGTGGATATTATCATTACACAATTTCGTATGTGCGAATTGGTGGATATGATCAAATTACTGCGAAGTTTCGTATGTACAAACTTGTGGATATTATCATTACACAATTTCGTATGTGCGAATTGGTGGATATTATCAAATTACTGCGAAGTTTCGTATTTACAAACTTGTGGATATTATCATTACACAATTTCGTATGTGCGAATTGGTGGATATGATCAAATTACTGCGAAGTTTCGTATGTACAAACTTGTGGATATTATCATTACACAATTTCGTATGTGCGAATTGGTGGATATATATGATCAAATTACTGCGAAGTTTCGTATTTACAAACTTGTGGATATTATCATTACACAATTTTGTATGTACTTATTTGTAGATATTATTATTACATAGTTTCGTATGTACGAATTGGTGGATATAATTAAATTACTGCGAAGTTACCAATGTGTGAATTTGTGGATATTCTTTATCAGTGGATATGGTCAAAAGAGAAAATCATTCGAGAGTTCCCGCTCGAATTCCACTGTTGTAATTAGCAAGAAACTCATAAAGCGGTTTTTTTTTTGTCTTCTTCTTCTTTTTTGGTACACACAGAGGAAATGGGGTTTTTTTTAATTCAGAATTTATAAAAGATTTTTTGCTGAAAGCAACACTCTTGAGTAAAATGAAACCCAAATGTACCGAAATCGCGGCAGGTTGAATTGTGCGCTCAAGTTTAATCAGTAACCAAAGTTCTTCATCTAAGACTTTATAAAGGGATAGGTTTACAAGGAACGTTATTTTGAGCTTGCAATAGATTATTATAAGTGGAAAACGGATAGGTCTTCAACAGAGAGAGATGCCTTTTAAGTTAAAATAATGGCAGTGTTTCAAACGAATAGAAGTGGTGTGTATTACATCCCTGCAGTGCGTTCCCCGTCACCTGTATTTCATATTCCTCGCTATATTATAACATAAAGATTCCCCGCTACTTTAGCTCCCTCTTAACAAATTCTCGGTCTCCTCTTCTCATAGACAATGTGGAGATGAAGACAATCGAGAAACGATAAAAAAAGAACATTTCATGTAACTCTATGTACTGAATACTAGAAGGTCGAGATTTCTATCTCATTTCACCTGCATTTTGCCATGAACTGCCCCTCCCGCCTCTTTCCCCCTCCCAATCTAGCTCCATTTCTTGTACCTTTTTATGTTTCAATTAATCCAATCTTTTGGATCTTGTCAATATTTAAATTTTCATTCCTTTATTTGCATCCATATTGAACAGTTTGATTAAAACTAGCCACCTCCCCGTCCTTCGTTTGTCCTTCGTCGTCGAAGGAGATAAAAGGGGGGGGGGGGGTAATCAGACTGATTTCAAATAAAACCAAAAAATTATGATTTTTTTATATTGTATGCCATTAAAATAAATAAGATGATTCCCGCATTTAGATTCAAAAAGAAAAAAAACCCGATGATTTAATATTTATAAAAGCAGAAAATTGTTTGAGACTAATTCCGTTGTAGTCAACTTGTTAAAGAAACATATAAGAATTAACGAAAAATTGTATATGTATACTGTATGTTTATTAAATGATTTACACCTACCTTGAGAGCAATTAATTGATTGTTTCTTTAATGACCATACTATCGTTGTCAACTAAAATATCGCTTTTTTCACATCATTATTTCGCTTGTTCAGCAAGACCTACCTACATTGCCCCGCCTTTTCTTCACGTCTACCCAGAATGCATATAAAATACACATAATATTCTTCACGGGCGGATCTAAAATTTGTTCAAGGAGTGGGGTCAAGCCATTTCGGAGAGGTGAAGTCCAACCTGTGTATTTTAAAAAATATATATACGAAAAATCGCTTTTTTTCCAGGGGGTGGGTCCTAACCTCCATGCCCCCCCCCCCCCTCATCCCTCCCTAAATCCGCGCTTTGTTTTTCGTGTTCTTTTTTTAATCTAAGATGTATTTATGTTCATTTCTAGATGAAAGACTTCTGAAAAATATAATCGAATTAAGCTCGTCATTGTAAAACATTGTAAGAATTGACATTTCTGGATATAGATACCATAATTTTTGGTGAAAAGACGTGTTACAAAAAAGGTAATTCAGCACAGGATTTTTACAAAGTGTCACGTGACATGCCTCGTTAATCTAATACACAGGTTACAATGATAGAGATACTGACAACTCAGGCTGAAATTGACATCTTAAATTAGCTAATTTGTTCCTTGTCGTTTCTTAACAAAGAGAGATTATGGGGACAATGTAATTAGTCAGCTATTCTCATGGTTCTTTCGCTGTGGGTTCCACTATCTGAATTTTTTTTTTCCTTTTTTCTCCGCAATTATATTATCATCATCACGTACGACCTATGATTGTCATTAATTTCATTTTTTAACAGGGGGGGGGATGGGGCGTAGGGTATGGGTACCTTAATCTCTACCATCCCTCATAATATATAGAGCAAAAAATACCCGTATGTAATTGGAAAACTATTTAATTTTACTTATGTTGAAGCTAAATTAAATTATTTTGGTGATTAATTTTCTTGGGGGGGGGGGGATTTGTGTACAGCTTTATAAATGTTCGCCTATATCTATCGATATTAATCGATGAAACGAAAAGTATGAAACACTTCATTCCATTTTTCACAATTTGAGAAAAACTTACAGCACCACCCCCCCTCCCCCTCCTCCACTAGCTGTAAAGTATAGATCATTAAGATGATTGTATCAAGCATGAGAGATGCAGAAAAAATATGGTAACCGAACCAGCGTGGTAGTCAAGCTTTGAAAATGAAACAGACAAAATTTTCGATTTGATCTGTGCATTAGTAATTTGATAAATATTTCACTGAATCGTAGCATTTTTGCATTTACTTCTCATATTACGCTGTAGACAAAACACATCGATTCTATTGTGTCCAATAAAAAGTTTGGCTGGGTCACGCTACTTCATCGATTTTATTGCAAATAGTAAACGCAACAACGTAATACATCTTAGATTTTCTTTGGTTTTATATCCTATGCCACTTGGGGAATCGATAATTAATATTTTGTGTATGAGAGAAAAAGAGACTGAGACAGAACGCGAGAAAAACGGAAAGACAGACAGACACATGTGCACATCCAGACAGACAGAATCTGTTAAGACAGATACACATATCGTGTGGAGCCTCCTCTTCTTAACATCCCTTCCCCCACCTCTCTCTCTCATTGACAAACTTTCCCCTACATTGTCCCGTCCTTACAGAACAACAGATCCCGAGATTCCCTGGGATTGTAAAAAGAAAGACAGAAAGAAAAGATTATGTACAATGTACAAGTCAAGTAGAACTTCCTGTGAGATAGTTTTTTTTTTCTTTCGGGAGGAGTGTGGAGTAGAACTACTAACAGCACGACACTAAATGAAGGCTTCTGTTTACCAAGTTGCCGAGATGCTCTCTGGATCCTATTACATATACGAGCTGCTAATTATAAAATACATTTGGGAATGAACTCTAAAAATTTCTAAAACGTGGGTCCTGTGGCATCATATCCCACCCATTCTGCTACGTCTTTTGGTACATTTTTGGATATAATAATTTTCATACTTTTTGGCCATATTTCATTTTTTAGACTGAGGATCACTGACGAGGGTTTAGTACCCGAAACGTGCATGTCTGGTCCATGCTGTAAATTTATCAGGTTTTAAATGATGCTATTGAATTTAAAGACGTTTAACATCTAAAGAAAACTCTGTTTCTTCTCCCAAGTATTTCCACTACAGACGTCGACGTCGAATGATCGCAGGGTCGACTTACGTACAAACCGACTTATCACATCGTACCTTATGAAATCGTAGTCATCATACGTCACTTCTACGGTGAACACCTGCCCCCCCCCCCCCTTTCCACTTCAAAATAGGGAAATCCATTTTTTCTGAACTTGCCATTTATGATTAATATACAGTGGATAGTTTCTTCATGTGAAATCGCAGTCACATCATATCACTTTGATAGTGAACACGCCCCGGCCCCTCTTTCCCCTTCGAACGAAAAACGAAAGTCATTTTTTCTTACCTTGCCATCTTTAATAATAATATAAATCTAGACAAAAATTCATATGAAATCACAGTCACACGAATGTCACTTTGATAGTCAACAGCCCCCTAAAAATCAAATGAAAAAAAGGTGATCAATTGATCAATTTGTTTTCTAAAGTTACAAATACATGTATATACATATAGATCTCACCTCATTTGCATTTCATCCCGTTATCTGTACACTGCACTATAAATTCACCTACGTAATCATCAATAATTAAAGTCCACACCTATCAATATATTTACACTTCATAAATCACTCTCGTACTTTTTACTGTCGTACAGAAGTATTCCAGTTTTACCCATATTTATTAAGAAATAACAATTTCGTGTCCCCTCGGGTTCTCAGGTCCTATCCAATGAGCTCCCACTTTTTTCAGTAAAACATTGTAAAAATCCGGACTATACAATAACGTCAACGCGGTAGCAAGTGTAGTTTAAACTTTTAAACTTTGAGGAATGAAATATAGAATTTTAGTATATAAAAGAGCAAGTAAGTTACACAATACATGCTCTTAAAACATCTTTAAAGTGTATTCTATTTCGAAGCAATTTAAATGATAAAAGTTTTAAAAACTTTTTTATCTGTTACATGTCACATGTATAGTTAAAAATCCTTCGTTCGTTTGAATGAAATTCTCCACTGTCGACCCGCGGGTAACCGTCTGGGGTACGCATCCTTTTGAAAATGATATTAACCCAGGTGCAAATAGATAAATTAAAACAAGGTGAACATCTACCTGAACACTTACCTTAAGTATCTCGTCGCGCGGTTCCTCTTTGATCTTAGCAGGTAAATCCTTTTGAAGTACCACTGACTTGGACCCTCCCTCCTTCTCCTTCTCTTCTTCCCCCTCCTCCGCACCCTCCTTTTCATGATCTACTATTTTATCCCGTTCCATGATCGTTGGAATTTCTTAATTAATCTCCCATCCTTTTCAATGCATCCGTGTTGAAGACTTGGTAAAGTATATGTGATAGTAGTTAAAACCAAATCGAGCCCTGCTATTGACTTAGTCTTGTAAACCGAGCCGCCTGTAATTTGATGCCTCATATTGATACGCCGAGCACGCAGAGAAGGGGAGTTTGTAGAGGCGCTGTGTTGGATTGGCGTTCGGTAGTGGGTTAGGGGGGATCGGATATCCCCACAACATAACAAAGCTCTGCTCATTATTCCGGCGCTGCACCAAGTCTGATGCACGAGGTCAAATATTATTCCAAATTACCGACTATGACCTCGATCATTTAGCTTCGCAGCAACTCTGATCGTTCTTTTAAATATCCATACACTAACTATCAAATAAAAAGTGCGCTGCGGAAGGTCAAATGTCAAGGTCAAAATTCCATATGGAACCAATGTGAAATAAATGATGTTCTAAATGAGGAGAATGAGGTCAATATTCCAAATTAACGACTATGACCTTGATCATTTAGCTTCGCAACAACTCTGATCATTCGTCCATGCAAAATTGAATGTATTGCTGAAGGTCAAAGGTTAATACAAAGTCTGCTTGACACCCAATTTTTCAAAATGATGAATTGAATACAAAAGTACGTACTGAATGCGAAGGGACAGCAGTCATCAGACGGACGGAAATGACGTAATTAATTACTTGTGATGGATATACATAATATTATACACCGTATCTCAATGTTGACAATAAACTTCATAACCCTGAAAGTTGCATCTTTAGCTGATCTGAATATAATCCACATATGCAACATCATAACAAGGTATAATACAGCAAGAAATTATCGGGTAATTCTTTCACAATTTGAGTTAAATTGGTGCGTTTATTTGAACTGTCATTGTACAAAATCATTTTCCAACTTGTTGTGATGAGGGCAATCCAAAGCAATATGAAGGCAACATTATAAGCAAGACAGACCGACATCACTGATGTTCAGTCAAATTCACATTTTAACTTAAGAATTATCTAAAAAAATAATGAAGCAAAAAGGGACAATATAAGGCGTAGCATCGACCCCTTCATCGGTAAACTGCATATCCTAATCGTCAAAATTTTGTGACCTTGTCCTTTGACCTATGACTTTGAACAAATCAATGAGTTTCTTCCTTATGTACTGTGCAATAAGCGTGCGCAGTTTGATCAAGAACAATTTCAAAATGTGACCTTGATCCATGACCTTGCAAATCAAATCCTTATGCCTTAAGGAAGAATTGTTCAAAGTCTGACCTATATACATTGAAATGTCATCTCCAGAGATTGTACAAGGATTTTGTCCAATTCCAGCTTATGACCTTGACCTTTGACATATGGCCTTGAAAAACAATAGGATTCTTTCTTATGACATGATCATTAAGACTATGGTATATAAGATCCGATGAAAATGCGTCCTCCAGGTTAGGCCATTTCTTTTGTGTCCTCTACTCTGGTTCCCGGGACCTCTTTATTAGAGAGAACCAGACCATATGTCCTAATGCTAATAGGTTTTGAACCCAGAAAACATAAAACAAACAAAATGAAAATAATAGATTTCAATTATTATATTCAATGCATTTTCTTCATAAAATGTTCGATTATCATATTGTATGTTCTGAATTCAAAGCAACTGCAAAGATATTTTATAATGCTCCAATTAAATACATCTCAAGTCGGGTTTTATAAATCAATTTGATTCAACCAAAGGACGTTAACCAGAATAAAAACAAGAAATGGCCTTACGCACTCGCTCACGTGAAGCGGTTCTCGTGATATTTACACCTGCGAACCAGAGTGTAAAAGCCATGAAAGCAAAAAAAAAAAAAAAAAAAGATAAGATAAATTAAGATGTCCATTCCAAAACATTCAGATGTGAAATATCTTTGAAAATATGCTCGAAAGGAAGTGACAAATGTAGAATGTTAACAGAAGATGGTTACCCTTTCCGGGTTCCTGATATACTTCCCTTTTTTGAATATCACTATGCAAAAGCTAAATTAAAATTTCTTTATTGGTCGATTTCATGATTTGTAGACCGGATGCTGTCAATAGGAGAAAGTTCCGAATTAATTCCGTCAGATTGCACAATGCAATAGATCTACATTGAATTACTACACAGTGAAAAATGTCCTCGCACTTTATCCACTTCACAAAAATAGGACATGACGTCATGACAATGCTTTGGTATCTCAATTCTGAATTTAAATATTGCAGATTGAAGCAATATCTTCGTGATATTTTTTTCTTTAACAAGTTTTACTTTAAGACCAATTAGTGAGTGATACAGTGAACCCTATGCCTTCAAAATCCCTGATGACATTTCTGGATCCTTGGATCCATTGCAACAAAGAACGTCTGGATACTTAGGATGCCAGTGGGCTAAAAGTTTCTCGCCGTCCAGGCGACTAATTAAGCTGCTTCTCGTTGAGGATATGCCACTTTACAAGTTTGTTTGTTTATTTTCTTACCAAAGACAAATTGATAAATGCAACAACGAAATAAATGAGCGATAAAAAATCGACAAGACTGGGCGTGGTCACAAAATTTAATGGAACTTTTTAGAAGTTTCCCCTAATTTCCACCAAATTCATATAATCGGAACTCTCCGCTTTTCCCGCAAACATATACAGAAAAGGCTTTTGATTGGTCAAGTTAATGTGTGTTACAATGGAATTTTCCTACGGATGAAACAATTTATGAATGAATATGAAGAGTGTTGAGTTGTCTCGTGTAAATGTATCTATTTTCTGACTTTTCAGAATGATAAAGACATAAGTTTCTATTGTTTATCCAGTTTTTTTTAGGGGGGGGGGGGGTGTGAATTTCATGCATAGCTTTACTAGTACTACTCCTTACTCTTTATTTCAAGAGTCAACGTTTTAACCTATTTCTACGAAAAAATCATTGTGAGAAATATGACGTTCAAGTTTTTGTTCCTAAATACAGCACTCTTTTTTCACTAATCACATGACCTCGTACTTGCACATCCGGTCAAACTATACATACGCGGTATACAATGAAAATAATTAAATGCTCTCAAAACACCAGCCTTATTATTTCTTCCAAATATCAGAATTCATAGTTATTTTAATGAAAAAGCTTACATAATGAAGCTGAACTTCACCTGTCAGCTATTTAAAAAAATCATCCCTACAGCCATATTCCGCGACATTGCGGATACTATGTGTAAACTGTAAATTCATGTACATGTAGTGGAACCTATGTTTTATGATACTCACCCCCCCCCCCTCCCCCTCACTATTTTCGAAAACCAGTGTTACTTCCCATTTGAGACGGTATCTGACGTAAACTGATTGTGACGTCATCAAATTCTATGGAAACAGTCCTAAAAGTCTAGGAAACTAGAAAGGTTTCTTGTTGCAACAAAAGTGTCTTCCTCCTATACAATTTTTGGTTTGGAAATATGAAGGACGTCACATTACATGTATTTATATTATATATTTAAGTTTTCAAATAGCAGTAACATTAAATTTTCAAACCGATAATTGTTGGTGAGCAACCATTTGATTTGGGGGGGGGGGGGGTTAGGAATTCTATTGCCAGCCGGTAAAATTTTTTCAGCAATTTTCTGAGCAGGCCATTTTTTTCAGCCATTACCAGAGTCGGAGAAAAATTTTCGCCGGTTCTTCGGGCCGGATTTAAACAAATTGTCAAATGTTGTGAATGTCTGTGTAAGTTAAACTCCCCGCTGTTACAGAGTATGAGTTAATAACCGTTCCTTCAGATGTCTCTTTGCAATTAGCGAATTTCAGACAGATTGTATGATGTTTAAATAGAACCTTTTCTAGATTTTTGTGCCTATGCGTATTAGGTCTCTGGTAGATACAGCTATGTCAACAGTTTGTATTTATATTAATTAATTTTTTGACTTTAAATTGTCTGGCACAAAGGGCCAGCAAAAATTTCCATATCATGCAATGTATCCTTACTTTTGCATGGTCCGGGAAAAAAAATTGCCGGCCCTTTGGGCCGGAATATTTTTTTCAGCATTTTTCAGAGCCGGGATTTTTTTTTTTTTTTGCAAATTCTTCCTGCCCCCTTCCCCCATAAAAAAGGCGAGCTCGTAGCTGTAGAACCAATTTTCTTGAGAAGAGAAATGGTAATAACAAGTTACGTTCAATATATATATATATAAATACCATGAGGTTCTCGCTGTGCAGGTTCAAATTTGGACCCCCCCCCCCTTCCCTTTTTTCAAAGTTTATTTTGAATTTCCATCATGGCGACATCGTTCAATATAAACAGAACTGTTTTCGAAAAACGAGGAGAGGGAAGAATGTTGGAGAAATTGTTCATCAATTTGTAAATAAACCAACCGAAAATTATGTTCGAACGTTTGCTAGAATTAGAAATTAAACTTGATGTTCAAAATATAGTTATTGAAGTTTAGAAACAGGTTTGTAGGTTAGAAATCGGAATCAAACTACCACTTTTTGTGTGTAAATTCTGGTTTGTAGCTGATCTCTTCTAAATTAATCAACTGTTTTAAAATCAAATTGTGTATATCGAAATGTATTTATGAAATGCATATTCATCATTGCCGTGAAATCGGAATTTGAAAATCTCAACACTGCTTTTCTCGAGTCGGACTCGGACTACCAATTTTAGTGTGCGCCCGATCTGTTGGCGTGAAGGTGTATCGAAATACCCAACTCAAAATTTCGATGCTCATATCTTTTCAACAGTAAGAGATAGGAAAAATCAGAAAGACTAAATAAGACAGATATATGGATAAAGAATAATAATATTGAAATTTTTAGGAAACTTCATAAGCTTAATTTTTGTTTACTATTATAAGCAAAAAAGTGTCTTCCTCCTATGAACTTCTGAATTTGGAAATATGAAGGACGGTGAAGGACGTCATCGTAATAAATCGTTACAGTGTGCATCTAGCATTTCATATCTTGCATGGCTGTCGACTTTCAAAAAGAATGGAAATTGTAGATAGCAAAATACGAGATATTTAAGCTTACAAATAACAAAACATGAAATTTTCGGTCCTTTTGAGTAATTCGACGCTCCCGTCAAATATTTGAATCTACTAAAAAACATGATAAAAAAATAACAGAGACCAAAAATAAAAAAGACCAATCTAGCTTTTACTCCAAACGTAACGTTGGAGAACTTTCATTGTCCTAGCTTACAGGGTTCTTGAGAAATCGCTGATCCAATTTTCCACGGTTACGAAAACAATAGGTCTTCCGACGGAAGACGGAAGACCTAATGACAGTGAAAAATCGACGTTACCATACCATTTTCATGACGTCACAATAGTTTTACGTCAGATACCGTCTATGACGGGAAATAATTCCGCAAAGACTCAATAAAAGTCCGTATTTAACCAGTCTGGTTTTTAATTTTTTTTTTTTTTTCAAAATCAAAGGCCTCATTCCATGCACGATGGGATGGACCCCCTCCTGAAAAAAAATCTAGATCTGCATATGTTTTCGCCATATTTTGTCATTCGTTTCCCTCTGAGGCGTGTTATGTTACGTCAAATTCACAAAAAAGGGAAAAGAAATCTAGTCTTGGAAGATGGACTGTCGCTCATGCGTACTTGATCATTTTCAGGTAAAAAAAAAATTCATTTTTTTTCCAAGAATCTTGAAATGTAGACTTTTCTTCTATCAATCTATCACAATGTTTTTTTTTTTCTAATGATTGTGATTCAAATGTCAGATCGTTATTACTAGAATTAGATGCTTTAGTTTTGAAGAAAAAACATTATATAAACCGATGCATCGAAAATAATACTGACCCAAAAGTTTCAGTGCATTTTAATCACCAAATAGCTTTGCGTGATTCCGAAGCTTGTTTTTTCACTGCGCCTGAAATTTGAACGTGGAGATAGTCTATCGCTGGTGAAAAAATATATGTCACCCGACCTACACGCGGAGTGTCTTATGATCATATGATAAGTACGTTGTAATCCATCCTTTTGCGTCAAAATACATGTGTCACTCAACGTGAAATCAAAGAGGGGTGCAGCAAAATCCCATGAACAATCGTACATAAAAATTCAACGTAACTGATATTATGAAAAGCGGTCCTCTGTTAGTAACCAGACTATCGTCATGAGGATAAAGAATGGACCAATAGGAAGTGAAAAGAGGAAACAAAACAAAAACAAAAACAATCAAACAAAACCAACCAAAAAAAAAAGAAAAAAAAAACAAGTACAAAATGTACAAAAAATCAAAAGGTTTTGAGGACCACGTAGAGGTCTCAAGATGAGGGCATTTCCAAAGAAGGCTGCTGAATCCATTCGACAAAAATGAATCTTTAAAGAAAAGTGTTAAAAGGAGTTCTTTAAAAACATAGAAATTAGGGGGAAATACTATTAGATAATGAATGCCTCAAAAATTTATTTCTATTTCCCTTTATTTGTTGGTTTTCGATATAAATTTCTTGTAAGAAGAAATGCACATGTGAAATATGAAAACTTCTTATATGGTTACCATAGAAACATTTTTGAACGGGTTTTTAAGACGTTTGGGCTTTCAGTCCTTCGTAGTTTCCGGCCATCCGACTCTGCAGCAAGTGTATATATTGTTAGGGAACTTGGTATTAAGTCAGACAAGGTTTGTAAGAGTTCTAACCATTGAATTACAAAAGTTGCCGATAATTCAAACGAGAAGAGACTCTCTGGCGGTTTCCAAACATGTACAAGTCGCACGGTTTTCTGATCAGGAGTCGCTTTAGCAATCAGGGCGCTCTATGTTCTGTATATTCTCATAGTACATATCCTTCGTGTATCTTTTTTGTTTGTTAGTTTTGTTTTGTTTTGTTTTGTTTTGTTTTGTTTTGTTTTTTGTTTTTTTGGAGGGGGTGTTTTGTTTTTTGTCCTTGTTTGTTACGTACCACCATAGTCAGATTTCCAGAAAATGACAAATGAAGAGGTGTCAAATTATACGAAAATAAAACATCATAAGTCATTTAATTTAAGGAGCAATGTATTCGCCATCCGGATATTAATTTGGTAAAATTCAATCAAAACGAGGCAAGTTCTAGAAATTCTCTCCATGGACACAGCCAATTGTGCCTCACATGAAATTCATATGAAATGAGCATCATGTAAATTTCACATGAAAGTTCATGTCAAATTCATATAAATTTCACATAAGATTTATGTGAAAAATATTTCACATGAATTTCACATAAATTTCCTTCACATGAATTTCACATGAATTTTTCTAAGTGACCTTCGCAGGAAACTGAATTCACATAACATCCATGTAAAAATCTTCACATGAATTTCATGTGAAAAATTTCATGTAAATTTCATGTTCGTGCTCGTTTCACGTAAATTTCATGTAAATTTCACATGAATTTCATATGAGGCACAATTGGCTGTGGACGCCAAATTCCATCTGAGCACGAGTGTGACGGGGTGATATGGATTCCAAATTCATAAAATAGAAGGACAAAGGGTTTCCGACCTTCGTCTAATTGACAATGTACAAAAATTATTCCATTACTAAAATGGATTCTTAAGGGAGAATGTATGTGCTTTCATTTTGAAAGAAATAAAAAAAATCTCATTCATTTTGTATCTCATTGTTTTTCATTTTGTTCAAACACATCTAAAAAGGAGATCTTCACAGCGCGAAAGGTATATGAGAACATAAAGGAATCTGTCTTACAGACATCATTCAGTAATGACTGTAATAAACTGATGCCAGCCCTTGCTTCATCTTCTGAAGTTAGAGAAATTTCGTGACTTAAACTTCATGATAACGCCTCTTATCGACACAAACATAGCATCTCTCCTCCTTTTTCATATTTCCTTAAAAATCAAATATCAAAGTTACTATAAACATATTGAAATAAGATAGCTAAGAGTTATTGGATACTAAAAGGCAAAAAGAATCCCCGGATTCTCTCCCTTTTCATTGCGTCATAAAACACTATGAGATCTTTTATGATATACAATACGATGTTTGAGCCGCGTCTTGTTTCAAAAGATGTTGCCAAACCTTAATTTTGTACATCTATTCTTTATTTAGTCTTTAATATTAAAAATTTGATACATCCTTCTTTTTAACGGAAATTGAAGAATTCCCACTCCGGTAAGTCTAAGAAAATATACACTACGCGCTGTCTTCGAAAGAGATTAATGTCACCTGACACGCGGCACAGTCATTGGTCCATTATTTATAGCTGTTTTCAAGACTCCTGGAAGGTTTCGTGGAATTGTGAAAATATGATATTCCCATTAAGATTTATCGCCATTTCTGAAACAATGGGACTACCAATATAGAAATGTCATAATTAAAGTTTCTTTCGGGAGTTTTCTTTCAAAAAGTTACAAATAGCCATAAATATCCGTAACTGCGTATCTCTTCCAAATATTTAAAAAAAAAATATATTCAGGCAGATTTTTATGCAAAATTTCGAGGTTTTATTCCTTGCAAATTGCAATTACATGAGCAATGAAAGGAGAGATCTCCTACAGGACTTGATGGTAGCAGCACCCACAGAGACACAAGAAGGCCAACGAGGACCAAGTACCAAAAACAGGCGCGTAGCCAGAGTACTTTTCAAGTAGAAGCACTTTCAGTCAGGGGGTTGGGGTTGCTTTGAGGCCCTCTAATGGGTCCAAGAGGCGAAGCCCCGGGATCTAAACAGGACAGTTTTCTAGAACGGCCAATAGCTATATGATTGATATCCGGATTACGTGCGCACAACCTTTCAATCTGTCAGTTTATCTCATGGTCTCGAAGAACGCACAATTGTTGTATTTAATACATGTAGCCTCCTCGAGCTCACTGTAAGATAACACAAACAAGATAGTAAAACGCAGGGACTCAAGTATGTATATACGAGGGGTGATTGATATGTTGTTAGCCTCGGTTTTCTGGGATGCAGAAGGTATTCTGCTGGTAGATTATCTCCAAAAAGGACAAACAATCAATGGCACATATACATCTGACACAGATCACTAGTTTTAAAAAGGTGTGTTGTTCCATCAGGACAATTTATTAATGCTCCAGTTCACAAGTCTGTCACTGTCATGGCTGCCGTTCATGATTGTAGATTTAATTTGATTGAGCATTCGCCTTATTCTTATGATCTTGCTCCATCAGACTTTCATATATTCACAAAACTGAAGGCAGCTATTTCTGGCACCCACTTACAGTCCGATGATGACGTCATAATGGCAGTGGATGTCTTTTTGACCAGTCAAGATAACTGTAGTTCTTTAAAAGTGGTATTGATGTCTGATGTCAAAATGTCTGATAAAATTCAAATCCATATATACGAGACTCACAACATATTAATCCGCCCTCGTAGATATCAAAAGCGTAAGGTTACACGAGAAACAGCCCGTGCTCGAACGGCTGGAGCAATCAATGATTCGAAGAGTCCGACAAACTTTCTGAGAGAACAGATGTTCGGGACCCTGTCTTTACTGACGAGATTTGGACAGGATCCGTCATTGAATTGAGTCCCGTCGTCACAATCAGTCAGAGTGCAACTCTTAAGAATATAAATTTACGCTGATGCAAAAGGCTTTAGATTGGTCATATCAAGTATCATGCAGAGAGTCCTTCTGGTTACACAAGGATCATATCCACGGTGTAAAAGGCGATTGATGAATCATTTAATTTCCATTGTCATTTTCAAGAAACGAAGATTCTGATTGGCTAAGAAATTTTGTTGATACATCGATCAACACAATTTTTCACGGAATTCTATTTTTATCAATATTTTTAGAAGGGGGGGGGGGTCCCTCAAACACGAATGAACTCGTTGCTGAAAATACAATTTGTTGATGTTTGCATGTAGAATTTGCTCAAACTGGATATAGAGAGACGATCGTTCACTTTAAATAATGGCGGCTGCCATAACTTCTTTTAGCAGACGTATCACTGCGAAACCCTCCGAACTTACGAAATATAGTGCGGTGATTGATTGATTTTAGATCCAAATAACAGTCTGTTTTTCATACGTAGATGATTTAAACATTCTTGTTAAGAACAGTTTCATAGGTTCTTGCGATTTGTTCTTTATTCGCATGCAGGAAGTGCTGACGTCAGATTTCTGGACAAAATGCTATTTGTCTGGTTCTTTTTTCCCCTCGTACATATTATTTCTTCATACATGTTTGTCGTTTATCAGAAAATATATCGTTTTACCAGATAAATGTCTTTCGAATCAGTTTAATAATAGCAATACATATACTATGAACCAATGCACATGGTCGTGTCTTTCCATTTCTACGACGGAAAAGCCCGAACATGTGCGATTGGAGTCGGATAACATCGCTAACGCAGTAGAAATATCGGGCTTCGTAAATGTTTTTTTTTTTTTTTATTTCTTTTAACAAAACTTGAGAAGTAATTGATCGGAAATTTCATTTAAAAAAAAAAACAAAAAAATATTGCCGAATGAAAACTACACAGACAACAACTTTACGCAATAAAATGGCAGAAGAAACAATACTCTAATGTATTTTATGTTCCAGATACCTTGGACTCATGATCTATTGCGCATCTCTACTGAAGCAATCTCAAATTATAGACGAGAACATTTCGTCTTAGAACTTGATAATTTTCTGATTTATTCAAGCAGAACAGATATAAAATTAAACCACTACGAGACGAATTTCATATTGATTTTGGTTTAGTGTTACCGTCTAAAATTTCTATATTCCGACACATATGTAGACGGATTGCTAATCATTACGAGGAACGCGGTATCCCGTTACCATTTTGACGAATACAACACAATTTCCGGTTCCGCTAAACCGGTAAATTGCAAAATATAATTTTGTCAGAGATATAAACCGTCCATTACGCAATAACTTGATATTTTGTAAGAATGATGGATGGAAGTCCTTTGTTTCATGTCACTTTCCGGGAAATCAGATATTCACAGTAGATTTCAAGAGCGTCCATTATTCCGACATTCGATTCTCAATCATTTTACGTGTCAATATATCGTGCTTCTAGGTTAGAAATAACTTGGGGTTTGATTTAGCGGACGATGTCCAACCTTAATTGCGATATTCGAGTGACTATTCTTTCTCCTTTTTTAACATATCATAATAAAATATTGAGACGTACCATTTTCTAATTTTCTTCACTTTTCTATCTTTTTTATATAAATTCTGTTATTTTTTAATAAGATATTAGTACCAAGTCTCTTCATTTTCTATGTCTATTGAAAATGTAAATATGTCGTGATTATCAATAGGAATGCGTTTTATAAATTATGATTACAGTTCACTATACTAAGTACAATGCATATCCCAAGCAATCAAAACATTATTGGGAATTTTAACGATAGCCTAGGTTTTTTTTATAAGATTGTGATACCATGTAATAAAGGAGAAAAGACATTTGATTTCCTTTAAATACATTTGTAGAGGTATTCCAATGGGTACCAAATGTGCACCACTGAATTCTTTCTGACTCATTTCTCTCTTGAGAATGTAGTGTACCCCGTCTTTGGTATCAAACCTGAGAAAAGGCACTTTTCAGGCGAAAACGAGTCACATACACGTTTGTATGTATAAATTATTTACTGTCAACCAAGTATCTTAAAATCATGGTTTCGAATGTATCATCAGTACCTAAGTATTGAAGCGAAAGTTAAGGGCAGCACTACTGGTAGTTGCAAGTTCTCTTTGTTTCTGAAGAATATAGTTACACTAATTCTCGACATTGATGGTCATAGGAACTGACAAACGTTACAATAGTGACTTGAGCACCACCAACTTTTGTTGAAAATAATTATACTGATTTATCTCTCGACATGCCCGGATTTAGAGGCCATGACGTTCGCATTACAATGAACCATGAAGCTCCTTACCAAATTTCATCAAAATTTCTGTATTAAAACATAAAAGTTTGGAAAGACTATAAGCGTCACAGAAGGACATCTTCAGTCCACTTTGGTTTTGTCGGCAGGAGCCTATAAAAGATACATTGAATTCTTTTTATCTCATTTCATCATCATCATCAGCAGCAGCAGCAGCAGCAACAACATCATCATCATCATCATCATCATCATCATCATCATCATCATCATCATCATCATCATCATCATCATCATCATCATCATCATCATCATCGTCATCATCATCATCATCATCATCATCATCATCATCATCACCCTTGTCCTTCGCACAATCGACCGCCTCACTCAGCCTCAATCCTGTCTATTCTGTGAAGTTGTCTTACCATCTCTCTTTCTTCCTTCTCTGACTGTGCCTTGGATGTTCCTCCTCTGACTATGCATTGAAGCCTTTCCTCCCTGACTGTGCCTTCGAGCCTCCCTCCACTGATTGTGCCTTGGAGTCTTCTCCCTTTGACTGTGCCTTGAAGCCTTCCTCCTCTGACTGTGCCTTGGAGCCTTCCTCCTCTGATTTTGCCTTGGGGCCTTCCTCCTCTGACTGTGCATTTGGACCCTTCCTCCTCTGATTGTGTCTTCAAGCCGTCCTCCTCTGATTGTGCCTTGGAGCCTTCCTCCCTTGACTGTGCCTTAGAGTCTTCCTCCTCTGACTGTGCCTTGGAACCTTCCTCTTCTGATTGCCTCATTTGACTGTGCATTGGAGCCTTCTTCCTCTGACTTTGCATTGGAGCCTTCCTCCTCTGATTGTGCCTTGGAGACTTCCTTCTCTGACTGTGCCTTGAAGCATTCCTCCTCTGACTGTGCCTTGGAACCTTCCTCCTCCGATTGCCTCATTTGACTGTGCATTGAAGCCTTCCTCCTCTGACTTTGCATTGGAGCCTTCCTCCTCTGATTGTGCCTTGGAGCCTTCCTCCTCTGACTGTGCCTTTTTGCATAATCTGGACATTACTGGGTACCTAGACACCTAGTCTTTTACTTTAGTATAGGCATATGAAGTAATTTTCCAAAGGAGTACATTTGTACATATGACATCTTTTTTTCTGATACCCGGGTCTCCGGCTGGAAGAGTAAACTAACGTCTTGATCATTTTCCCTTGGAAAACATGCGCAGTTATGAAGAGGGTATCACTTTCAAAGAAATCGAATTGATATAATATGAAGATGAAACTTGATCCTGGACTAAAACCAAGCATATTGTTTGTAAGGAACTCGATATCACGAACGTTCAAACGTTCCAGCTGCATGCTGCACCCAGATGCATATGAAAATGCATGTATTATAAAAGTGCTTTTAAAGATTTATATCGTGTTGAAATTCGTACAAACAAAATAGAATGACACGTCTAAAATTTGGTTTTCACGTCCATATGCAGTATCTATATATGTAATCAGACCTCGGCATTTCATATACAAGAAAAACAAAAAATTAATACATGTCCATTCAAACCCTCCTAAATGTAGCAATGTTTTACCGGTGTCGTGTTACACAGCAATGAAACCGGGCGGAAATCTGATAAGTAAATTATCAGCGGAATCAATGGACAATAATTATTGTCAATTACTTAAACAATATTGCTTAGGAAACGATCCTTTCTCACGTCAGCTGCTGGGTTATTTAACTAAGGGTATATCTCAACCCGTCCTCTTTATCTAGACTAAGTGTCAATAATTTGTTTTTGAGTGACAAATTTCAAGTAAAGATGTTGGTATTATTTGACAGGCGTTCAAACGTCATTTATGTATCAAATATTCGAATTATTTTCAGATTTCCTTTGTTTGATCTACAAGACTGTAATAGCTGTTTAAGGAAAATTATAAACGGATGAAGCAATATTTATAGTGTACCTCCCACGCGCTAATTTCAAAACAATGACAGTTAGATAGTGAAGAAAGAGTTCAGTATCTTTGACAACCTTTTTTTCTAAATATTTATTTTATCATAGAAAAATTCTTATTTTGATCCTCGGTCGGAAATAAAAATATCATTATATGAACACCCGCCCCCTTCCAAACCCACTCGAAAATATAATTTCTTGAAAACACTGATTTCCCTGAAATTAACATACTTCCTTCTCTGAATTCTAACAACAACAAAAAAACAAGAGGCCCAAGGGGGCCACATCGCTCACCCGAGTTGCAAACAAACGAATGATAGCGGACTATTTGGTGGTAGTGATTGAGTACTTCCTTCCTTTAAGGTTTCTTGGAATTTTGAGCATCAGTTTTGGAGATGTCGAAAATGCTTCGGCCAATCAGAGCCCTCGGTGGCCATATTTGTAAGCCAATCGGTACGAAAAACACAAACTTTGTAGAGGATCATGAGTACTTGCTTCCTATAAGGTTTCGCGAAATTCTGTTCAGCGGTTGCAGAGGTAAAGTCGAAAATGTGTCAGACAATAAGAGCCCCCCAGCGACCATATTTATTGACTGATCGGCACAAAAACAAAATCTTGGTAGAGAAACTTGAGTACTTGCATCCTGTAAGGTTTCATGAAATTCTATGCAGCAGTTGCAGAGGAGAAGTCGAAAATGTGTCAGCCAATTAGAGCCCTCGGCGGCCATATTTGGTGACCGATCGGCACGAAAAACACAAACTTGGTAGAGGACCTCGAGTACTTGCATCCTGTAAAGTGTCGTGAAATTATTTGAAGCGGTTGCAGAGGAGAAATCTAAAATGCGTCATCCAATCAAAGCCCTCGGCGACCATAATTGTTGACTGATCGGCACAAAAAAACACAAACCTGGTAGAGGACCTTGAGTACTTGCATCCTGTAAAGTTTCGTGAATTTCTGTGTAGCAGTTGCAGAGGAGAAGTCCAAAATGCATCAGCTAATCAGAGCCCTAATATTTGTTGACCGATCAGCACGAAAAAAAAATTAGTAGAGGACTCCGAGTACATGCTACTTTGTGTAAGGTTTCGTGAAATTCTGTGCAGCGGTTGCAAAGGAGAAGTCGAAGTCGAAAATGCTTCAGTCAATTAGAGCCCTCGACGACCATATTTGTTGACTGATGGGCACAACAACACAAACTTGATAGAGGACCTTGAGTACATGGTCCTTGTAAGGTTTTGTAAAATTCTGTGTAGTGGTTACAGAGGAGAAGTCGAAACTGCGTCAGCCAATTAGAGCCCTGGCCGCCATATTTGTTGACCGATATGCACAAAAACATAAACTTGGAAGAGGCCTTTAAGTACTTGCTTCCTGTAAGGTTTCGTTAAATTCTGTGGAGCAGTTGCAGAGGATAAGTCGAAAATGCGTCAGCCAATCAAAGCCTTCGGCAACTATATTTGTTGACAGATTGGCACGAACACACAAACGTGGTAGACTAAGAGTACCTCGAGTACTTGCTTCCTGTAAAAATTTCGTGAAATTCTGTGCAGCAGTTGCAAAGGAGAAGTCAAAAATGTATCAGCCAATCAGAGCCCTTGATGGTCATATTTGTTGACCGATCAGCACGAAAAAAAAAAATAATAATCATAGGTAATCACAGATTACGAAGCTCACCTCGTGGCAGCAAAATTCAATTCAAACGTATTTCTAAGTGCATGTATATTGGCTTTTAAAGACAAAATCACTCAAGCGGAAAAAGTAGGTCAAGGTCATTTTATGAAAGTTTGATCAAAGATACATCCAATATGCAAGTTTGGAACATGTAGCACTTATACTTTGCACAATATTGGCTTATAAAGGCAAAATCACTCAAGCTGAAAAAGTAGATCAAGGTCATTTTATGAAAGTTTGATCAAAGATACAACCAATATGAACGTTTGGTGCATGTAGCACTTATACTTTGCTCAATATTGGCTTTTATAGCAAAATCACGCAAGTGGAATAACTAGGTCAGATGCTGCATCCGATGCATGGGTTCCTCTCAGTATCCCAAGATGAATCACTTGTGCAAGTTTGGTTACTGTAGCATTAGTACTTTGTCAGATACTGAGCTACCCCAAACTTCTTAACCAAGTCACTCAAGCGTAAAATGTAGGTCAGATGCTGCATCCGATGCTTGGGTTCACCTCAGCATCCAAAGATGAATCACTTGTGCAAGTTTGGTTACTGTAGCATTAGTACTTTGTCAGATACTGAGCTACCCCAAACTTCTTAACCAAGTCACTCAAGCGTAAAATGTAGGTCAGATGCTGCATCCGATGCATGGGTTCACCTCAGCATCCAAAGATGAATCACTTGTGCAAGTTTGGTTACTGTAGCATTAGTACTTTGTCAGATACTGAGCTACCCCAAACTTCTTAACCAAGTCACTCAAGCGTAAAATGTAGGTCAGATGCTGCATCCGATGCTTGGGTTCACCTCAGCATCCAAAGATGAATCACTTGTGCAAGTTTGGTTACTGTAGCATTAGTACTTTGTCAGATACTGAGCTACCCCAAACTTCTTAACCAAGTCACTCAAGCGTAAAATGTAGGTCAAATGCTGCATCCGATGCATGGGTTCACCTCAGCATCCAAAGATGAATCACTTGTGCAAGTTTGGTTACTGTAGCATTAGTACTTTGTCAGATACTGAGCTACCCCAAACTTCTGAACCAAGTCACTCAAGCGGAAAATGTAGGTCAGATGCTGCATCCGATGCTTGGGTCCACCTCAGCATCCAAAGATGAATCACTTGTGCAAGTTTGGTTACTGTAGCATTAGTTCTTTTTCAAATACTGAGCTACCCCAAACTTCTTAACCAAGTCACTCAAGCGGAAAATGTAGGTCAGATGCTGCATCCGATGTATGGATTTACCTCAGCATCCAAAGATGAATCACTTGTGCAAGTTTGGTTAATGTAGCATCAGTACTTTGCTAAATACTGAGCTACCCCAAACTTCTTAACTGGAAGCGGACACGGACGCGCGGGGGTATAGCATAAGCTCACTCAACTTCGTCGAGGTGAGCTAAAAACGTGGTAGAGGACCCCGAGGGCATGCTACTTAGTGAAAGGTTTCGTGAAATTCTGTGCAGCGGTTACAAAGAAGTCGAAAATGCGTCAGCCAATCAAAGCCCTCGACGACCATATTTGCTGACCGATCGGCGCGAAAAACGCAAACTTGGTAGAGGACCTTGAGTACTTCCTTTTTGTAAACTTTTGTGAAATTCTTCCCAGTGGTTGCAGAGGAGAACCTCTCAGAAGTCGAAAATGCGCCAGCCAATCAGAGCCCTCGGCGACCATATTTGTTGACCATTTGGCACGAAAAACACAAGCTTGGTAAGGGACCTTGTGTTCTTGCATCCTGTAAGATTTCGTTAAATTCTGTGCAGCGGTTGCAGAGGATAAGTCGAAAATGCGCATGCCTTGTTGACCATTTGGCACGAAAAACAGTCTAGTACACATGCTCAAATACCTAAAATATTACAAATGGTGTGGTTCCAGATTGGCGAAAAGGCAGAGTTGTGAAGAAGAGAAAAAATACAATAAAATAAGAAAATCAGCTTTTTTTTAAATCTCGGAAAGGAGTCCTGACACCCCCCCCCCCCCCCCCCCGCTCTTGGAACACAATTACCTGAAAGTTTCAATCTACACATCAAGGTCATGAAATACACAAAAATATCATCAATATGCATACCAAGGTCGTCATAATGACTAGCTAGGTTACTCTCTTAGGAATCACCGCATTATTTACAGAGTAAATTGTGAATGGTCAGCAAACTCAGCAAAGTATGTATTTCATTCTTGCTCTCGAATGTGAAATATTAGAAATTCATTATCGTGTTGACCTTAGGATGTGTCTTCGTTGGTTGTCAATCATGATAGGCAACATTGTTACTCTCCTTGAACGTGGGGCCTCAAATGTAGTTGTATACGACCCTTCAATCTCAAAGTCAAGTCTTGGTGTCTCAAATGTAGTTGTATATGACCCTTCAATCTCAAAGTAAAGTCTTGGGTGTCTCAAATGTAGTTGTATATGACCCTTCAATCTCAAAGTTAATTTTACCTTCTCGCCTCCTGGAGCGTCCTGTAGGAGTGGATTAGTGAAAGAATGTTTTTACCATTTTTAGATTATTCTTGAATTATAATATTAAGCTTTCCTTCTTGCCTTTGGCACATTGATTAAAAGTTTCCATCACTGAAGTTAGGAAATCCAATGAACAAGGGTTCTCTCTTATGCGATTGAACAATGGATGTCTATAGACAGCTCAACATTGCAAACGTGGGGATAGCAAACAGTGCAACACCAGCACATTAATGAGCATTTTAGTGCTGTTACCTTGACCTTTGTAATTGACCCTTCCGATTGCGGGAAAAATGCAAAATTTCGTGACGTCACAATGTTTACCTCGGACAAACAAGCTTCGAACCTCGGTCAAACATCGAAATTTACCCTTCCGAATGCGGGACAAATTTGAGAAATTCCATGACGTCACAATGCAATTTTGATGTTTGACCGAGGTTCGAAGCTTGTTTGTCCGAGGTAAAAACATTGTGACGTCACGAAATTTTGCATTTTTTCCCGCAATCGGAAGGGTAAATTGCATTGTGACGTCATGAATTTCTCATTCCCGCGTTCGGAGGGGTCAATTGACTATTCTTCCCATTGCCATTGTGATCCTTTTTGACAAGAAAGAAGTCCCTGTAAGTAAACATTTAGTCTGCATATTGACCTCATAGTTTTACGAGTGAAAATTGCTATGACCTTGACCTTTGACCCTGGACATCAATAGACTTATATCCCTTTGTCATTGTAATATTGAGAGGCAAGTATGGATATATAAGTTCCTAGTGATGCTTGCATAACAAACACAGTTTTACAAGTGAAATAAGCTGTGACCTTGACCTTTGACATCATAGGTTTCCATATGTCAAGGTTATCTTGAGAGGCTAGTATGATGGTCATATTTCAGATCCTAGCATAGGAAACCCGTGACCCCTTCTCTGCTGTGCTACTTAAGATTACGTGAGCAACCTCGCCAATTGACAAACATTTTAGCCTGTGTTCTAACACTGCTAACCAGGAGAGTGTGACCCATGGATATCCAGACTGGTGGTGTAACTGGTGCTGTACCATGATTGATATACTGAGTTACATAAATCCCATCTGTGAAGGTATGTGACGTAAACTAATTGTGACATCACAAAATTCTATGGGAACCAGCATAAAATTCTGGGAGACAATGCTACAAATATGTTATTTCTGTAGAAACTGAATAACGTCACAATGCTTTTACGTCATATATATATGGAACACAATGTGGCAGATGGCTGTTCTTAATCAGTGTAGTCTTTTGTGCATAGTTGTTTTGATGACATTTTATTATGTAGTCTACCTTGTCCATTTGTCAGTTTCAGACATGCCTACCTGTTTCTCACCATAGATGTAATATTTTGTTCACAAAAGTGTAATTTTGGGGACTAAAGCGTAATATGTAAATTGCCTTTTGGCTGATTTGACAATTGTAACAAATTTTAAGAATTCATGCGCTTGCCTATACGATATTGAAGAAATTTGTTCAATCAAACGCTCAAAATATCAAAAACGTTAATTTGCTCAAAGGTATGTTTTCGGCATAAAATGGAATAGCAAAAGCGTAGGGCGTAATTAAAGGTCAAAAATCGTAAAAGTAGGCAGGTCTGCAGTGTGGTGTCACTTGTTGTGCTTGTCCTCTCTGTGTTTTAGTATTTGGGTGTTTTAGTATTTGGGTGTTTTGTGTGTTTTAGTAATTGGGTGTTTTGCGTGTTTTAGTATATGGGTGTTTTGCATGTTTCAGTATTTGGGTGTTTTAGCATGTGTGTTTTAGTATTTGGGTGTTTTGTGTGTTTTTGCATGTGTGTTTTAGTATTTGGGTGTTTTGTGTGTTTTTGCATGTGTATTAGTGTTTGGGTGTTTTGTGTGTTTTTGCATGTGTGTTTTAGTATTTGGGTGTTTTGTGTGTTTTTGCATGTGTGTTTTAGTATTTGGGTGTTTTGTGTGTTTTAGCATGTGTGTTTTAGTATTTGGGTGTTTTGTGTTTTAGCATGTGTGTTTTAGTATTTGGGTGTTTTGTGTGTTTTAGCATGTGTGTTTTAGTATTTGGGTGTTTTGCATGTTTGGGTGTTTTGCATGTTTTAGTATTTGGTGTTTTGTTGTGGGTGCTGCCACCGAGTCCTGTTAGAGATCCCCTCCTCTCATTAAATTGATGAATGAAAATGGAATTAGGGTATTATATATCCAACTTTAACAGGCTCTTTCTGACTGACAGACACACAGCAATAGACCCTGTCTCATTATCTGCGGGACAAGCATTAGATTGTGCATGCACTAGTGACGTAATTTGATTGTTACAAGATGTTTTTCGCAGATTAAACGAAACACAATTTCCATGCTAAATGTCCTAGAACAATCAAATGACGTCAGAGGTGCATGCGCAAACTATTGATTCTCCCCCAAAACTGAGCTTCAAATTCAGTACCTCAGATAATGTGAAAGGTTCTATACAGCCAGCTTCTTTAAAATTCAAATAAATATGCAGTCAATTGGACAAAAGTATAATCAATTTAATATATCACATGATTCGATTTAACCAATTAAAACAGACCTAATTTATAATGAACAGAATCAAGATTTCCCATGATAATAAAATGAGATTCTGTGAACAAAAGCTATTGCTGATGAAACTAAAGAATTAGGTTTCATGACTTAATGTGAAATAAAGTCATTGACCATGTATAATGATGCAAGCTTCAAATTGAATAATTACAATTGATATTAGGAACAGGAGGCCATAGCACTAGACATCATTCATTATAACAATTTTGTCTACCATTAAATATAGTTCAGCACATCTAAGACGACTGAACTTAAAATCAGGTAATTCAATAAATACATGTAAATTTCTTAAAATATTTTCATCTTAAATATCTTATACATGTAGATGTAAGGTAATGCATATTATATCAAAATTTTCTGAAACAGAGGATCAAAAGCACCAACAAAGGTTGACATTTTTCACAAGATCTGAAACACAGAAGAAATCTATAAACAAGCTCATTTTGCCATACTGTAACATATTCAAATTTTGAGAATTTTTACCCTCCTTGAACATATAAACATTCAAAGAGTGAAAATAAAGATGAAAGTAACTCAAAATGATACTTTTTCTGCAAAAGCCTACAATTTTTCTCTCTATTATAAAATGACCTTCAGTCTTTATCAGAAATATTTTGCCTAAACGGCACTTAACTCTCTTGGTCTTAATCCTTGTCCTTACCCATTTCAAACAGGAAAAAGTGAACAAAATTCCTGTCGTGCACAACAATGTCACAGGTTCCCTCCATAACCTTAGTTCTCAATAAATGAACAACAAGGGTAATGCAAAGCGTAACATCTCCTTATGATTGAATTATTTCCGAAGTGTCTGAATAACGCCTATACAAATGTACGAAGTGAAATTTTTTGTATAGCTGTATAGACAATGTCGCCTATTATGATGTCACTAACGTCGAGCGCCGCTACGTTAGGCCTGTTCAAATATTATGTCACCAGTTTTGAACTTGTAATTCAACAAAGCTAAAATAGCGTCAATTGCAAAATAATTCAGATAATTTTAAATATAGTAATGTAATTCAATAACAAGAAATGACTGTAATCATTTTGACAAAAACTGATGCACAAACAAAATATAATCCACTTCTGCTGATTATACAGTTTGTGTATCAGTTTTTGTCTATTCATCGATAGACAGAAAAATCATTTCCGTCATTTCTTCAAAATACCGGTAATAAGCAGAATAAAATCATCTTGAAACAGTACATTGTGTTTTTCACCATATTGCCCTAAGAAAATTAAAATCAGACAGACTTAGATAGGATATTATGAATCTAAATTAATAAGTGGGACTTTTTTCATCTTCACAAGGAGACCTTGAAAATCAATAGGGCCTTCCAATCTCCATATTTTAAAAATTCTAATATGTCACAATGATTCTATATTTGAGTTCCATCAGAATTACTTGCTTTTGGGAATACACAAAATTGTACACACACACAAAAAAAAGATGAATTCAGGTACATTTTTGAACACAATGAAATTCCCTAGACAAAGAAAAATAACTCTTATTAAATGTACCAACTTTCAGATGTGTATGTCATAGTTAATTAACATGTCATCAAACAAACTGAAATACCCCTGGTGATATATTTTTTTTCCATGAACTAATTTACACGCGTGATATTAAATCTCAATAACAACTGAAATTGAAAATAATTTCATTCCCCTAACAAAAAAAAAAATAATAATTCGAAGACAATGTGTTCAAGAAGGTAAATGTACGCATAACGTAGGTTAGTACAGCAAGTACATGTATGATTTATTCCATACAGACAAACAGTTGGAAAGACAGACAACAACAAAGTGATCCTCTTATCATTAGCAAGACAAAATGATAAAAATCGACATTTGGTATTAAAAAAAATCCACATTTGATCAAACTTATATTTCATGCAATTTGTAAATACAATATCACAATAGAGATTTCCTATATTAAGCTGTCGTTATTCCAAGAAGTCGACCACCTCTGCGAGTTCTCTTTGCCGTGCTTGTTTGTGAGCCCACCGAGCCTCTTGTAATTCTGGTGACACTTTCCATTTCTCGTGAAAAATCTGTTTCCCACATGCTGGACAAAATTTTCCGGCTAAAACAGAAAGCGTAAAATTTTAAATCTGAATCAACTGTAGTGATGTGAAAATACTATTATAAGTTGCAATAAATTTGGCTTTCACACAGATTAATATTTTCACATCTTATATTCCACTTTCTTTTAGATAAAACTTAGAGTAGTCCACAAAAAATTGAAAATCTAATTCTAAAATTTAAAATTTTGTTGAATGCCGAGCCAATTATCTGAAAAATTTCATTCTATACAGGAGCAACCCCCCCCCCCCCCCCTCCAAACTGAAATGCAAATTTTCTAATTTTTTTCTTACATTTTTCTAAAAATCAACGATCAAAGGTTGTACATTCCTTCCTCTGTAATTTCTAGATCTCTACATGTTCTTGCCTGACATTTTTGATACAACGTGAACAGAAAGTTTAAAACACTTATCAGTACGTAATGTTATAAAGGCAAGAAAATTAAAACATGTTACATAATTACCTGCAAAAGGCGGTGTTTTGAGATAAGTTTTTAAACAACCTAAATGGAATAAATGCCCACAATAAATTCTCTCTATCCTATTCTTCTTTTCAACTGTTGCACCCTTTGTGAAACAAAAAGACAGGAAACCATGTACATTCACATAAATAGATACACATTTCTAAATTGTATCATCTACCAATGAAATAGTAATGAATTGTTGAAAAACAAAATCTTTATCATTAAAATGTATACTTTCTTCAAATGCAGTAAATTGTACATTTGTTATTTCACTTTTAATTTTCAACAAATTAAAATAAACAGTAGCAAAAAAATCTTCATTTAGACAAGAAGAGATTTTAATGTCTTTTCTCCATCTTTATTTTGAATGAATTTAAACATAAAATACTTACAGGGTTAGGAGGAAGCGCTCTCTCGTTACAAAGGGGACAGTTTTCTTTTCCGTATCGTTTTATACAATCTTCTATGAGATGCCGACACATGGGGTAAAGGGATGCCTTTGGCTCAAAGGGTGGGTCTCTGTGAAAAGTCATACCAGTAATCATTATTTCAGAAATTCAATCCAAAACTTGACTTTTCTTTTTCCCTTTAGGAATACTACTCTCAGAGATAACATATACTATTCTATAAATAGGAATGAAACAAATATGGAACAAATGTGAATCTACATGTATTTTAATATTATATATAGTGACTTACTTTGGATTCTTTTTGAGGGGTGGTTGAACACATTTTCTTGCAATTTCTACCGCTTGACCGAGGAATATTGTTTTGAGCATTTCAGGAAAATTGTTATCTAAAACTTCAATTCTGAAATGTTATAAAAACAGATTATCAAATATAAACAAGAGAGGAAACATAATTTACTAAAATAAATTTTGTATCAATTTACATTGTTACAAAGTGAAATTGGAGATCACAATCTGTGTTCTGTAGAGAATGTTTCTCTTGCACAATTCATTATTGTAAAGAAATAAGACCTTGATCTTCTTATCCCAAAATCATTTATATTAGTTACTCAGTCATCTAGTGACCTGGTACCATTAGATAACTTATCATCTGGTGACCTATTAAGGGTTGATACCTGGTCACTAGGTTTTATACCGGGCGATGCTAAGCCTAGTCTGGTATAAAACCTAGTGACCTTGTATTATCCCGTACCAGGTCACCAGATGACTAGGTAACGGATTTACCCCACAAATGACCTATTTTGATACTCTTCATGAAGTGTTTGGACGTCATTGTCTGTTCACGCTATGATGTCAACATGAAGGAAATTAACATTGTGACGTCACAAGGGGTCTGGTATAAAAGGCTAGGCACCTGGTATAAGATATACCACGTCTTCATGTGACCGTTATTAGCCAATCGCTATCCGGGATTTCTAGGCAAATTTGTCAGAGGTGGGGTGATACCAGGTCAATAGGTTTCATACCAGGCAATGCAAAGTCTCATCCTTTACCAGGTCACTAGATGATTATGTATTTAATTTACTCCACTGATGACCTATATTTGTATTTTAATTAAGATACTCTATTCCAAGTCATCTCATGGCATGAACAATGTTAGAGGTGGGCTAAGTACCTGTGCCTCCTTCTATTAATTCCATATATCAAAATTTTGTTTGGATCATCTGAAAGGTTATCAAGCTATCAACTGAAAACTGTGACTGCGGGACACAATGACAAAAGAAAAACAAACAGTCTTGATACTCACTCTGCATTCTTATCCCTATGTAAATAAAACTTTCTTCCTACTACCGCCCCCCCCCCTCCCCCCCCCCCCCCCCCCCCCCCCCCGAAAAAAATTTAAAGAACATACACATAATTTGATACTTACTGAACTTGCTTCAATGGATATTCCACAGGCACAGAAACTTTAAAGCTCATTAAATACTGTTCTTGTTTCACTTTGAATACAATTTGCGATGACTTTTGTTTGAGTTTGCACTCGTCATCGTTACTGAGAAGTTCTTTTTTGAGTTTGGCGACTTCATCGTTCACTATACACAAGGGATTCTCTATTAAGAAATTCTTGATGAAGTTGATGATGAGTATAACCTGAAAGTGAAAGTAGGAAAATTCGCTATGCTACCATAAATAAGATTGTATGTGTACATATAGTTCCTTAACCTTGTACTAAAATTTGACTTCAATACAGTTTTTCCAGACAGGTACAGTTCTTCAAAGCTATAGGGCATCGGTTGCAGAGATGAAAATTGATTCGAAATTGTGATGAAAAGGAAATGGAGGAGACTGGAGTCTTTTAATTAACTTTCGAGGCAGAATTGCCAATCAGCAAAAGATTTCTCTACAACTCTACTGAGTTAATTAATCATAAATTGTCTGCTTCAAGATTCACTATACACTTAGTGATTACCTTCTTATGAAATCCTTACCATCATTTCATCTTATTAATAAAATTTCTTATAATCTTTCATGTTGAAACATTTTCTGCTTTACTGGTAAAAAGATGCTTTACTGGTAAATAGTGTGGTGTCGTTCATCGCCTATGTCGGCGACATCGTCACCAGACCCTTCCGATTACAAATAGTCAATTATGATTTTAATAATCAAATTATAAGTTGGAAATTTAAAACATTATAAGAATGAAATAACTGTATTTTTGCTATTGAAACAGCTCATACATGTACATTTGTATGTCGTACTATTTTTTTCTGATAACTGATGTATCTTTGACTTAGGTCAGTATACACACTGGTAGAAAAATTTTGACGAGTTTCCATAAAATTTGCTGTCAATAAAAAGTAAGTTATGGACAAATCATGAAATATTTTACAGTTTTGCAGTCTATTATACAAATATGTAAGAATCAGATTTTAATCGATTATCAATTGAAAGGCTTTCCGATTAATTGATTTTGATTACTCCATCCCATTCCCAACACTTCTGGTAAAAGTATGCTTTACTGGTAAAAGAAATACAATTCAACATATCCAAGTCAGAAATTATTAATCAATGTATTAATTTCTATTCAACTCCTATTGATGCCATACTTGAGAAAGCAAAGAATACCTAATGAATAAATTTTTACAAAATTTCATATTTTACCTGTTTTTGACCCACATATTTCTTGGCCTCAGCATCGCACAGCTTAATAATACCATCTAACAGTTTTTCCGTCAAAGTTTTACTCTTTAGTTCTGTTACTAACGGGTCTTGAGGATACTTGGATGTGAACTGTAAGAGTGCTGTGAGCTGCCTCTGATCTGAAACACTGGTACAAAAACAGAAAAGGCTATATACACATTATTATCACGCCTCAGACAAAAATGTTTGAATCTGATTGGTCAGATCATGGTCACATGACGCCGTGAAAAAAGCCGTATCAGGCTTGTAAATCCGTATTGGGCGAGTAGTTCATTATGACGTCGTGAATTGCATGATACAGAGACCCCCACACATACAGTTAGAGGTCTTCGACTTGATAAATTCGTTACACGGTTAGTAAGGGACCTGATACCGAAAAATACATTGTGTGAAAAGAAAACCCGTATCGGGCGAGGCGAAAGCCGAGCCCGATACGGGTTTTCTTTTCACACCATGTATTTTTCCGTATCAGGTCACTAACTAACCGTGTAACTAATAATATTGATCACAGGCAACCACTGGTCTCACATGTGAGGTATTCTAATATCTAATTGTCAGGAGGGTTACATGTAAGAATGTTTCTACCCCAGGTTCCCAGAAATCTTGACTCTGAAATGAAGGTATCGATCTGGAAAGAGGGCCTAGGAGAGGGTATGAAACGCATGAAATTCATAAAAATTATGAATATACCAGTTTTTAGATTTCTTTTCATATAATTTGACAGAACTCATAGGATGCACCCAATCTGACTGAGTCGTATATTCTTTTCATTTTTTTAAGATCTGTGTATGATGTGTTGTTAGCAAGCAGGAGATACTTACTCTTCCCGGGCACCAGATGTCATCTCCATAAGGAATTAACTTTTGCTCTTTTTTTTAGATAGTTTTAATTGTTTTGTTTGATACTGCATTTTCCTACCTTTGTATGACCATTGCTTATGAATTTTAACATTCTGATTTGGGTTCTAAGTTTGACATTCACTCACATACCCCGGTACATGTATATCTGCTCAACCAATGTAATTTGCTGAGATGAAACTATCGTAAGGAAGTGTTGAATTTTGCATGACAACGTTCGTGACATCACAATGCATTAGATCTAAAGAAACAACGGCTGTTCCAACCTGTAAACTTAACCCGTGGTGACCTGAATTTTATACCTTTTAACCTAGAAAAGTGCCATTTCAGAAAACAAGAATGAAACAGACAACAGTGGCGCATACACCGGTATATAGTATAAATGTCATAATTTGGAATTTGTTATGAGTACATGTATGCAACACACAGCAAATGCATTTACACACAAATTACCGTATGACATTTATTCTATATATGTTGTATGTTCTCTTTTACAGTATACATGTAGTGCTGGTAGCGTAGTGGTTAGCGTGGTGGACTATGAACCCGTAGGTCGTGGGTTCTAATCTCATCGTAGCCAATCTTTGCAAAACCATTGTAACCTTGGGCAAGTTGCTTTACACTACGTTGCACTCTCTCCACCCAGGAGTAAACTGGGTACCTGGCACACGAGACAAGCTTGTAATGTGAATGAAAAGCATTAGAGTCTAAACGGCAGCTCTGCTTGTATACTCCTAAGGGAGTTGAGATTGCACTGGATTGTACAGGTCTCGCCAGGGAGGTAATTGTGGAAGTCGCGTGAGGCTTAGGCAAACGAGACTATATAAACCCTACCTTTACCAGTATTACATCTAGTAAAGTGACACATGGGATCAAGGGACAAACACTCTGACACATTTCAGAAAATACCCATTATTTCTGATTCTTGATTCAAAAAATTTGTAACATCAACATTTAAAGATATTGGTTGGTACACATGGTACATGTATCTATTGATTGCAGCAATTGCATATGCATTCAGTACATGTATTTGTTTTGATTTTCAAAATTTCATCATGTTGTCAAACAAGTTATTCTCAATGTAGGAATTTTTTTTTATTTCCAACCATTTCTCCTTATGAATAAAACCATTACATGAACAGCCTTGTTATATGTCTTATTGAACACTCTCAACATATATATGTTCTACTGGAATTAATGGACATTTTTCAAGTTGATGTACTTCGACCTACACACTCCGGATGTCGCACTTTAGGGGTCATATAAAAGAAATAATTAGATGCGATTAAAAATTTTTAACACACAATGGACGAAATAATACTGGAGGGTTTTAAATATGTATTTTCACACATGAAAACAAATTAATTCATCACAAAATCAACAGTTTGCTTTTGTGACACAGTCCCTTCGAAGTGGGAAGTCAGTAGTGCAACGTCCGCGAACATGAAAAATGTCCAATAATGTACAATGAATATTTCAGCTAAAAATATAACCTACTAGATGTGGACTCTGACAAACGCTGGTAGACATGCTTCAAGAGTGACACCTTCTATTGTGGGAACTTTCTGCTTCACATATGTTAACTCTGATTCTAATAACTCGCTTTGGCATACTTCCATGATATATATCCTCACTTCCAGATCATTTAAAGCACCTGAAATTGAAAATTAATATAATTTCATAAATATAACTTAAAAACATATTAAGTCAAGAATGGTCCTATTATATTATAGACTTTACAGTGAATCATAAATTATGAAAAACTTTGACCCTTTGGGTTAAACTTCAGATTACATGAAACTTACCAAAAATCACTGAAAAAGGGAAAAATTTTACAAATCTTCAATAAATGCAAAACGGTAGATATTTGAAAAATAGCAATCCAAGGAATGCTTGTGTCGCCTGCGAAGCGGATTTTTTTTCATTGAAAATGGGTCAAATATCAAGGGCAAGGTCACTAGGTCAAAAATTATGGAATTTTTAGAAAGGTATTTTCATAAGGAATACAAATGTGAAATATCAAAGCCCTATCACTTACCACTCAAAAGATATAGCCAATCTTAGATTTGTTGAAAAGTAGGTCAAATATATAGGGCAAGTGCACGAGGTAAAAAATGATGGTATGTGAAGAAAGGTCTTGTCACATGGAATGCACATGTGAAATATCAAAGCCTATCACTCAGCAATAAAAAGAAATAGCCAATCTAAGATTTTTTGAAAAGTAGGTCAAATATCTAGGTCAAGGTCATGAGGTCAAAAGTTATGATATGTGTAGAAAGGCCTTGTCACAAGAAGGAATACACATGAGAATTATCAAAGCCCTATCACTTACGAATTACGAAACTAATTACGAATTACGAAATCTAATTTTTTTTGAAAAGTAGGTCAAATATCTAGGTCAAGGTCACAAGGTCAAAATTACGGTATGTGTAGAAAGGTATTGTCAAAAGGAATACACAAGAGAAATATCAAAGCCCTATCACTTGCCAATCAAAAGATATAGCCAATCTTGGATTTTTTTTAAAAAGTAGGTCAAATATCTAGGTCAAGGTCATAAGGTCAAAAAATATAGTATGTGAAGAAAGGGCTTGTCACAAGAAATACACATGTGAAATATCAAAGCCTTATCACTTACCAATCAAAAGATATAGCCAATCTTAGATTTTTTGAAAAGTAGGTCAAATATCTAGGTCAAGGTCACGAGATCAAAAATTATGGTTTGCGTAGAAAGGTCTTGTCACAAAGATTACACATGTGAAATATCAAAGCCCTATCACTTGTCAATCAAGAGATATAGCCAATATTAGATTTTTAGAAAAGTAGGTCAAATATCTAGGTCAAGGTCGAAAGGTAAAAAAATTATGATATGTGTAGAAAGGTCTTGTCACAAAGATTACACATGTGAAATATCAAAGCCCTATCACTTGCCAATCAAGAGATAGAGCCAATATTAGATTTTTAGAAAAGTAGGTCAAATATCTAGGTCAAGGTCGAAAGGTAAAAAATTATGATATGTGTAGAAAGTTCTTGTCACAAGGAATACACATGTGAAATATCAAAGCCCTATCACTAACCAAGCAAGAGATATAGCCAATATTAGATTTTTAGAAAAGTAGGTCAAATATCTAGGTCAAGGTCACAAGGTCAAAAGTTATGATATGTGTAGAAAGTTCTTGTCACAAGGAATGCACATGTGAAATATCAAAGCCCTATCACTTACCAATCAAAAGTTATGGGGTGTGACACCCAAGTGTGACAGACAGACGGACAGACAGACAGACAGACAGACAGACGGACGGACGGACGGACGGACGGACGGACAACGGACAAAGTGATCCCTAAGTGTTGCTGTGCTTCGCAGGCGACACAAAAATTAAACCAGGTAAATGTATAGCAGTTTTGATGTTCTTCCAGATAAAATAAATTTTAAGTTTCAATTTCTACTTTTCATGTGTTTTGGAAGGTAAAAAGTCGATATTTTGCAAAATTTCACAGAAAATATTTCTCTGTTGCACTGCACATGTAACTACAGTACTTGCTACAGGTACATGGGTCATCTGAAATTTTTTTATACATGTTGACCTAGTTTTTTGTTTTTGTCTGTATTTTGTAAACCAAAAGTAGGTCACCATAACACTCAGGTTGCACAAGACTTGGTACTAGGGATATGTGAAACAATATACAACAAATCATGTATATAAATTAACTTAGTTTAAATTGTCTACATGTATAACTAAAAATGTGTTCGGGCATTGGTTTTCGCAGTCTATTGATGCAAAGACTTTTCAATGCATCTTTTGGAATAAAATGTATCAAGGTCTGTGTTTTCCCAATTTATTGACAAAATTTCCGAATTTGAATATGTTGCAACTCCAACAATAATAGAGATCACGGCTATAACAGTACATAGCGGCCTTTCACGAAGCAAACTCATAGATAGAAATGTATCTAAAAAGGAAATAGAATTAAACCCCTTATATACATGCACATGTACCCACTTTGGGAGCTTCCATTACTGTACACTATGGTACCTAAATTTTGTTTTGCAAGAAAATGACACAATATCTGTTTTGAGGGCGCATACACGTCCGGAAGAACAGTCCGGATTCAAAATAAAATTTGAGCTAACCCGTCATTTTTTTTTCAATTGTACAAAAGTAAGCAAATCCTTAAGATTGAAATACTCAACTGCACTCTCCTGTACATACTATAGGATTCTCCTTAGACTGAGTAATCCAGTTTCTTGGCTACTGTAACATTGGTTGTTACAGAGCGAAGTCTGACAAATCTGTTGCCAAACGAATTCTCCATATTTAAGGATTTGAATATTGATACTGTAGGATTTGCCTTAGACGGAATAATCCAGTTTCTTGGCTACTGTAACATTGTTTGTTACAGAACGAAGTCTGACAAATCTGTTTAAGGCCTTAAATATTGATTTTCTTGCAGAAGGCACCTCCATGTAAGCTTACATTAAACTGACTGTTGCTACCCACATTGCATTTTTTTCTCGCTTCGTTAATGCATTTTTGCAAATTTTCAACTCCCTACCTCACCAAACTGACAATCTGACAGTTCGGAGAACCAACTAATCAGAAGCGAGAAAAAATGCAAGATGGGTATTGACAGTTAGTTTAATAATGTCGAAGGGTTCCAACTCTATACCTTCTTGAAGAAAATCCAAACCATGCAATTTCCATGCACCAGATACGTGTTTCGAATATTAAATTCTCATCCGTGATGCTTCCAGCAGAGCCACCCAAAAGCATTTCAGTAGTGCCTTCTTTAATTTTTTAAATTTAGATTTGTACAATGTACATTTACGTTACAGAGAGTGCGCAGCTCCAAATTTCCTGTAGGGTCGATACAGTAGCATACCCAAATAAAATCTATGTTCAAAATAGCATTGGAGGGAAATATCAAAGCCTTATCACTTACCAATCAAAAGTTATGGGCTGTGACACCCAAAGTGTGACAGACAGACAGACTGACTGACGGACAGATGGACAACGGACAAAGTGATCCCTAAGTGTCGCTATGCTTCGCAGGCGACACAAAAATTGAATGTTTTTTGTGTCGGCGTCTACCGTTTATACAAGTAAATTAATGATATCTGTGTTCTTAAACATAGGGTTATCAAAGATTACATAGCTCGCCGTAGCAGGTCTTTGTAAAAAATTCAAACGACTTCTAAAATCCAAAAAGTATTGTCATGAAGAATCTATGCATCTAATATTCATCCATTCCCTTAAAGAGCTTAAGATACAGCCAGAGTATGAGTAACCAAAAAGGAGGTCAAGGTCACTACATTATTGGTCATTGTCTCAAACGTCAAATAAAAGGTCTTGGTAATGATAAATATATGCATGAAATATAAAATTCCTTTCCCATACAAGACCATGCAAACTTAATTTCAAAAGTACAATGTAGGTCAGAGCTCAAGGTCAAGGTAATCTGGTCAAAGGTCATGATCTCAAATGCAAGGTCTCGTCACAGGTGTAACCATATGGCCTCTCCCCCACAATAATTATGCTTATTAATTATTCATATTAATTAGTTACATGTATTTGGAAATTGCTAACTTGAGTTTACTATAGTAAATTCCTTGACTATAAGTTCAAACTTCATATTGAGACAATTAATTCTAGTTTGTAAACTCTGATATCTGTTTAATTTGATTCCCACGATGCTAAGAACACTGCAGTAATTTGCACACCTGCAAGTACTTTAGTCTTTGTTTTCCGTACGAGTTAATTGAAAGCTCATTGGAAATCTCCCCGTAAAAGCCATTATTGTTCTGTATTTGGAAGAATCTAATTTCCAAAATGTCTTTTTAATCAAAAACCAATAACTTATTATTTTATGCAGGTGTTAGCAATTTCCAATCGTCCACATATATACTCGGCGCATCGTTTTGCCGACCAGTTAAGTTTCGGTTAAGTTAGACTCCAGTTTCAGTAGTGTATAAGTTTAGGTTTAGACTCCGCTCTAGTACTGTCAACATGTAACGTTTTTAAATAAACTTAGAACTTTTATTCGGACTTCTGTTTATAGTTATTTAATACACAACGCGAACTACACCCATAACCTGTGAGCCATAGGCTTACAAGTTGTATTTTGGCGCCGTGACCTAAACGAACCAGGGAAAATATGATTACAAGTTGTAATTTGGCGCCGTGTCCTAGACGAACTAGGGGAATATTGCCGAGAATGCAGACGATGCACGCCGCGGAACCAGGGTATAACAACCAGAGGATGAACACTTCACTTTAAACGAAATTAGTGATAAAGGTAGGGCACATTTACTTTCTCAAAGTCCTCTCAGATTGATTGACCATGTATTTTTGTAAATGTTATTTTAATTTTTGAATGTTTTAAGCCAAAAAAGTTTTAAAGAAAATGAATATTTTTTTTTTCTATAAGATTTTCATGAAGAAATGACGGACATAGACAACGAAGCGTTTCGGATTTTTGGAATCGGTCGTGATTCACGTAGTTTTGGGTTGATTAAAGATTTAGGCTTCGGTCGTTTTGAGAATTTTGTTTTTTTTTTCCGCTGCTGAGTAAGGGTCTAGATCAGGGTCCCGTCATGTCGCTAGAACGCTGGGTATAGGCGTGGGACCATAGCAAGGGACGGGGGATTATCCGTCTCTGTAAGGTTTTTCAAGATGATAGAACATTACAATTAAGAGGATACTTCGATGGAACCCATATATTCCAGTTTGTTAGGTGATGAGCTGTTGAATTTGCTCGGTATATGGCGATGAAACGCCGAAAAATGGCACCAGTAGAAATTTCTGGGAACGTAGAAAGTTCGTTCGGGTTTGTTGTGTATACAACCCTGTCATTTCTAATTTGTGCTATACGAGAGCACGTAATTTTTTTTCGGATTATATGACACCATCGTAGTATTCATCATCTTATGTATGTTTTGTGCTGTCATTTTGGAGGTCTTGATTTTTTTTTCAAGAAAGGGAGGAAATGGTAAATATCTTAAATTAAAAAAATCGGTAAATTTCATGTCAAAGTTAATCTGGAGTCTATCGCGATCGCGATGTATATAGTAGCAACAGTATACCCTTAGTTTGCATGTTTTTGTGTTTGATTATTCATTTAACCCCAATAGTACTCTGCTTTTTGAACTTTGTAGTTTAATTGGCCTTCATTTTGGGTATTTAAGATACATTTCTCACTCCTCAGTCAATGAGCGCTAATAAGTTTGACCTTTGTTGCCCCTTTTACCAGTGTTGAAATTCATTGGCAGTATCTAGCTTCTTATCGGTTGCTGAGGTGTAGTATCAATGAGTAATCACTACGCTGAAACATTAACGTTTGACAAGCGACATGCATAGACATTGTATTTCATTTCAGAAAGTTTTTCAGAATTTATGATAAAAAGTTTTAATTGCTACAGATATGTTTTCTTTATTAATTAAATTTTTGTATTCTTCTTAAATAAATACAGAAGACCTGTATTTCGTATAAAGTCAGTAAATATACAAAGTTTTCAAAATTAACATTATCCAAGTATTGATAAAAAAAATCTCATTTTGGAAATCTTTCACTTAGTTTTGGTACAGGCATCTAAATTATTTTTGTAAATTCAAAATTGTGGTCAATTAGAGGTACAGAGAAAATCCGGTGTCATAAACTACCTGTAACCAGAGACAATGATGTAAAACTTATCAGTGTAATAATGATGCAGACTTTATACTTTTATCGCTGGGAGAAGACGACGATGAGATAAGCAGTTAAGTTCCAGATGTGCAGTCTTATTTAGCTCCTTGGTTATTGGAATCGCCTGTTGTGATACGTGAGACAAATTAGTGTACAGGTTTATCACCAAGGCATTAAATCAAATCAGACGGTAGCAGAAAAGAAGTCTGAAGCAGTGACGTCAGGTATCTCTGTGCACGATGTTATCCGTGTGGCCGGATGTCAAACCAGCCCGTCACTATTAACAATATTTCGCAGAGTATATGACAGGGTGAAATTTGTCATAGCGAAATTGATGACAGCAGAACCAGATTGGGCGTTTTGCACTTAATGACCTGCTTGATCGACGCTTTGAATGAGAGCATTGAATACCCCGTCGCTTTTCTGGGTGCATGGCGTCATCCAGATTACGGGAAGATCTTGGTAACGTCACTAATACCAAGATGCGTCAAAGCAGGGTCCGGATGGAAGATAAACTCCAAATTCTGGGTAGAGGAGGAAGACGAAACAGATGACGATTCGATGATTATTGGTTTACCAAACCAAGTAGACGACAATTAAAGAGGTCCGAATTATTCGTTATACTCCTCGGAGGTTACAAAGTTCACGAAGAGGGATCGTAGACGAAACCAAACTAAGACGTTCGGAACTAAACCAAAGACGGCCGTAAGAAGAGAAGATAGAGAAGTGAATGTGTTTAAGTGAAAAAAGCAGAGTAAATGTATATACATATGTATTATGCATCTTATTCATGTTTAATATTGATATTTGTTTTTGTACATTGCTTGTTATATAATCGAATTTCAGGATACGTTTTGGCCTTGGGTAAAGGTATTTCTTTTGTAGGTCATTGACAGTGAACATTGATAATTAGATTAAAAAAAATCTCTTAAAAGAACAGTGAAAAAAAGAACTCGACATGAAAATGACTATAACTTCATGTCCTTTAATTTATCGAATTAATCTTAATTACAGTATTCAGATGACACCTGACGATATTTCATTGAGTTTTGCATATTGTGGTGTCAAGGCCATGCGTTTAGAAAATAACCAAGTATTATAACAGATTCACAAAGTTTTGATGATAATCGAAAAGAAGGGAGGAGATCTCCATCGAAAGTTACCTTACAGTTCATGATTGGTTGAAATCCAATTAATTTGAATCTTGGTTATTTTCTTAAGTGGGGGAGTATTGTAACCATATGGCCTCTCCCCCACAATAATTATGCTTATTAATTATTCATATTAATTAGTTACATGTATTTGGAAATTGCTAACTTGAGTTTACTATAGTAAATTCCTTGACTATAAGTTCAAACTTCATATTGAGACAATTAATTCTAGTTTGTAAACTCTGATATCTGTTTAATTTGATTCCCACGATGCTAAGAACACTGCAGTAATTTGCACACCTGCAAGTACTTTAGTCTTTGTTTTCCGTACGAGTTAATTGAAAGCTAATTGGAAATCTCCCCGTAAAAGCCATTATTGTTCTGTATTTGGAAGAATCTAATTTCCAAAATGTCTTTTTAATCAAAAACCAATAACTTATTATTTTATGCAGGTGTTAGCAATTTCCAATCGTCCACATATATACTCGGCGCATCGTTTTGCCGACCAGTTAAGTTTCGGTTAAGTTAGACTCCAGTTTCAGTAGTGTATAAGTTTAGGTTTAGACTCCGCTCTAGTACTGTCAACATGTAACGTTTTTAAATAAACTTAGAACTTTTATTCGGACTTCAGTTTATAGTTTTAATAAAGCCTACGCTCACGCAGCAAGATACGCCCGTTGGGATTTTTTTCACAACACCAAAATATCTAAGTCCCATAACTCCATAAGGACAAATTGGATGAACCTAGCTTAAAATCGAAAGGCGGCTTCCTCTTCAAAGTCTGATCAAAATGTACAAATATCATGAAAATGTTGACACATATTCAAGTTATTGCGTTCCATGCACCTATATTTTGCCCTTAGCTTAACATGTATGTGCATATAACCCCCCCCCCCCCCCCATTACACATAATTTCTGGATTATGTGACAAAAAATTCAAGAACCCCTTATATATGTGAAAGAACATCCTTTCTACTTGAAGTATACAAAATTTCAAAACATTTCAACCAGAAATAGATTTTTAAATAATTTTTAACTATTTTAGTATATTTTCACTGTATTTTAAAATATCTAAGTCCCATAACTCTGTAACGACATATCGAATGAACCTGAAAATCGAAAGGCGGCTTCCTCTCCACAGTCCAATCAAAATGTATGAATATCATGAAAATCCGTTGACGCATATTCAAGTTATTGCGTTCCATGCGCCTATATTTTGCCCATAGCTTAACATGTATGTGCATATAACCCCCCCCCCCCCTTCCTATTACACACAATATCTCGCTTATGCGACCAAAAAACTAAAAACCCGTTACATATGTCAAAGAGCATCCTTTCTACCTTAAGTATACAAAATTTCAAAACATTTCGACCAGAAATAGATTTTTAAATAATTTTTAACTATTTTAGTATATTTTCACTGTATTTTAAAATGTCTAAGTCCCATAACTCTGTAACAACATATCGAATGAACCTGAAAATCGAAAGGCGGCTTCCTCTCCACAGTCCAATCAAAATGTATGAATATCATGAAAATCCGTTGACGCATATTCAAGTAATTGCGTTCCATGCGCCTATATTTTGCCCTTAGCTTAACATGTATGTGCATATAACCCACCCCTCCCCCCTTCCTATTACACACAATATCTCGGTTATGCGACAAAAAAATTAAAAACCCGTTACATATGTCAAAGAACATCCTTCCTACATGAAGTATACAAAATTTCAAAACATTTCGACCAGAAATAGATTTTTAAATAATTTTTAAATATTTTAGTATATTTTCACTGTATTTTAAAAATCTAAGTCCCATAACTCTGTAACGACATATCAAATAAACCTGAAAATCAAAAGGCGGCTTCCTCTCCACAGTCCAATCATAATGTATGAATATCATGAAAATCCGTTGACGCATATTCAAGTTATTGCGTTCCATGCGCCTATATTTTGCCCTTAGCTTAAAATGTATGTGCATATAACCCACCCCCCCCCCCTTCCCATTACACACAATATCTCGGTTATGCGACCAAAAAATTAAAAACCCGTTACATATGTCAAAGAACATTTTTTCTACTTGAAGTATACCAAATTTCAAAACATTTCGACCAGAAATAGATTTTTAAATAATTTTTAAATATTTTAGTATATTTTCACTGTATTTTAAAAATCTAAGTCCCATAACTCTGTAACGACAAATCGGATGAACCTGAAAATCGAAAGGCGGCTTCCTCTCCACAGACTGATCACTATGTATAAATTTCATAAAAATCCGTTGACGCGTATTCAAGTTATTGCGTTCCATAGGCGGACGGACAGACGGACAGACGGACGGACGGACAGACGGACAGACGGACAGACGGACGGACTTCGCCATACCATAATACGGGCGTATGACGGGCGTATAAAAATGACTGATTAATACACAACGCGAACTACACCCATAACCTGTAAGCTATAGGCTTACACAGGGTGTCTACATGTGAAATTTTAAAACCCTATCCCCTATAGTATAATAGGTATAGCCAAGGTTAAAAATTTTGAAAAGTAGGTTTAAGTCCAAGGTCAAGGTCACTAGGTCAAAGGACATGTCAAAGGAAAGGTCCCATCACAAAGAATCTACATGTAAAATATTAAAGCAATAACCCTAGTAGTTCAAGAGATAAAGGCCAGTTAAAGTTTTTGAAAAGTACATGAAGGTCAAAGACTCAAAGTCCAAGGTCAAAGGTCATGGTCTCAAATAAAAGGTCTTGTCACAAGGTATCTACAGGTGAAATATCAAAGCCCTACCCCTTTATACATGTAGTTCAAGAGATATAGCCCAGGTTAAAGTTTATAAAAAATTAGGTCAGAGTCCAAGGTCAAGAGGTCAAAAGTCATTGTCTAAAATGAAAGGTCTTGTCACAAAATATCTACATGGGAAATATCAAAGCCCTAACCCATATAGTTCAAGAGATATAGCCCAGGTTAAAGTTTTGTCTACGGACGATGACAACGTCGAGGGTATGGCATAAGCTCTCCAGACTTTTTCGTCCCAGCAAGCAAAAAAGAGGGCAAAACGACCCACAATGACAGGTAAACCCCTGGAGGGGTGAAAGGTTCCACCTAAAGGGGCAGAACGACCCACCTTTGGGGCAAAACAACCCCAGGCCCATCAATCCAGGGTGATGGGGAAATGGGGAGAAACGACCCAGAACATATTACATGTAGTCTCTTGTAACAGGTTAGGTCCAAAGCCAAAAGAGCTCCAATAGCTCGATTGAACTATAATGTACCAATGGGACTACAAATATATAGCCCGATCCGGAGGCAATATTATTAAATTAGGTATTATTTCTCTAAATTTTATCTCATATAAGTCATTGATATGATATTACCTTGTATCAATTATTTTTATTTAAGAATTTTTTGGGAATGATGAGAAAAATACAAACTTTTAAATGCTACTATAAAAATTTTTAAAACTAATTTCAAGACATGTTGTTAACTCTCCTACATTTGTATATTCATAAAACAATTTAACTTTAAGCACAAATTCTTTGGTTAGAAAATAAAAATTAAAAAGATAAAAAAAAGCCCAACTGGGACATAAAAATATGCCTCAACCGGGACATTTTGCTTCTTTTGGATATACCGTAGCCCGATAGGCTTTGGACCCAACCTGTGTAACAGCAGCCACGAGACTGGATTATTCAGTCTAGCTTTTAATAGCCATTCTCTGTAAGGACCAAAATCGTTCGGCACGGCATGTCATGGATTTTGATGATTTTCGGTAAAATGGGTATATATTAAGTACTGACCATGAAAATAACACTTTTCAGCCAATGTGACCTCTGGTTGCCATGGTAACGAGGTCATTCTATTTATAGCACTTTTGGACCATGAAATAAGTCAGCTCCGGAGACTTCGTTGCCATGGATACCACTGTAACAGCTTGTTCATCTTTATATAATCTATTCTTCCTTACTTCCATTCTTACTTAGTACACTTAGATATGTGATATTTATTACAGGAACCTTATTGTATTAAGCCAAAATAAGTCAAAATGAAGCGAAAAATATAGGTGAAAATAAGGGCCAATTTAGTGTGTTTTTGACCATTTTCAATCTTAAATATCACAAAAGGCACCAATAGGAGACTAGTGATTTTCATCAATGGAAATGTATGTTTATTGACAAATAAAATAAACGAAAAATTGGAGTGGGTATTTAAGAATTTTACCTAAATTCTGTCGTCAAAGACCGTTGCCATGGCAACATTAGACCTTTTTGCTTGTTTCATATTATCTTTGAAATTTATTTTATTCCTCTTTTGAGCTACATAAGATTGTCAAAATGTATGCATGTATAGATATGACTTAAATCTTTTACATAAGAACAATTAAAATGTTCAAGGTCATTGGCTTGATGTTCAAGGTCATTTATACTTTGAGACTCAAATTTTGCATAAAATATTGATTTTTAAATTTTTTTGTTACCGATTTTAGTGATTTTTTTATTTAAATATTTTCATAGGTCATATACATTATGAAGGCACATGAATATAACAAAGACAAATTTTAGAATTTATTGAATTGTCGCAATTCAATAGGAAAATATTTTCCCGTCAATAAACAAGAAAAATACAGATTTCGTCCCTTTTATATCAAAATACTCACCAAGAATTTAGATATTCGAAGATGTGAAGAAACGTAATCAATAGTTCTAAGAAATAAGTGATACATTAATCATTTTATGGCAAATAACTGTTAAGTTCAATATTTCAAGGTTTCTAAAATATTGACACCTTCATTTTATGAAAAATCAGGATTTTTCGTCAAATCTGGTCACTTAAACTTTAATGACCTTGAAAATTCAGTGGGTGACCTTGAAATATTTTCAAGGTCCTTTTTATATCAAAACGCCTCTGATAGATGTATACATGAACTTCTGTTCCAATATCATTCGTAGATAGTTTGATAGAGGTTGTGTTTAAATTCATCATATTGAAACCTTTCAGCCGATTGTTGCCATAGCAACTAAATTTGATGCTGCTTTTCATATAAAAGGACAAATTAGCCCAATTGATTTTTTATATTCATGTAGAGTTCAAAGACGATACTAATTGGATAACTAGAATTTGGACTTCAAAAATTGGTGCTTTTATGAAATTTTCAACCTTGTAAAACAGTAAAAACATGCAAAAAAGGGTCTTTGAGTGCCCAAAACAAAGCCTTTTGATACCCTGTTTTGGCCCAATTTTTCATATTGTATACATAAGGCATCCGAGATGAATGTAAAAAACTTTACAAATATGCATAATAAATAGGATTAAAAGAAAATAACCAAAGCAATTTAAGATTTAAAATGTACCTGTTTCCATGGTAACGAAGCCTACAAATATGCCTTGTCCTATAGATTTTTCCGATTTTTGAAACTTCAGACACGGTTACCATGGCAACGACAACTTTTTAGGAAAAACTGGGGTTGATTTACATACTAGTACTTCATATTGAACTTCCATACCAAAAATCTCAAAAATCCATGACATGCCGTGCCAACATGTTTTGAAATTCTTTGGTTCTTACAGAGAATTGCTGTTAATAATCTCAATGTTGGCATGATGTCACACAAAGGTTCAGTTGCAGAAAAGCACAGAGAAGTTTTGAAAATAGTTGGGGGATAAACTCAGGGTTTACCATATCATAGAGCATGATATATGGAAACTGCTTTATACAATGTATCTAGAATCTATCGTTTATTTCGAGAACAAAACTACTAGAATTCATTGAAGGGACCGTTGATGATTGACCTCTTAGCTCCTCAAACCCGAATGTAATAGGAGAATTGAAGAAGGAGCAATCAAAATCCCAACTTTTTCATAGGGCACAGTGATAAAACTTAAGAGACACATCCCCCTGTAAGCATGGTGGAAATTTTGTCATGTGACCAGTCCGACATCAAGAATGTTCATATTATAAACTGCTTGACACAGAGGAGAATAACGACTACTGAAAATTGATTATCAAAACGTAATATTGTCAAAGTCTGATATATGTGTTATTTATGTTCGGTACACCAAATCTGATCTCCAGTATTGGGCACCCCAATTCCATCAAAACGCCGCGATTTTATCCCTACTTCACCAGAACCTGGATCCAAAGTAAAATACCCTGAAAAATCCTTGAAGATGAGTTTAAACTTCTGACAATCTGAGAATCTCGTGCATCAATGAATGAGTGAACCAGTTCATCAGTTGATCTCATTCTGGTTAAGTTTTCCCCAAATAAAATAAGTATGCTGTGATTCATAATATTGGGTGAAAATAGTTATATTTACTAATTAAATGTTAATAACTGTTAGATACCAGCAAATAAACAGATAAACACACTTCTTTATGACAGTTTGGCTTACCGGAAGTATGAAACTGTGATTGTGGGAATATATTCGCACCGAAACGTATTCGCGCCATGTGTACTCGCCCAGGAAAAACGCTATCACAGGCTGACCCTGCGAAAAATATGTAATTTTAACTTGAATTCATACGCAAGCGAAGTAGATAGAACATTGGAATGATCGGTAATAAGACATCATTGCCAAACAGAAGTCGTAGAATTTTCATGAAAAATAGATAATCTTGACAGTGTTCCAGCTAGAAAACAAAAAGGGCAGGGCGCCAGGTTAAGGGCACTTCTGTGGGCAGGGACGTATACACGTCCCTGCCACGGGCAATGGGCCAAAGAGGGCACATCATGCACGCGCGGAGGGCAAGGGTGGGCACATTTATGGGCGCGCGGTAAGCAAGGGAGGGCACCTATTTTCATTATGTAGCCAAAGGAGAGTATATTTTACAAGGCATAAACTATTTTTTCCTTGCAAATAAGGCACTTTATTTCTTTTGCAGTGAATCTTCAATAACCAAATTAAAATACAAAATCAAAATTTCACATGTTGTATTGTTTCAGTCTGTAATACATGTAATTGCTTTGTACTATTGTCTAAGACTACTTTCCTATAGTGACCGTTTACAGAAGCATAAATGTTATGATGCAACTGACTCTTTCATCCCCTGTCCACTGTACAACGAGACTAGCGACCTTGGTTTTCCGTTTCATAAAATTCCAAAGATTTTGGAGACTGCGGTAGTCATCTTCGTAACAATGTATATGCGTCTGTGACGGGAACACATTATTTTCATTATTATTTTACGTACATTTTATGCCCTGTATTATCATTCCCTCTCATTCATATCATATTTTTAAATGTAAGTTACCTAAGTAGATATTTAACAAATGTATTTATTATAGTTATCGAACACTCTGTTATCCTACCTGTACAGGTAAAATTTCATGGTTCAATACCGTTTCGATTTCATTGGCTTTGCATAGTAATATTAATTTGCATAACATGCTTTTCGTAGGTAATGTACAGGTAATGTTAAGTTTAGAAAGTCATTCGAAGGCTCAATCTCGGCCTGATAAGTCGCTCCTAGCAAATATCCACCCGGTATGTCCGAATCAGAGCGCATGTTGTTAGACTCCCCCCCTCGGACGGAAAAATCTTCAAGGGGCAACACGGATCTTGCGGACGCAGTAAGTCTGTTTAAGTCGATAATTGACAATCAATTTGCCAGTCTATCGCAGCAACTGATTTCAGAGCAAAAATCTAGTGCTCAAAACCTATCCAAAAAACTGAAAGAAAATACGGCCAGTAAACTTCGCGGGGAAGGGAATCGTATTCAGTTTTCCTTTAACGAAGAAGTGGTTGAAGACATTGATAGACTTTTAGAAGTTGTCAAAGATAGCTCCGTTGCAGTTTCCTTGCTGAAAGAAATACGATCTAAATTACAAAGGCGTAATAAGCTAATTCGTATTGCCGATTCTAGTCCAGCCGGGTGGAAAACGGTAAATGAATATGAAACAAATGACTACGCGTCCGACTCCGATGACGATAAGAAGATCAGAAGCGCCGAAAACAGGGCATTGCGTTCTAACAGACGGGGGCGTGGTCGCCCGACCCCCTACAGCAGACCCACATCGGCGGCGGGATCAGCTGCGCAGCTCAATACCGGCATGCATGGTGTTCCTGGTCTTGGCAATTTTCGTCCCTACTCAAGGCGTACTCCACAACCTACAGACATCTGTTTCAAGTGCTTCAAGCCCGGACACTGGAAAGGACGCTGTCCCCTCAATTTTGCAGACCCCCAGTCTAGTTCCGCCTTCAGTGCAGGGAACAGTCAAGGACAAAAATGATGGAATTGATGATAAGTATTTTGATTGTTTGGCAGCTTCTGATTTTGAGAGATTTTTGATTCAAATAGAAAACAACTCGATAACTGTCAAAAACAGAGTAAAGAAAAGTTTACACAATCATGTAAAATTTTGGGAACAGATTGACACTTATGATTCAGTTTTATCAATTTTGAAAAACGGATACTGTATTGATTTCAAAGATCCTCCTCCGTCTATGAACATGAAAAACAATTTGTCTGCTTTGAAAAATGAGAATTTTGTTTCAGAATCTGTCCAGGAATTACTTGACACGGGTAGAGTGGTAAAACTCGATTCTAGACCCTATGTTGTAAATCCCTTAAGTGTTGCTGAAAACAGGGATAAAAACGCTTAATTTTGGATCTTAGCGTTCTGAATACTTTTATAAAGAAAGAAAAAATAAAATTTGAAGACTGGAAGATCGCTCTTCAATATTTCGAAAAAGAATGTTACATGACTAAATTTGATTTGCAATCCGGATACCACCACATCGATATTCAACCAAAATTTCAAACCTATTTGGGGTTTTGTTGGGAGGGTTCCTATTACTGCTACAGCGTTTTACCTTTTGGACTCTCGACTGCTCCTTTTGTCTTTACAAAATGTTTAAGGCCGCTGGTTAAATTTTGGCGCAAAAATCACGTAAGAATAGTCCTATATTTAGATGACGGAATTATCATGGCAAAAGACAAAGAAACTTGTATTTCTGTTACAAATTTAGTTAAGTCTACTCTCTGCTCCGCTGGACTATTTATCAATTTCAAAAAGTCTGTCTTTGAACCTGTGCAGAACTTGGAATGGTTAGGTATTTGTTGGAGGTCTCCTGATTTTTCATTGTACATACCCGAACGTAGAATTATAGATACAACTAGATGGCTACTGTTGCAAGCAACGGACGGATTCCTTCTCTATTAGACCTTCCTTGGAACTGAAGTGTTAAAATCTGAATAAAGAAGATGGAAAATGAATAGTTGCTTAAGTACCTTATTCACTTCAGCAAATGAGTCTTAAGAGCTTTAGTCTAATTTGGGACTCTCATTTATTTATCAACAAAATAGAACAAAAAGATAATAAATACCTTTCATGTTTACGAAAGCTTTATACTCCATGATCTATCAATTCTAAAGCCTTTAAAATTACTATCTCAAAACAGAATTGCACAATGGTTTTGCAATGAGAGCATTTCTATAAATAGAAAATGACAATAGAATCAAAATACAGCCAAGTAATGCTACTAAGAAAGAAAAAAAAACTAGAGACCAAGAGTAAAAGAGTTATGTTTCTTATACTATGTTGTGTTCAAATAAGAAAGACTACTTGTGTGAAGAATAAATAGCGTAGGACAAAAACTGCTAATTCTACAAGAGTAAGTTTGTTAGGACCCTGAGAATGATCATTTGACCGTGAATAAAGGTCACGGAAAAAAGATAAGTATTTGAGGTAATTCTTTTCAAGATTGATCTGATCAAAGCTCAATATTTTATCAACCAAAGTATGTTGTGACCTTGAAATGGAACAAATGACCTTGGATCAAGGTAAAGGTAAAAGGGCTTGATGCAAGGAATATTTGTGTTAAGTTTGAACTCTTAAGGTCAAATAGTCTTTGTTCTATAGGCAAAAGTTTGTTGTAACTTGAGAATCAAAATTTGACCTTGGGACAAGGTCAAGGTGAAAGAGCGTGGCTTAGCGATAATATGTATTAAGTTTGAACTCTGGAGCTCAAATAGTCTTATTCTATCGGCAAAACTTTGTTGTGACCTTGCGAATCAAAATTTGACCTTGGGTCAAGGTCAAGGTGAAAGAGCTTGGCTTAACGATTGTATGTATGAAGTTTGAACGTTGAAGGTCAAATAGTCTTTGTTTTATAGGCAAAAGTATGTTGTGACCTTGAAAATCAAAATTTGACCTTAGGTCAAGGTCAAGGTGAAAGAGCTTGGCTAAACGATAGTATGTATGAAGTTTGAACTCTAAAGGTCAAGTAGTCTTTGTTCTATCGGCCAAAATTTGTTGTGACCTTGAGAATAAAAATTTGACCTTGAAAGTAGGTCAACATTAAATGTCTACCTATAAGTAATCTACCATCCAAGTTTCAACTCAAAATCTCAAAAACTGTAGAAATTGGCACTGTGCCAATTTAAAGTTCCATTTTTAACTCGATATAGCGCGAAAACCGTAAATATTTTATCGAACATGTAAGCGTAAAAAAGATTGCAAATTTCCCAAAGAACAGTTTAAAACAAATTTCGTTCAAATCATTCGGTTACTTCAGGAGTTATAAGAGTTTTAAGATTTTACCCTTGGTGACCTCTAGTGGGGGCATATGTGAACTTTTCGACAACAAAAAAAATTTCATTTGAGATCTTTATATGCTCTTTCACATGGTACTATTCATTTTATACTATGATGCTGAACTTGTTTGTAAAGTGTCCGGAACGATGAGGAGGTAAGAATAATAATAAGAACTAGATGGCTACTGTTGCAAGCAACAGACGGATTCCTCCTTTATTAGACCTTCTTCGGAACTGAAGTGTTGAAATCCGAATAAAGAAGATGGAAAAAATAGTAGCTTTAGTGCCTTATTCATTTCAGCAAATGAGTCAAAAGAGCTTATGTCTAATTTGGGACTCTTATTTATTTATCAACAAAATAGAAGAAAAAAATAATAAATACCTTTCATGTTTACGAAAGCTTTAAACTCCATGCTCTATCAATATCCAATCCTTTACAATGACTTTCTCAAAACAGAATTGCACAATGATTTTGCAATGAGATAATTTCTATGAATAGAAAATGACAACAAGATGAAAGTACAGATATGTTATGCTACTAAGAAAAAAAAAGAACAAGAATAAAAGAGTTATCTTTCTTATACTATGTTAAGTTCAAATGTGTGAAGAATAAAAAGTATAGGACAAAAAGGTGAATTTTACAAGACTAAATGCTTGTTATGACCTTGAGAATGATTATTTAATCTTGAACGAATGTCATGGATGAAAGATAAGTATTGTGATTATTCTCATCACGATTGATTTTAATTTGAGCAAAGCTCAATGTCTAATTAATCAAAATCTGTTGTGACCTTGAAATCGAACAAATGACCTTGGGTTGAGGTCATGGTGAAAGGGTTTGATGTAAGGAATATTTGTGTAAAGTTTGAACTCTCAAGGTCAAACAGTCATTGTTTTATAGAATAAAGTTTGTTGTGACCTTGATAATGAGAATTTGACCTTGGGTGAAGGACAAGGTGAAAGGGCTGGGCTTAACGATAATATGTACGAAGTTTGAACTCTGAAGGTCAAATAGTCTTTGTTCTATGGGCAAAAGTTTGTTGTGACCTTGAGAATCAAAATTTGACTTCGGGTCAATGTCAAGGTGAAAGAGTTTGGCTTAGCGATAATATGTATGAAGTTTGAACTCTGAAGGTCAAATAGTCTTTGTTCTATAGGCAAAAGTTTGTTGTGACCTTGAGAATGAAAATTTGACCTTGAAAGTAGGTCAACATTAAATGACTACCTATAAGTAACCTACCATCCAAGTTTCAACTCAAAATCTCCAAAACTGTAGAAATTGGCACTGTGCCAATTTAAAGTTCCATTTTTAACTCGATATAGCGAGAAAACCGTAAATACTTTATCGAGCATATAAGTGTAAAAAAGTTTGCAAATTTCCAAAAGAACATTTTAAAACAAATTTCGTTCAAATTGTACGGTTAGTTGAGCAGTTACAAGAGTTTAAAGATTTGACTTTTGGTGACCTCTAGCGGGGGCATATGTGAACTTTTCGACAACAAAAAAAATTTCAATTTAGATCTTTGTATGTTCTTTCACATGGTACTATTCATTTAATCACATGATGCGGAACTTGTTTGTAAAGTGACCGGAACGATGAGGAGGTAAGAATAATAATAAGAAGAATAATAAGAAGAAAGAAAAGACAATACAATAACAGAAAGGATTCCGACGGAATAGTCGGAATCCTTAATAATAATAAGAAGAAAGAAAAGACAATACAATAACAGAAAGGATTCCGACGGAATAGTCGGAATCCTTAAAAAGTAGCTTGGAAAAACTTATTTCTCTGCTTCCAAACATCTCTGCAAGACAATTAGCACAAGAAACGGGAAAAATCATGTCTATGTCACCAGTTATGGGAAATATCGTACGTTTAATGACAAGAAAGTGTTATGTAGCGATTGAATCAAGGGAAAGTTGGGATCGTAAACTGTCTTTGTCGTCACTGAATTCTGTTATAGAAGAAATTGGCTTTTGGTGTAAGAACCTGTCCTTATACAATCACCGATTCCTTTTTCTGTCAAAAGAGAAAAACGTTATAGTCTATTCAGATGCTAGTGATTCGGCTTGTGCAGCGTGTACGGTTGAGGTAGAAGAAAAAGTTTTCCATCGAATGTGGACAGATAATGAACGTTTACAAAGTTCGACTTGGCGTGAACTTAAAAGCTATTGAAGATGCACTTAAGTCTTTCAGTAATTACTTAGCAGGAAAATCTCTGAAGTGGTTTACTGATAATCAGAACTGTGAAAAGATAGTTCAAAGTGGTAGCATGAAACCAAATTTGCAAGACATGGCCTTGAATATATTTAGTACTTGCATCTCTCATGGTATTGACCTTGACATACAATGGGTACCTAGAAAAATGAACGAAAGGGCAGATTATCTTAGCAAAATCATTGATCTTGATGATTGGTGCATATCTAATAGTTGTTTTGATTACATCAGTTCAATCTGGGGGCCATTCACTATCGACCGTTTTGCTAGTTCTTCGAACAATAAGGTCCCTAGGTTCAATTCCATGTTTTGGAATCCTGGCTCCGAACATGTAGACTGTTTTTCATGTACATGGAAAAATGAAAATAACTGGTTGGTACCACCAATTTCACTCGTAGGTAAATGCATTTGCCACCTGCTTGCATGTAAAGCTCGAGGAGTACTTGTTGTACCGTATTGGCCTTCGTCTTACTTTTGGCCCCTTTTGTTTCAAGGTCAAGGACATTTTCAGGCCTATGTTGCCGATTTTATGGAATTTGATGACGGAAAAAGCTGTTTTATTCATGGAGAAAATAAAAATTCCCTATTTGGTTCAAACAGATTCTATGGAAAGGTATTAGCCATAAAATTAGATGCTACTATGTGTTAATCAGAAGAGAGGGGCCCTGGTGTGCTTATCGTACACATTGCAGATGATCGTTTCTACGATATATGGTCCTGGTGTGTATATGGTACACATTGCAGAAGTTTGATCGTTTTATATTGTAAATATTTCTAAATTAAGAAAGGTCCTGATGTGAACATGCACATTGCAGAGATGTATATATACTACGTACGTTAATATATTTTCCGGTCGTTTTCAGTTTTGCTGCAGGTCCTGGCGTGCAAGGTGCATGTTGCAGTGAAAAATTTTAACCATATCAATGATTTTATATATTATAAGAGATTGATCCTGGTATGCATTGTGCATATTGCAGTGGATGCAGGTTCCTGATGTGCTATAAGGCACATTGTAGAATATTACTATCTTTTCTATCGACGAGCTTTAAAGTGATTTTCCATCATTCCTTTTGCACGTTTTTCAGATGTTTTTAATACTGGCAGATGGACATCTACATTACTAGATTCTCGCAATATGAGGGATCAGCGACTTCAAGAACTTACATCTTTACTCCCATCCTACTGTCTGAAGGCTAAGGCGGATAATACTAGACGACAATATAGGTACGCTTACAAACATTTTTCTGATTGGTGCATCTCTCACGCATTGACCTCTCTTCCAGCTTCGGATCACACAGTTTCCATGTACATTATTCATCTAGCTCAAACGTACTCTTCAGCTCCAAAGATAGAGGAGAGTACTCATGCTATTTCATGGTTTCACGACTTAGCCGGGTTTACTGATCCGTGTCAGTCTAATCTGGTTAAACAGGTTAAAGAGGGTGCTATACGAGACACTAAGAAGCCTGTTTGTCGTAAGGAACCTATATCTGCTCAGCATATGTCTCTACTTGTTGATAAATTTGGAAACGAGAATTGTAGTTTGTATGATCTGAGAACAACTACTATGTGTTTACTTAGTTACGCTGGTTTTTTGAGGTTTTCTGAACTATCTAATCTTAGAATATGTGATGTGAACTTTTTTCAGACTCATGTTACTCTGTATATAGTTAAGAGTAAAACCGACAAGTACAAAGCAGGTTCAACTGTTTGTATATCTAAAACTGGTTTGTCGACTTGTCCTGTCTCTATGCTATCAAAATATATTGAGAAAGCAAATATTTCACCTTCATCCGAGGAATATTTGTTTAGACAATTGACCTATTTCAAAAAATCAGAATCATTTAGATTGAGAAAAGTGAACAAACCTATTTCTTACACAAGAAGCAGGGAAATTATTTTGTTGGCCTTTGAGAGCATAGGATTAGACAAGTCAAAATTTGGCTTACATAGTTTAAGATCTGGGGGAGCGACTGCTGCAGCTTCGGCTGGTATAAATGACAGAATTTTCAAAAAACATGGAAGGTGGAAAACGGACAAAGCCAAAGATGGATATGTTACTGAAAATTTAGTCGAAAAACTGTCTGTAACTAAAAATTTAAGAATTTAATCATTTTGTTTTTCTACCTCTTTACATGCCATTATATTTTGCTTTCTTTGTCTTAATTCGAAGAGATTGAGCGCTTCGCCTCCTATCCAACAAATGTGTTTGTTTTATTTCATAAATGATTTATGTTCGTTTGAGTGAAACGAATTAGAACATAAATGTATTTATTATAGTTATCGAACACTCTGTTATCCTACCTGTACAGGTAAAATTTCATGGTTCAATACCGTTTCGATTTCATTGGCTTTGCATAGTAATATTAATTTGCATAACATGCTTTTCGTAGGTAATGTACAGGTAATGTTAAGTTTAGAAAGTCATTCGAAGGCTCAATCTCGGCCTGATAAGTCGCTCCCCACCCACCCACCCATTGCATATATGTTATTAATAATATTTTTTCTCTTTTGTAGTTAAGGACAATGGCGGATCGCGAAAAATTGAAAAATGTACTTCATGTTAATAAAGAGATTGAGCGCTTCGCCTCCTATCCAACAAATGTGTTTGTTTTATTTCATAAATGATTTATGTTCGTTTGAGTGAAACGAATTAGAACATAAATCTATCGTGTATATCCCTCGATAGGCTATGCAAATTACCAAGGTACGGTGCTATTTTTAACTGAGCTAGGTACGCACGGGTGGGTTTCGAGTATAAATAGGGGAGCGCAAGCCAAATTCAGTGCCCTGTTATATATTGCCGAAGGCAATTGAGCTCTCTCTCTCTTTCTCTACCCTCCACTTTAATAGTAAGTACATGTAACTTATACATTTTTCACTGTCATGGACATAGCGCATCGTCCGTCCGTAACTATCTAAGTACGGGGGGACTGATACTATAGGGCATCAATTCTCATTATTTACAAACCTTCAAATGTGATTCTTTTGTTATTCATAGGTCATTTTGTTTCATAATGACTGCGGACGATTCTAAATATACGAGGTTTTATGAACGTTCAATGAAGTGTGAAGGTCAATAAAAAACAATGAGGGGCGGAGAAAAGAAAATTATTTCAGTCGCGGGTGTGAATTGTTTTTATTATAATGAGTATTCGGCCATAGGATAGAAAATATTGTGTTTCAAGTCCGCTAAAGACATCCTTTTATAAGAAATGTTAACAGAAGAAGAATAGATTCTTCTATCCCGAAAACCCAAAAATGCCATTTCAAAATCAATTTAGATCCCTGTATCGATTCGTGAAGACCAATTATTCTAAATGCTTTTCAAATACATGTATATTGAGGAACTTTATGAACAAAATAAAGATATAATATCCTCACTTGATGAGAAAATCTTTCCGTATCTATATTCGCAATAATGTAATCACATATTTAAAAACTTTAATGGAAGTAGAACTCATTGTTACACTTTTATTTTCTTCTTTGACCGAATACAGGGTACCTTTCAGAAAATTATCGGGATATGTAACAAATTATTTTACTTCTATGGCCTGATAATCGTTACCGTTGCATATTTACATCCGATAATTTGCATGGTCGATTTCATTTTGAAAAGCAGGGGTGTACTAAATATCTAGATTTTTATTTTTCGGAAAATTGAAGAAAATCTGCGGTTTGTAAGTCGGATAAAGACCTCGTTGAGGTCTGTATGAAGGTTAGATGCCCTCGGAGAGAACAGGGTGGTGTTTAAAGACCTCGGCCTCGGTCTTTAAACACCTCCCTGTTCTCTCCTCGGGCATCTAACCTTCATACAGACCTCAACTCGGTCTTTATCCTATACATACACTCTTGTTCATTATTGTAATAAACTGTGAAACTTCATATTTTTCTTGTTATTTCCACTCAGAGTTGCTACATGACTACAAACTAGAAATCCTACGAACCTGAAGACAGACGCCCGACCCTTAATTCGGGTCCTGTTACAAAATTGGCGAGCTCGCCAGGATTTCTATAATTTGTCGCCATGTCTTTCTTTAAGAAATTAGCTAAGAAACTGGGTGGAGATGACACGGAAAAGTTTAAAAAAGAGAGTGATAGTGACTCAGGTTCAATAGAATTAAGTCCTATTAAATCAGTGCGTGGCTATGAAAAAAGCTATCCGTTTTCGCCGTCTATTTTGAGCTCACTTAGTTTAGGTAGGAATACACCGACACATCGTTCAGATAATATTGAATGTTCATCCGCGTGTAACGAACCCGTGCGTCCGAAATCTAGTTCACGTTTAGATACGGGCTGTATAGATGAAACTTCAACAAGTAATACATCAAGCGTGTCGGGTATTAACTCTGATCGAGAGTTAAAAGGAAAACACAGAAATAAATACCCGTTGAAAATAATAGATAGCGATTCAGAAATCGAACACTCTGATAGAGAGCGGCAAGTAAATGAAACTGGATACGCTACCGCTAGCGTCGTGAATTTAACAAATCAGCCCCCTAAAGAGTCGATTAGAAGAAGGGCCGAACCTATTATAACTAAAAATCCAAAACTTACGGATTTCACCGATAACAGGACAGACCGTCGAACAGTACGAACAGAAAATGTCGTAAAAAGTAAAGCGAGACCGGAGAGTTCACGTAGATCGTATAGTACGCGACGTGTCGTATCTCAGCAGTTTTCCGACGAAAGTTCAAATAATGAAGACGATGTTCTTCGATCTGAACTTTATTTCCGTAACAAGGGTACTACGCGACATGAAGACGTTGGTCTTCGACATTACCCTACATCGGTTACTCAAGCGACAAGCAGACGTAGTAAGAGTCACGCGCGAACTAAAGAAAAAGGCTCAAGGTCAAGGTCGCGACATAGTCATGGAAATTACATTACGTCTAGGTCAAGTAGTTCCTCGAGGTCACGGTCAAGAAATTCAAGGTCAGTAAGCCCTTATCCACATCGCCGTAGATCTTCATCAAGGCAAGTGAATATTAAGCCTTACAGGTCAAGTCGTGATCGTTCTAGACATCGTCGTGACAAACATAGTAAACGAAACCGCAGAGTGTCTTTTTCGCCTGTGTTATACGATTTGTCTAAACAAAGAAAAGCTCGTATAATAGATTCAGATTCGCATTCAAGCTGCGATAGCTCATCAGATTTCGACTGGAATTCACCCGTACGGTCACCTTCTCGAATGTCAAGGTTGAAAAGGCATAGAAATATTCAGCGAAAAGAAAAAGAACCGCAGTTGTATGACGGAACTTCAGATCTTTTAGATTATTTGAACCATTTCAGACAGATTTCTAAATGGAATGACTGGACAGGCATTGAGCAAGCGCAACAATTATCAATGAGCTTAAGGGGAAAGGCACAGGAAATATTGTCGGAACTTACACTCGGTGAATTAAATAGTTTCACAGCGATTTGCCATGCATTAACGCGTCGTTTTAATCCGACAGAGAGAGAAACTGCTTACCGAAGCGAATTCAGAAGCAGCAGAAAGAAGCATGCGCAGAACGCATCCGATTATGGGCATTATTTGCGCAAACTAGCCGCAAAAGCGTTTCCGGAAATACCTAAATCCGCACGTGAACCCTATTTGATAGAGCAGTACATACATAGCCTAGGTGATCGTGAGCTCAGTAAACATGTTAAATTCAATAGGCCTAAAACTTTAGACGAGGCGATGTCATACGCTGTAGAGTACGAAGCATTTGAAGGCGAAAAAGCGGTCAAACCTAAACATGTAGAAATACACGCGATTACTGAGGATAATGCGCTTTTGGATCGCATCACGCAATTAGAAGACGAGTTAAAAACTCTAAAGAAATACAAAAGGAAAAATCGCGATATGAGCGAAGTTGTTTGTTACGGTTGTAAGGAGAAGGGTCATTACCGCCGTAAGTGTCCGAAAGAAAACGGAAATAACGAGGGTGAACCAAAACGTTCATCGCAGACGTCAAACTAGAATGGGTTAAACTTGAGCCCGAAAGTTTGACCCCGGATGTTGACCTGGCGGACAGCAGTCTTCCGGAAGGGCAAAAATATCTTATCAATGCAGTCGATAGGAACGGGTTGTTTTTGAATTGTTTTGTTGATGGGTTCAGTGTGAACTTACTTGTAGACTCGGGTTCCCCAGCCACAATTTTAGATGTTGATACTTACCGTAGATTGTCGGGATCTTACGAGGGTTTAGATCATGTCGATAGGACATTGTGGGCAATAGGTAAGAAGGAAATTCCAGTGCTAGGAAAAACGGTTATTCGGTTTACCATATCGGGTAAAGTTTATGAACAGGAGACCATTATTGCAGATCTTGGCTTCGATTCGGCAAACGGTATCATCGGTGAAGATTTTATGGATAAGCACGATGGTGCTTTGTATTTCAGGAAACGGGTTCTGAAATTAGGGAAATCTTCGATACATCTTGCGAATCGTGAAAATTTGGTATGCTCTAAGGTTAGAATAGCCGAATCTACAGTTGTTCCTGCGGAATCTGAGATGTACATTAAAACGTTTGTTAACGGAAACCTTGACGTTAAAGAAGGAATAGTTGAGCCGGTACAACTATTGGAAAGTAAAGGTCTTTTACTCCCGCGAACTTTGGTAAACACAGAAAACAAAGATCTTATTCTGTCAGTTGTAAATAAGAATAAATATCCAGTAACATTGAATGGGAATACTGTTGTCGCGGGTCTGCATCCGGCGGTCGGAGTTTTGTCGGACGAAAGTAATGTAAATAGTTTTACTTTTTCTAATGTTTTGCCAGATCATTTAACCTCCCTCATTGAAAACATGTCCCCGACTCTTTCCGAAGATCAGAAATCAAAGTGTGCATCTCTCATTGCCAAATATGCAGATGTTTTCATTGACAAAGATGGGAAAATTGGTAGAACGCACTTAGTTAAGCATTCCATAGATACGGATGGCCACCCTCCATTCAAATTACCAACACGTAGAGTTCCTTTAGAGAAAAGGAAAGTAATAGAGAATGAAGTAAACAAAATGCTTAATGACGGTGTCATTACTCCCAGTTCAAGTCCCTTTGCCTCCCCTATCGTGTTAGCTACAAAGAGTGATGGAAGCACGCGATTCTGTGTAGATTACAGAAAACTCAATTCGATAACGAGAAAAGATGCATACCCCCTTCCCCGAATCGATGACATACTTGACACACTGAATGGTGCGAAATATTTTTCGGTTTTAGATTGTGCTTCTGGTTACTGGCAGTGTGGACTGGATGAGAAAGACAGTTACAAAACTGCGTTTACGACACATATGGGCTTGTACGAGTTCAAGGTCATGCCCTTTGGGCTTTGCAATGCCCCCGCAACCTTCGAAAGACTCATGGACTTGGTTTTAAGGGGGATACAGTGGCAAAAATGTTTGTGTTATTTAGATGATGTTGTTGTATTTGGATCTTCTTTCGAGCAGGCTCTAGACAATTTGGAAGTTGTATTCCAACGATTTCGTCAAGCTAATCTGAAGCTGAAGCCCAAGAAATGTAACTTATTTCAAACTGAGGTGAAATATCTGGGTCACATTGTGTCAGAAGATGGAATCCGTTGTGATTCTGATAAGGTTAAGGCAGTTAGGGACTGGCCAGTACCTAAAAATGTACACGAGGTTCGTGCTTTCTTGGGACTGGCTGGTTATTATAGAAAATTTATACCAAACTTCTCTGAGATAGCTTCCTCATTGACAAGGCTTACTCGAAAGAATGTCAACTTTCTCTGGGATGAACAGTGTCAGAGCTCATTTGAAGGTTTGAAAGATTTATTGACAAATGCTCCTGTTTTGTCTTACCCAAGCAGGGAAGATGTGTTTATTTTAGATACAGATTCAAGTCAATTTGGGATGGGTGGTGTTTTATCTCAACTACAAGATAAGGAAGAGAAAGTCATTGCTTATGCTAGTAGGACGTTGAATAAAGCTCAACAGAAATACTGTACAACCCACCAGGAACTGTTAGCTGTTGTCACATTTGTAAAGCATTTCCGCCATTATTTGTGGGGAAGAAAGTTTATTATCAGGACTGACCATGCTGCCCTTAAATGGCTTAGAAACTTCAAGGAACCTGAAGGAATGGTAGCTAGGTGGTTAGCTTTGTTAGACACATATGACTTTGACATACAGCATAGGAAGGGTAGTTTGCATGGAAATGCTGACAGTTTGTCAAGGATTCCAAGCAGAAAGTGTATGAGACCCGATTGTCCAGATTGTAGAGATGTTAAGGTGAACAAATGCAATCAGATAGAGTCTAAGGTCATACTAGGTGCTGCTAAGTCATGCATAACTATAGCCCCTGTAGAAGTAGGTCATCGTAGTTTACCAAACTGGTTAGACAGTTTTTCACCTAGTGACATTGCTGATATGCAGCAGAAAGATCCAGTCATAAATAAGGTCTTACATTTGAAAGAGGAAAATACCACAAAACCTCCTAGACATAAACTTTCTGGGTTTGAAATGGGCGTGAAAATTTTATGTACTATGTGGGATTCATTGTATGTAGATTCCGGTGGAATCTTGCATAGGAAAACTCAAAGTCCTACTAGTGATGAGATAATTCAGCTAGTTGTACCCACAGAAATTAGGAAACAGATTTTAGATCATTTCCACAAAAATAGGTTAGCTGGTCACCTTGGCAGGGAAAAGACATTGAGTCTGATTAAAAAGAAATATTTTTGGCCAGGAATGTCAAAGGATATAAGACTTTGGTGTCAGAAGTGTGACATGTGTGCTAAACTAAAGCCAGGTCCAGGGAAAGGAAAGTCTCCTCTCGTCAGTAATCTTGTAAATGGTCCTCTAGACCGTATCGCTATTGACATAATGGGTCCATTACCTGAAACAAGGGAAGGAAATTTGTATATAATGGTTGTGGGAGATTATTTTACGAAATGGAAAGAGGCATATGCAATACCAAACCATAATGCTTTGACTGTGGCAGACAAACTTGTAAATGAATTCATTTGTAGATTTGGGGTCCCAAAAACTATACATACTGATCAAGGGCGAGAGTTTGAGTCTGAATTGTTTAGTAATCTCTGCTCACTTTTGAATATTGAGAAAACGAGAACAGCTCCCTATAGGCCTAATAGCGACGGAATGGTTGAGAGATTCAACCGAAGCCTACAGACAATGTTGTCCTCGTTTGTCAATGAAAATCGTAATGACTGGGACGAACATTTGCCCTATGTTCTTATGGGTTACAGAGCTAGCGTACATGAAAGTACCAAGTGTTCCCCAAATTTACTTATGTTTGGCAGGGAAGTTCAGTTTCCGTTAGATGTATCAGTAGGTTACCCTCCATGTGGTCCGGAACCAGTTTGTCCAACATTCTATGTTGAATGGCTGAAACAAGCCATGAGAAATGCTCACCAGTTTGCCTTTGAACATTTGAAAGTTGCTGCTACGCGACAAAAGAAATATTATGATCGTGGGCTCAAACCTCGAACTTATAAGATAGGTCAATGGGTTTGGAGGTGGTATCCTCCTACAGCAAACAAAAAGTTAGACCAAGGATGGACGGGTCCTTATCTTGTTATAAAGAAAATGGGTGATGTTAATTATCGGATTCAGAAAAGTGAAAATTCTCCGATTGTAAATGTCCATGTAGATCATCTTAAACCGCATGAGGGCGATTGTCCTCGAACAAGCTGGCTGAGAACCTCTGTTATTGATGATACAGCATCAGATAGCGAGTCATCTAACAGTGAGCCACTTGAGGATGTGCCTGACCGGGTAGATGTTTCATTTCCTGTACCAGCCCCTGATTCTCCTGTTCCACAAAGGACAAGGACAGGCAGAGTTGTCAAACCAAGAGAAATCTACTCTCCATAGTCAAATTTAAGTATTTTTCTATCAATTGATTTTCTAAAGATTCTTTATCATAGTTTGAATAATCCATATTTTGAAATTCCTTTAATTTGTTTTGTCTTTTAAGTTGATCTGAATATTTACTTTCTCTTTGGTCTTGCAGAATCATGGACGTTCTGGATCTGACACCTGGTAAGGAGGAGATGTTTACCATAGATGAAGATGTCACCCCTCAGTGGCCGGTACATGGCATGCCGTGTAACGTGCCTGGCTGCAAAACTCCTCATTTTAAGGACTATAGCCTTCTCCAAAAACATTGGATACGTTTCCATCAGCCATTCCAGACTTTTTATTGCTGCCCGGTGGGCAGTTGCCGCATGAATGCCCTGACAAGGACAGCTGTGAGGAGGCACCTCCGACAATGGCATCCTGGATATGTCATTGAGGGTGACTTCATCTCAAAGGAGAAGCCAACCATCGGATATATTAATCCAGGAGAAGTGAGGATGCCACGTCCTAACGTCTCTCTTGGTGCAGTTCGCAGGAGGAGACGCGCAGCCGAGGCCCGTCAAGCAGATAGCAATATTCTGCAGGAGGATCCAGTCAGGACCACGCATCCGGAGATGATGGTCAGTATGGATGAGATGGTGGACGAGACCTTGACCAAGCGGCGGAAGCCAAATTGGAGGATGTCTGCGACGGACACATTGACTGTTCCCATGAAGCAGCCCACCTTAGATGAAGACCTAGATTCCTTGGACTTATTGTGAACTGTTTTGTGACTTTCGCGTTTGTGTTTATTTTCTGGGAACATTTGGACATTGTTGTTTGTTATATTATGATCATAAATAATGTGTTCTTTGTCTAATTGAAAAAAAAAAATATTAGCATATTTTTGTTTAAGGGGGGAAGAGTGTGACGGGAACACATTATTTTCATTATTATTTTACGTACATTTTATGCCCTGTATTATCATTCCCTCTCATTCATATCATATTTTTAAATGTAAGTTACCTAAGTAGATATTTAACAAATCTATCGTGTATATCCCTCGATAGGCTATGCAAATTACCAAGGTACGGTGCTATTTTTAACTGAGCTAGGTACGCACGGGTGGGTTTCGAGTATAAATAGGGGAGCGCAAGCCAAATTCAGTGCCCTGTTATATATTGCCGAAGGCAATTGAGCTCTCTCTCTCTTTCTCTACCCTCCACTTTGATAGTAAGTACATGTAACTTATACATTTTTCACTGTCATGGACATAGCGCATCGTCCGTCCGTAACTATCTAAGTACGGGGGGACTGATACTATAGGGCATCAATTCTCATTCTATTGTAACCATATGGCCTCTCCCCCACAATAATTATGCAAATTCAGTATTTTGGTTTTAATTAATTTCCATTTATTTTGTTTATGGGATATTTCCAATCGCCTAGGAGAAGATAACTCTAATTTCAAACGTTAACTTTACGATCACGTGCTAAATTGATGTAATAGAAATGATTGTCATTCCCGCCAGTGTGTAACCCTATGTCTGTCAATACGAGGTGTTCTTGGGTCACTTGACAGCAACAGAAACTATAGTGGTTCGCCTGTCACAGGTCTGGGTGCAATAGACGAAATGGCGAGGATTTGTTCTAAGTTTAGGCAACTTTGTTTATACGTCTGAATTCCAATTTAGTCATGAATTTCGATGGCGATTTCCATATGATTGTGAAATATCCCAGGCTCCTAATATATACTGTGCGCATGATTTTGTATGTCAGATTCATTAGATTCATTCTCATACTGCTATAACCAACATGTAACTTTCGTATGTTAATAAACGGTAAAACTTTACCAGGACTTTTTATTCAGTTACAAAATGACTAAGTAAAATACACAACGCGAAGTACAGGATTAGTAGACCCGAGAGGGCTACAATATCTTATTTGGTGCCGTGACGCTAAATGATACGAATCATGGGGATATACGTGATTTATTGCCTTGAATGCAGATGATGGACTTGTACGCGAAACCAGGATTAAACTGCAGACAAGTGATGAACATTACACTGAAATGATGTATACTTCAGGTAGGACACATTTACTTTTCTCGTTCGTATCCTCATTTTGATTGACCATGTAATTTTATCATTTTTAAATTTTGATCTAGACAGATAGATAAATTATTTAAGTTTTTTTCTTCGCATTTTCAAGTAAATATGACTAACGTTGACGACAAAGTGACGTCTCACATGACGGGAATTAGTCAGGAATCCGGTTCAGGTATTTCTCAGAGTTTAGGTTTGTCTGAGAATAAAAGTTGTAGTACCTTTGGATTTGGTAGAATTCCGGAAAATGGCGAAGATGCTTTCAAATGGATTGCAAATCAAGTTAAGGGTCTTCAAACTGCAATTTCTGTACCGTTACTTCAGGTAGTTAAACCGTTTGAAGGTGATTCTTCAAAATTTAAACAGTGGGTAAAAGATATTGAAAAGTATGCGCAAATGGCTCGACTTGATAACACGGACATACCGAGAGTTGTTTTAATGACTTGTACTGGCACAGTTGGAGATTTTGTGAAACGTTATTTAGACGAAATTGAGTCAAAGGGCGGAACCCCTGATTGGACAAATCTCAAAATGTTGATGAAAAAGCGTTATGCTGAAATTACGGATAATCAGCAAGCTATGACTGAGCTCCGTAATATTAAACAAAGGTCAAAAGAAAGTGTACAATTGTATTCTGAACGTTTGCTAAGATTAGCGGAAGACGCATACTCTGCTCCTTTTGATGAGAGAGAATTCAGCTTAGTTCAGAAACAATTAGTTGATATCTTTTGTGACGGATTGTGTTACGATTACTTGAGAATGAGAGTCATGAGGTGTGATCCAAAAGGTTACGAGGAAGCGGTAGAAGTTGCAACGAAAGAGCAAAATTTACGGAAGCGTTTTAATCTCAGATCAAATAAAAAGAATGAACCACTAATTAATGACACAAATTCAGATTTAGTAGAGAATCAAAATTTACGATCAAGCTACGGCGAGAGTAACCTAAACAGTCAATTAACCATGCGCGTAAATAAATGTAAAAATACCGGTGAGAATCAAAACACGCGTATCCCAATAGAGACCCTGAATCAAGATACGGCAGTTGAAAAATTGTGTTACAAATGTCATTCTAAAGGACACACAGTTTGGGAATGTCCATTGCGTGAAAATAATCAAAACATTAAAACAACCATTGATTACTCAGACCCAGAAACAGACGAAAACGAAGAACCCCCTCTTAAACGTAAATGTTCCCTAAATAAACATGAAAACGAATCATCCCCAGAAAAAGTCCCTTTTAAGAGTTCAAGAAAGGTCTCATTTCAAATGCAAAGTCAAAATCCACCAGAAATTAAGACCACAGAGTGCTGGAATTGTCACATGAAAGGTCACTTTAGACGAAATTGCCCAAACCGCCGAAATCCGGATAGATACAGGGCTCTGAATTACTCAAATACAAGGTCTCAATGGCGTTCAAGCATTGCGCGGAAGCAGGGAAACTTGAAAGCTCTCTTCAAAAGGAAGCCGTTGGAGAGAGCAGAAATTTTTCTAAAAGAAATTTAAAGAGTAAGAACCCCGTTTCCGATTTAAACATAGCTGGAAACCCAAGCTCTTGTATCATTAAGATTGGTAACTCGAGATATCGATCTTTGGTAGATACGGGCGCTGAAGTTTCCCTTATGAGTCGAAACATTTTTGAACGATTATCACCAAAACCAAAATTAACGCGTGTGATCAAGAGTTTAAGAGCAGCGAACAGCGCGCCGATAAACGTTTTAGGACGAACAACTTTGAAATTTTCAATAAACGGACTGCGAATGTCTCAAAACTTCTACGTGGTAGAGACGCTTACCAAAAATTTTATCTTAGGACGAGATTGGCTGAAGGAATATGGAGTGCGCCTTTACTTCGACTTAGGAATGCTTAAAGTAGGAAAAACATACGTGAAGCTCGACGAAGACACTCATATTTGCTCGATTTTAAGGTTAGCTAAAAAGACAACGATCGAACCGCAGACCGCCACTATATGTCATGTTAAGTTACAGAAAGGCTTCCGATTATCGAACTCAAGACTTCTTGAGGTCACGAACATTGACCCCGGATGTATCTTAGATGAACCTGGCCTGTCACTTAAGGAATCAGTGAATACTGTCAAATCTTCCTTGAAGGTACCTGTCTTAATTCTTAATGAGACGAATAAGTGCTACCGTCTAAGGAGAGGAAGCGTAGTAGGGAGGGCTAGAACTTTGACCCCTCAAGATATTTTGACCTTAGACGATGAAGAACCAATGGAAGTTGATGAGCCAGAGACTGAAGTTAAATCAGATTTCGAGGAATTGCATGTACCCGAAGGAAGGCGCCAAGAAATAATCAAGTTACTGAAGAAAAACAAAGACCTTATCGCTAAGAAAGACTCAGATCTTGGTGGAACAAAGACAGTACAGATGAAAATAGATACCGGAAGTCATCATCCGATCAAGAATAGACCATATCGGACACCTTTGAACAAAAGAAAGGTGATAGATGAGGCTATAGACGAGATGTTAGATGCAAAGGTCATTCGAAGGTCACAGTCTCCTTGGTCATTTCCTTTAGTTGTAGCAAAGAAAAAAGATGGCAGTGACAGGATGTGTGTCGACTTTAGAACTCTCAACAAGATCGTTAAACCGATTTCTTTTCCTCTTCCTTTGATTGACGACATCTTATCTCTGATAGGAAACGCAAAATATTTTACTACCTTGGACTTAAGACATGGATACTGGCAAGTGACTTTGGATGAAAGAAGCAAAGAAAAGACAGCCTTTGCGTGTCATCGAGGACTTTTTGAATTTAATAGAATGCCTTTTGGATTGAGTAATGCTCCAGCTGTCTTTCAAGAACTTATGAATATCGTCTTACAAGGATGTGAAGGATTTCTTCAAGGAGGAAACAGAATACTTAGGCTTCGTAATCAACAAAGATGGCATAGCTCCAGATCAAAAGAAAGTAGAAGCGGTCAAAAACTTGCCGGCTCCCAAGAATGTAAGGCAAATTCGTGGATTCATAGGTATGTGCAGTTACTACAGGAGATTTGTACCAAATTTCTCGAAGATAGCAGAGCCACTTATCAACTTGACGAAGAAATATGCCAGATTCAAATGGACAGAGGAATGTCAACAAGCTTTTGTTTATCTTAAGGAAAGTCTTACAGTAGTACCACTCCTTGCATACCCAGATACAAACAAACCGTATGTCTTATACACAGACGCTAGTGACAACTGTATTGGTGCGTGTCTTACTCAAGAAACCGACGAAGGAGACGAGAAACCTATTTACTTCCTGTCACACAAACTTAGTCATACTCAGACAAAGTGGTCGACAATAGAGAAAGAGGCTTTTGCGATTCACTACGCACTTCAGAAGTTGGATCATTACTTACATGGAGCTCAATTTACGATCAAGACAGATCATAAGCCTTTGAAGTATCTCTTAGATTCACCGATGCAAAATAAGAAAATACAGCTATGGGCTCTAAGCATTGCTGGATATAACTGTAAGATCAAGTATGTCAAAGGTGAAGACAATCACTGTGCTGATCTTTTGTCCCGGATACCGCATCCACAGACGTCAAAACAATCTAAGAAATTCGAAGACGAGCCAGACATAGATGATAGAGCGTTTGAGATAGGAGTCATCAATTCAAATGAATTTAATCCAAGAGACTTTGCAAGTTGTCATGTCGAAGATCGCGATGAGATCACGAAAGCGGTATCAGATTTACCAGAGGAATTCAATTTGAAGGAGGAACAAGAAAAAGATCAAGAAATGGTTAAACTTAAGAACAGACTAAGGAAAGGAACAGCAACAAAGGCTGAACAGACACACTATTTTGAAGACAAGGAAGGGTTATTCTATTATCTCTCTCAACCTGACTCTGAGGACCCCAAGCTAAGACTGTATATTCCTCAAGAAATGGAGACAGTCGTCCTCAGGCAGTATCACGATCAACTCGGACACATGGCTGTAGATAAGACGTACGATTCTATTCGTCGTAAGTACTTCTTCCCAAACATGTACAAGAAAATACATGGATATCTGGAGAAATGTGTCACGTGTCAGACAAGAAGCTCAAGGAAGTCAAAGCCACCTATTAAGGAAACCGAAACACCGCCTTACCCTTTTGCAAAGATCGGGCTGGATTTATCAGGACCGTACCCGACGACACTGTCTGGAAATAAATACATTGTCTCCTTCATTGACATTTATTCAGGATGGCCAGAGGCTTTTGCTGTGCCGGACAAGTCTGCAGAACGAATAGTGCATCTGATCTTAGAAGAAATTTTCCCAAGATTCGGCTGTCCTCTTGAGATTATCTCGGACAATGGAACAGAAAACGTCAACAGAAAAGTACAGGAAACTTTGGATGAAATGAACATTCATCATATCAAAACTTCATATTACAGTCCCCAAGCAAACGGAAAGGTGGAGCGATTTCACCGTACTCTCCATGACGTCATGTCTAAGAATATCCAAGAAGACGTTCAAACATGGGACTTGTATTTGAATCAAACACTTGCCGCCATTAGGTTTCATGTCAACGAGTCATCAAAGTTTTCTCCATATTTTCTCCTTTATAACAGAGACGTAGTACTTCCCTTGGACACCATCTTAAAGCCAAGACGCAGATATGTGGGCGAAGATCTACACAAAATAGCTCTTCAGCAGCAACACAAGTCATTTACTTAAGTTCACAGAAATATGAAAGAAGCGAAAAGGAAACAGAAACAGTACGCAGACAAAAACAGTACAGAAGATAATTTCCAGATAGGAGACCCAGTGTACGTAAGGAATCACAGAAGAGATAACAAGCTGGATGTGAAATGGCAACCGTACTTCCGGATTATTGATCAAACAGGTCCGCTTTCATTCATTGTGAAAAATCAGCTAGATGGCAATACCACGAAGACACATGCTAGACATCTTCGGCCTGCGAAGATTGATGAATGGAAAGTTCCGAGAGATTCGGCAGGACACATCTTGCGAAAAACGACGTACGTAGTCCCACCCGAACAATCAGACAGTGATGAGGAACAGGCTGTCCCTCAAGACGTTGCAATACGACACAGAGTTCAAGAGAGAGAAGATTCGTCTGACGAAGATGACATTCCCCTTATGGAACTTCGGAGACGACTTAGAACTCGTGCCATGCCCGAGACAAGTACCGACATGGGCGATGATACGAACATTGAGTTAAATTCTCCATTAGAGAGCTCTACGAGTGCTCCTGAACAAAACTGCGAGGAGGAACGAATGGAAGTAGATGAAATTTCCGGAAAACCGGAAGAGGGTTTCTTACAGACGAACAAGGCTTCCAAAAATAAAACTGTTGAAAGTACCCCGTCCTCTGATCCCCAACTGCTTCTCATGCAAAGCCTATATGAAATGACAAAATATATGACATCTCAAAACCGTACGATATCTGCATCCTAAATGAAACAAAAAAAAGTTTTTATCAAAGCTACTTCAGTTACCTGATCCTTAAAATGAATAAGTAAATGGAAAATTAAAAAAAAAACAGATGCATTTTTTTTATCTTAAGACAGGGAGGGAAATATGGAAATGAAAATAAAATGAAAAAAAAAAGCTAAGTAAACTTAGATTAATCAGAATCCGAGAAAGTAAATTTATTCGGTAAAGATAGATAAATACGTTCAAAGAAATCGATATAAAACAAAACCCTGGATAAGTCACTGTGTATATCGTAAAAATATTTGCTCTTTGTTTGTAATTTCTAACTGGATCTCGCTGGTTTAGTGCAGGATTTATGAATGGCTTTCACTCTGGTGATCGTGTTACAATTCTCACCTCAGATTAGAGCGTATAACGATATTGACCTTTGTTGCCCTTTTCCCGGTGTTGGAGTTAATTTGACGGTCGTCCCATGATGCAGGTTTTTAGCATCAGCTGTTATTTGTTTTTATTTAGTTTACACGCAGACTATTGACATATACCGACGACGTCTTACAACAGTGAAAAGAGCTTCTTGTTTAAATATCGTTTTACTAAATCTTTTTGATAAAAAAAAAAAGAAATATTGCTTGCATTTTCAGTTAAAGAAACTTTAGTAAATATTAAGACGTGGAAAAAGAAATAAGTTTGGAACTTTCATTTATAAGATTTGACAGAGGTTTCTAAATTATTTTTGCAAATTCAAAATTATGGTCAATTAGAGGTACAGAGAAAAGCCCGGTGTCGCTTAACTACCAAGGACAATTAATCTCAGATGCAGACTCATCACGATAGATTTATTGCTGGGAGTTATATATAGAGAGTAGCGCTGAATAATAAACAATTAGTTTCCAGATATGCAAGTTAGGCTTGAACTTCACTTTTAATACCTGTTGATATTATGGAATCGCGTGCTGTGAAAAAGCGCGCAGGTTAATTATGAGAGACAATCCAAAGAGACCGAAGCCGAAGATGAAACCCGAAGCTGTGACGTCAGGTGAACCTGTGCACGATGTTACCCGTGTGGCCGGATGTGTAACCAGCCCGTCACTTAGACATACGAACATTTTTCGCAGATAATGACAGAGTGAAATCTGTCATTTCGAAAAAGAGGAACACGAACTACTTGTTGACCTTCCTAATAAGACGCTTAACGTATGAGAATATGAATACCCCGTCGTTTTTTCTGGGTGCATGGCGTCATCCAGATTACGGGAAGATCTTGGTTACGTCACAAATACCAAGATGCGTCAAAGGAGGTCGAGGATGGAGAAAAGACATATGGGTCCGGACGAAGAAGACGAGGCCGTGATCCTAAGACGAAAACGGAAGAAGAAATAGATGATGATTGCGCAATGATTAACAATTAAATTCACGATGGCATCGAGGTCCAATTTATTCGTTTTACTCCTCGGAGGTTATTCAGTTCACGAAGAAGGACCAAAAACGAACATAAGAATCAACGGAAATGATGTCATACCGTGATGATGGCCGTAAGGAGAATAAGTGCATCCATGTGATGTGTTATTTAGTGAAAAAGCAGAGTAAATGTGTAATGCCTATAATGTCATATGTTATGATAATATTGCAATTATTGATGAAATGTCATTGATGTTTGATGCATGCATTTGTACAGTAATATTTTGATATTTGATTTGACGATGCGATTGTCTTTGGAAATGTGTTTCTTTTACAGGTTATGAACATTTTGATTGAACATTTTTTATGATGAAAAAGACCGGGTCACTCCTGATGAACAATGGAACTGAATATCATGACTTTTTATTGCATGCGTTTTATTCTATGTTTTTGATTAATATGTACCAAGTGATCCCGGTGGTAAATAGTTGAATGGTTCATTATTGTGGTATCAAGGCCATGCGTTTAGAAAATAACCAAGTATCACCGAAATTAAGTTTATGTATTTGATAAAATGCCTTTCAAGATTTTAGATGGATGTTAAGAAGTTTATCCAGGTTAATGATTTGATTGATTGTTGATCAAGGTCGCAAAAATCTTGGTTATTTTCTTCAGTAGGGGAGTATTGTAACCATATGGCCTCTCCCCCACAATAATTATGCAAATTCAGTATTTTGATTTTAATTAATTTCCATTTATTTTGTTTATGGGATATTTCCAATCGCCTAGGAGAAGATAACTCTAATTTCAAACGTTAACTTTACGATCACGTGCTAAATTGATGTAATAGAAATGATTGTCATTCCCGCCAGTGTGTAACCCTATGTCTGTCAATACGAGGTGTTCTTGGGTCACTTGACAGCAACAGAAACTATAGTGGTTCGCCTGTCACAGGTCTGGGTGCAATAGACGAAATGGCGAGGATTTGTTCTAAGTTTAGGCAACTTTGTTTATACGTCTGAATTCCAATTTAGTCATGAATTTCGATGGCGATTTCCATATGATTGTGAAATATCCCAGGCTCCTAATATATACTGTGCGCATGATTTTGTATGTCAGATTCATTAGATTCATTCTCATACTGCTATAACCAACATGTAACTTTCGTATGTTAATAAACGGTAAAACTTTACCAGGACTTTTTATTCAGTTACAAAATGACTAAGTAAAATACACAACGCGAAGTACAGGATTAGTAGACCCGAGAGGGCTACACTATACACTCTTGTTCATTATTGTAATAAACTGTGAAACTTCATATTTTTCTTGTTATTTCCACTCAGAGTTGCTATATGACTACAAACTAGAAATCCTACGAACCTGAAGACAGGCGCCCGACCCCTAATTCGGGTCCTGTTACATACAGTTAATAACGCCGCCGTTATGAAAATAGTTTGGTTGAGCTTTTTTCAGCATGTTAAAGGAAATGTCTTGTATATTTAGCATGATTACATTTCCTAAATGATTTGTGAACGTTAAAGAGGAGGTTTTGAACATTTCTCCAAGATTGGCTGGTACTATGACAAATATGGATAATGACCATATCCCTGTATACAGCACAAAATCGATAATTCAGAAAATCAGAAACCGAAGACATACAAAATCAGGATAAAACAGAAACTAAAGCAAACAAACAAAAACCGCCACCACATGAAAAGAAGCGAACTCCCGATATGGTGCCCAGGAAGAGAAAGTATCTCCTGCTTGGGTAGAACTCTCACATCCGGTTACTTCCATTTCGGAAGACAAAGAGTACAATCTTTGGCTGGATGGTTCAAATGGTCTATGACAGAATATCATCCACCATTCTAGAGAGTGGGACATATAATTGTCAACGATTATTGTGAGCTGTTATTGCGAGGGTTGTTAAATAATCGATACCGAAAAGTAAAATCAAGGAGTTTATTAGTAAAAAAAAAAAAAAAGTAAACATCAACAAATATACTTGCTGAAAATTAATTGATTAACTCAAAACTATCAATGAAATCGAAATCTTATAAAATACCACTTTAATAGAGAAACTTTATGAACTTTTTTTCTCCTGATTTTAAAGATATTTTATCTTTTAAAATCTTACGTCAGCTTGATTCAAGAAACGAAGTTCTTTGAAATTTCATTATTTTCAAGCAAATTTTACGTCTTATCGTTACGGGTCTTTACTTCCACAAAATGAAATCGAGACCTATTTGCGCTTAATCTAGATTTGAAGGGTCAGATATATTAGAATTTTAGAATATTAGAATAGTTATATACAATGCTATTGTTCACTAAAAATGGAAGGGTTTTCGCCTGACATTCTACCTTGCGATAAAATTAATTTTTGTCAATGTATTTGTTTGGATTTCATAGGTATTATGAAATAAATATTTCAGTTCCACACTATGGATTCCATTTACATCCAGTGACGTCAAACCGCAGACTTATATGATTGTGCCAGCTCTTTGGGTGTAGGCGGATTCCTCTAGTTACAATTCCTCCGACAAACTTGTTGATTACTAGTGCGTGTCTATTGACGTTACCATTATATGGCTGAAATGAATTGGGAAAAGTATAGCATCTATAATTTATATAAGACCGCTGTACACATGCAAATTTTTTTTTTTTGAAAATGCAATTAATCAGTAAATGAACGTCATACAAAACTCGAAATCAGATTCCAAAGTTCACAATCAAAAGGCGTACAAATTCTTGAAAAAATTATTTCAGAACTTTCTCACGTGAAAAGAAAATAGGACAAACAGACAATAACATAACTTCATAGAAACATGAAGAACAAGAGGCCCAAGGGGCCACATCGCTCACCTGAGGAGACTGTATGTATGTTTTCAATCAAAGTTAAGACCTGAAGGAAATCGCTTTTAGTGAAGCTTTGAGAAGGACAAGGTGTACAAGTTACTTCCTGTAAAGTTTGGTGACATTCTGTGCAGTAGTTTAAGAGGATAAGTCAAAAATGTGTCATCCAAATAGAGCCTATAGAGGACATCTTGGATTTCCAATCGGCTCGAAAAACACAAACTAAGTAGAGGGCAATGAGTACTTGCGTCCTGTGAAGTTTCAAGAAATTCTGTGAAGCAGTTTCAGAGGAGAAGTTGAAAATGTGTCAGCCAATCAGAGCCTGTGGCAGCCATCTTGGATTTCCGATAGGCTCCAAAAACGCAAACTTGATAGAGGGTATGAGTACTTGCATCCTGTGAAGTTTCATGAAATTCTGCGCAGAGGTTTCAGAGGAGAAGTCGAAAATTTGTCAGCCAATCAGAGCCTGTGGCGGCCATCTTGGATTTCTGATCAGCTCGAAAAACACAAACTTGGTAGAGAGCAATCAGTACTTGCTTCCTGTGAAGGTTTGTGAAATTCTATGCAGCCGTTTGAGAGGAGAAGTCGAAAATGTGTCAGTCAATCAGAGTCTGTGGCGGCCATTTTGGATTTCCGATTGGCTCGAAAAACACGAACTTGGTAGAGGGCATTGAGTACTTGCTTCCTGTGAAGTTTCATGAAATTCTGTGGAGCGGTTTCGGAGGAGAAGTAAAAAATGTGTCAGCCAATCAGAGCCTGTGGCGGCCATCTTGGATTTCCGATCGGCTCGAAAAACACAAACTTGGTAGAGGGCATTGAGTACTTGCTTCCTGTGAAGTTTCATGAAATTCTGTGATGCAGTTTTAGAAGAGAAGTCGAAAATGTGTCAGCCAATCAGAGCCTGTGGCGGCCATCTTGGATTTCCGATCGGCTTGAAAAACACAAATTTGATAGAGGGCATTGAGTACTTGCTTCCTGTGAATTTCGTGAAATTCTGTGCAGCAGTTGCAGAAAAGATATCGATAATGTTAAAAGTTTACGTCGGACGGACGGACGATGGAGTGACGACGCGCTATGACAATAGCTCACTTGAGCTTCGCTCAGGTGAGCTAAAAACAACAATACTTGTAGGGGACCATGATTTCTTCATTCCTACCAAGTTTAACGAAAATCTGTTCAGTGGTTCTGGAGAAGAAGTTGAATATGTATGAAAATCATCCCCCCCTTCTTCTTGAGTAATCTAAGTAACCCGAGAGAGATAGTTATACAGAAGCTAAAGCAAAATAACAGACCCCCTCCCAATCCTTTCACTGTGTTATTGATAACATTGATCTGTTCTTACATTAATATTTTGAGCTGCTCTCAATATTGTAATTTCAAAGTTGTATATCCAAGTCTTCACAAGATAAATTTGAAAATACTTATTCATCTTTTTAAAATTATTTAGTTTCCTTTTCCAAACCTATTTAATAATTTAATTCTAATATGACTTGATTCTTTTTCCCTATTAAGACAACAGACGCGAGCCGGGCTCTATTCTCCAATATAGGCCCTATAGCGATAAGCCACGCCTATCCATTTTCTGAAAGCAGATAAACCGGCAGGAACTGGTTTTTACCATGAATCGGAAGGTCTAAGTTTGGTCATCATTAGAATAGAAATAAAAAAATGACAAGCCGGGCTCTATTGTCTCATAATGCCCTCGCGTCCTCAGCCAATCACATTTATCACCTCGCCGCTGACGCGGCTCGGTAATAAATGTGATGGGCTGAGGACGCTCGGGCATTATGAGACAATAGAGCCCGGCTTGTCATTTTTTATTTCTTAAATATATAACATTCAAATGAATCGATAATCCAAAAATTTAAAACTCAAAAACATAAATCAATATTAAAGAAAGACAACTCTTGCATACATGAACATGTACCAACTTATACGAAACTAAAGTTACCAGGGTACCAGAACTTGAACTTACAAGCCTTGGGTCCATGTTCGCAGTAAACATATCTATTCATGATTGAAAAAAATGCTCATAAAAATCTGTTCAGCAGTTCTGGAGAAGAAGTTGAATATGTATGAAAATCACCCCCCCCCCCCCCTTTCCTTTTCACATAAGAAAATAATTCATAAAAAATCAAAAAATTAAAATTTCAGTATAAAATACATATCAAAGCATTTAGTAACTTAAATGTGATAAATGTGCAGTAAATGAATGTGTAAAATCATACACATATTGAGTTATTTAAAGAAATAGTGCAAAAATGTGCATTTCTGACGAAGTCCGAAAAGACGTCAAAAACGCGTCAAAAATTTGACTTCGAAGTGGAACCAAAAATAACGACACTTCTTAAGACATCTCTCTAGATCATCCTGATGCTTTCCGTTTGTCGATATGTGCTTCCGTTCTGAAGAAGAAGTTTGTCAAAGGAGGGTACCCCCTGTGACCTACTTTTGCCTCTGGTGGCGCCACCTGTTGAGGGATCCGGACGAAAAACAACAACACTTGTAGCGGACCATGAGTTCTTCATTCCTACCAAGTTTCATGAAAATCTTTTCAGTGGTTCTGGAGAAGAAGTTGAATATGTATGAAAATCAACCCCCCCCCCCCCCTTCCTTTTCACATAAGAAAAAAATTAATAAAAAATCAAAAAATTTAAATTTTAGAATAAAATACTTATCAAAGCATTAAGTAACTTAAATATGATAAATATGCAGTTAATGAATGTGTAAAATCATACACTTATTGAGTTATTTAAAGAAATAGTGCAAAAATGTGCATTTCTGACGAAGTCCGAAAAGACGTCAAAAACGCGTCAAAAATTTGACTTCCGAGTGGAACCAAAAATAACAACACTTCTTAAGACATCTCTCTAGATCATCCTGATGCTTTCCGTTTGTCGATACGTGCTTCCGTTCTGAAGAAGAAGTTTGTCAAAGGAGGGTACCCCCTGTGACCTACTTTTGCCTCTGGTGGCGCCACCTGTTGATGGATCCGGACGAAAAACAACAACACTTGTAGGGGACCATGAGTACTTCATTCCTACCAAGTTTCATGAAAATCTTTTCAGTGGTTCTGGAGAAGAAGTTGAATATGTATGAAAATCACCCCCCCCCCCTTCCTTTTCACATAAGAAAAAAATTAATAAAAAATCAAAAAATTTAAATTTTAGAATAAAATACTTATCAAAGCATTAAGTAACTTAAATATGATAAATATGCAGTTAATGAATGTGTAAAATCATACACTTATTGAGTTATTTAAAGAAATAGTGCAAAAATGTGCATTTCTGACGAAGTCCGAAAAGACGTCAAAAACGCGTCAAAAATTTGACTTCGGAGTGGAACCAAAAATAACAACACTTCTTAAGACATCTCTCTAGATCATCCTGATGCTTTCCGTTTGTCGATACGTGCTTCCGTTCTGAAGAAGAAGTTTGTCAAAGGAGGGTACCCCCTGTGACCTACTTTTGCCTCTGGTGGCGCCACCTGTTGATGGATCCGGACGAAAAACAACAACACTTGTAGGGGACCATGAGTACTTCATTCCTACCAAGTTTCATGAAAATCTTTTCAGTGGTTCTGGAGAAGAAGTTGAATATGTATGAAAATCACCCCCCCCCCCCTTCCTTTTCACATAAGAAAAAAATTAATAAAAAATCAAAAAATTTAAATTTTAGAATAAAATACTTATCAAAGCATTAAGTAACTTAAATATGATAAATATGCAGTTAATGAATGTGTAAAATCATACACTTATTGAGTTATTTAAAGAAATAGTGCAAAAATGTGCATTTCTGACGAAGTCCGAAAAGACGTCAAAAACGCGTCAAAAATTTGACTTCGGAGTGGAACCAAAAATAACAACACTTCTTAAGACATCTCTCTAGATCATTCAGATGCTTTCGGTTTGTCGATACGTGCTTCTGTTCTGAAGAAGAAGTTTGTCAAAGGAGGGTACCCTCTGGGACCTACTTTTGCCTCTGGTGGCGCCACCTGTTGAGGGATCAGGACGAAAAACAACAACACTTGTAGCGGACTATGAGTTCTTCATTCCTACCAAGTTTCATGAAAATCTTTTCAGTGGTTCTGGAGAAGAAGTTGAATATGTATGAAAATCACCCCCCCCCCCTTCCTTTTCACATAAGAAAAAAATTAATAAAAAATCAAAAAATTTAAATTTTAGAATAAAATACTTATCAAAGCATTAAGTAACTTAAATATGATAAATATGCAGTTAATGAATGTGTAAAATCATACACTTATTGAGTTATTTAAAGAAATAGTGCAAAAATGTGCATTTCTGACGAAGTCCGAAAAGACGTCAAAAACGCGTCAAAAATTTGACTTCCGAGTGGAACCAAAAATAACGACACTTCTTAAGACATCTCTCTAGATCATCCTGATGCTTTCCGTTTGTCGATACGTGCTTCCGTTCTGAAGAAGAAGTTTGTCAAAGGAGGGTACCCCTTGTGACCTACTATTGCCTCTGGTGGCGCCACCTGTTGAGGGATCCGGACGAAAAACAACAACACTTGTAGCGGACCATGAGTACTTCATTCCTACCAAGTTTCATGAAAATCTTTTCAGTGGTTCTGGAGAAGAAGTTGAATATGTATGAAAATCACCCCCCCCCCCCCTTCCTTTTCACATAAGAAAAAAATTAATAAAAAATCAAAAAATTTAAATTTTAGAATAAAATACTTATCAAAGCATTAAGTAACTTAAATATGATAAATATGCAGTTAATGAATGTGTAAAATCATACACTTATTGAGTTATTTAAAGAAATAGTGCAAAAATGTGCATTTCTGACGAAGTCCGAAAAGACGTCAAAAACGCGTCAAAAATTTGACTTCCGAGTGGAACCAAAAATAACGACACTTCTTAAGACATCTCTCTAGATCATCCTGATGCTTTCCGTTTGTCGATACGTGCTTCCGTTCTGAAGAAGAAGTTTGTCAAAGGAGGGTACCCCTTGTGACCTACTATTGCCTCTGGTGGCGCCACCTGTTGAGGGATCCGGACGAAAAACAACAACACTTGTAGCGGACCATGAGTACTTCATTCCTACCAAGTTTCATGAAAATCTTTTCAGTGGTTCTGGAGAAGAAGTTGAATATGTATGAAAATCACCCCCCCCCCCCCCTTCCTTTTCACATAAGAAAAAAATTAATAAAAAATCAAAAAATTTAAATTTTAGAATAAAATACTTATCAAAGCATTAAGTAACTTAAATATGATAAATATGCAGTTAATGAATGTGTAAAATCATACACTTATTGAGTTATTTAAAGAAATAGTGCAAAAATGTGCATTTCTGACGAAGTCCGAAAAGACGTCAAAAACGCGTCATAAATTTGACTTCGAAGTGGAACCAAAAATTACAACACTTCTTAAGACATCTCTCTAGATCATTCAGATGCTTTCGGTTTGTCGATACGTGCTTCTGTTCTGAAGAAGAAGTTTGTCAAAGGAGGGTACCCTCTGGGACCTACTTTTGCCTCTGGTGGCGCCACCTGTTGAGGGATCAGGACGAAAAACAACAACACTTGTAGGGGACCATGAGTTCTTCATTCCTACCAAGTTTCATGAAAATCTTTTCAGTGGTTCTGGAGAAGAAGTTGAATATGTATGAAAATCACCCCCCCCCCCCTTCCTTTTCACATAAGAAAAAAATTAATAAAAAATCAAAAAATTTAAATTTTAGAATAAAATACTTATCAAAGCATTAAGTAACTTAAATATGATAAATATGCAGTTAATGAATGTGTAAAATCATACACTTATTGAGTTATTTAAAGAAATAGTGCAAAAATGTGCATTTCTGACGAAGTCCGAAAAGACGTCAAAAACGCGTCAAAAATTTGACTTCCGAGTGGAACCAAAAATAACGACACTTCTTAAGACATCTCTCTAGATCATCCTGATGCTTTCCGTTTGTCGATACGTGCTTCCGTTCTGAAGAAGAAGTTTGTCAAAGGAGGGTACCCCCTGTGACCTACTTTTGCCTCTGGTGGCGCCACCTGTTGATGGATCCGGACGAAAAACAACAACACTTGTAGGGGACCATGAGTACTTCATTCCTACCAAGTTTCATGAAAATCTTTTCAGTGGTTCTGGAGAAGAAGTTGAATATGTATGAAAATCACCCCCCCCCCTTCCTTTTCACATAAGAAAAAAATTAATAAAAAATCAAAAAATTTAAATTTTAGAATAAAATACTTTTCAAAGCATTAAGTAACTTAAATATGATAAATATGCAGTTAATGAATGTGTAAAATCATACACTTATTGAGTTATTTAAAGAAATAGTGCAAAAATGTGCATTTCTGACTAAGTCCGAAAAGACGTCAAAAACGCGTCAAAAATTTGACTTCGAAGTGGAACCAAAAATTACAACACTTCTTAAGACATCTCTCTAGATCATTCAGATGCTTTCGGTTTGTCGATACGTGCTTCTGTTCTGAAGAAGAAGTTTGTCAAATGAGGGTACCCTCTGGGACCTACTTTTGCCTCTGGTGGCGCCACCTGTTGAGGGATCAGGACGAAAAACAACAACACTTGTAGGGGATCCTTAGTACTTCATAACTACCAAGTTTCATCAAAATCTGTTCAGCCGTTCTGGAGAAGAAGTCGAAAATGTGAAAAGTTTACGACGGACGACGCCGGACGACGGACGACGGACGGACGGACGCCGGACGGTGCGCTATGACAATAGCTCACTTGAGCTTCGCTCAGGTGAGCTAAAAACTAGAACACGTATTTCCTTTTGCAGTGTGGAGCCGTTTAACTCTTAACGTTTTCCCCATGACTGGATGTTTGTAAAGTGTATTTATTACATCTTTCGGGCTCTGTCGCCTGAAAGAAGCTTTAAATTGTTCAATTCCTTAATCAATTTGACATCATACATATTATTTTGTTATTTCGGGAACATGTCATTTCATCAAAACTTATCATAGAAATTAAAGGAGGTAAATATCTTAGCACCATCCCTCCAATGCCATTTTGAACATAGATTTTATTTGGATATGCTACTGAATCGACCCTACATGAAATTGGGGCCGCGCACTTCGTGTAAAGTAAATGTGCACATTCAAATTTAAAAAATAAAACCAGAGGGCGCTACTGAAATGAATTTTGGCTGCCTCTGAAAGTCACTTTTGCTGGAAGCATCACTGATGAGGATATACCAGAAACACGTGTCTGGTACATAATAAATAGGTTTGAAATTTTCTTCAAGAAGGTGTAGAGTTGGAACACTTCCGTATTATAAATAATGTTTAACGTCTCCAAATTCATTAGAATCATTTTAGAGCAGATAGATTTACAGCATGGACCAGAATCCAGTTTAAGTATAGAATGAATTGTAGGTGGCGCTTTAAAAGTGGCATCGACGGCGGGTGCGGCTAGCCAAACAGCGGATGTAACATGTATTTGTAACAGTTATTTAAAGAAGATCCTGACGATAACCTCTACCTTGCTAGAGGTCTGTCGATGCTCAATTCTGTGCTCTGTTGTGAGTGCTGTTACGATTATCGTCAGGATCTTCTTTAACTCTTACAAATACATGTTACGGTGAAACTACCTCACTACATGTATATGTTAATGGTAAAAGATGAATGAATAATGTTTAAATTTCAAAATGTGCTTAGTTAAAGAAGATTCTGAAGATAATTTCAACAGCACTCACAACAGAGCACAAAACTGAGCATCGACGGACCCCTAGCAAGCTAGAGGTGGGATCATGTGCCCGGGAGGAGTAAACATCCTCTATTTGGCTAGCCACACCCGCCGTCGATGTTTACGTACGAAAGTGAAAACAATATCCAAAATACATGCACTGTAAGTTTGCTATGGCGACCATGTTAGGGAAAAATATTCAAAACACTTACTGTTAATAAAACCCCTTGAGGGAAACTTTTTTTACGAGCTCCACACGGCAAAGGGCATAAGTTTGACACAAATGAGTTAAAGATGAGTAAGTCTTTACCTTTATTCTTATTAGTCGCGACCGGTCTTTTGTGTCCAGAATAAAACATTTGTATAAGTCTAGAATTATCTATTGGCCCAGTAGAATACTAGTAACTATGTACTTCGTGTTTCTATGAAGCTGTTTTATTTTCTCATGAAAAAATCTTATATATAAATATGTTTTGAAGAATTTGTCAGCCTTTTTATTGTGATTTTTTAAATCTGATTTCGGGTTTTGTGTTTCACTTTCATTCACTGACTTGAAAACGTACATTGATTGTAAATGTAAACTAAGAATCTATAGAAATAAGGAGATTATCTCCGACAAGACGACGTCACAATTGTCACAACGCAACGCAACACACACCCTCACACACTCACACACACCCTCCTTTACACATAATCATACACACACACACACAATACGAGATAATAATAGGATATGTTAAGCTACTCAACAAGGAGATGGGACAACGAGATCAGCTAGAGCAAAACCAACAGCATAACATCATTGAAAATTAAGGAAAACATAATATAATTCCCATCTATGCCGTGGTTAAATAATTAATTCTGGCATTCAAAACTGAAAGACTTGAGTTGCGATCATTCACAAGGTGGTATGATGTATGTTCACCATATTCACACTTTAACATTTGTACCACTTGGTGAGTGTCACTGTTGGTGGACCAGGAGTCCCCGAGGGCACATGTAGCCAAGTTCGATCAAAATTCGTTGGTCGTTTCTTTAAACGCATTCGAAAATTTCTGTTAACAAAATTTTCTTGTATTTCTGAAACCTGGGTCCTGTAGCATCATATCCCAGCCATCTTGCTATGTCTTTCGGTACATAATTTTCACAAATTTTGGCCACATTTCATTTTGTTTTATTGAGGATCACTGACGATGGTTAAATGCCCGAAATGTGAATGTCTGGTCCATGCTGTAAATGAATTTGAAGACTTAAAAATTGCCACCAAAATTGAAAAAAGAAGAATATTACGTGCTGAAGCTGCGTCCATTCCAATGTTCTGTCATCGAAGTATAAAATATTATATGACATCACCCACTGCCACCAGTCTGCACGTCCTTTTGTCTTCACAGCAGTTACATTGTATATTGAAGGAAGCAGCACCTTCAGGAAAAGAAATTATCATTCGTCCGGATTGTAGTTGTAGTTGTTTAATAATTACACTTTCAGATAAAAGAACGGCCATTTGATTCTGAAGGGAGGGGGGGGGGGGGTTGCTAGCACTTTTTGGAAACAAATATTCTCACCCAGAAAATGTTGCAAAATTAATAATCCTGGTTGCAGAAAAAAAATACTCTGACCCACAATTGTTCAAATTCCAAAACTTTTTCGCTCGCCTCGCTTGCCATACACTGAAATAAACATCAAAGATTTACCTACCAGTTACACTGAAACAAATTTCAAAATTACAAAACAAATAAACACTGAAACACTATAAAAAAAAATTGGCTAGTTTCACTCGCCTTACATTAGGTATGGTACATTACACACTAACAACCTGCTTTTGTACTTAACATAGCAAAAACTTTCTTGGCATACCCCTCTCCCAATGTGCTGTAAAAACTCAATTTAGAATATGCAGGTGATACATCTACATAGCATCTGCATATAGTTTAATTATAATGCTCAGAAAGTCTTGCACTCAGTGCCATTCTCAGTGTATGTGTCTATTTCATTTGTTTTGGGAGGGTGCTTTTGTTTTGTTTTATTTTTGGGGGATTTACTTTTTATTGGTTTGTTTGTCTTTATTTCATGTGGTTTTTCTGGGAGAAATCTACTCTCTGTTGGAAATAAATAATCTGACCCGAAAAAAATGTATCTGCTCCCCCCCCCCCCCCCCCCCAAAGGATAAAATTACCTTCACATTAGTAATTGAACATGAAAGTTAATCGAAAAATTCAAAGTAAATGAGGTAATATCTGAACCTGTACCTGTATCCATTCATTCGGGGTGTTGTGTAGTGATGACCAACTCGTGTTGCTGTCTAGCATGTATCTACCAAGACGTCGTCTATTAATTGATGACATAGTGACATTTCCTTTAGGTAAAATGCTCTCTGGTGAATCTATAAAACGTATTCAAATTAAACATTTATCGGTGATTTTTTTTCTGTTTCAGATCAATTTTTATATTGAAAATGGAAATTGAATTGATATCCTTGTCTCAAAATTTTACATTTTTTTAAACAGGATAATAAATTGACTTAAAATCTCATTTTCTCAAATATCTCAATCATCAAAGCAAACAGATAATATTATCTATGTATCTATACTACTACTGGAACGAATTAGCCGATTCTCAGTCGAAATGAAGAGAACAGAGATAAAAGGTGTGTGATATGAAGATGTAGCATATGATGTGACCATGTGAATTTGATAATTGTTTAGAAGGAATTATTTCTAATTAACGTGTAATCATAAATCATGTCTCGCCGTTTTCCTAAAATAAATCTGAGAAAATCTAAAGTTCAAAACCGGAGTCGGACACTTAACATTAACTTCTTACTTTCTTCTGAATTATACTCCCTTACTAATCCCTGATTTTTTAAAGTATCATAGATTTAGCAAGACGATTTCTTGCAAGACGTTTCTCGTGTTAGTAGGAAGCTAATTCGCCTCGACACAAAGTCAAGATTTCATTTTCGTTTTCTGAAATATACGACGTCCAATCTTTTTGGAACATTCTAGAAGTGAATGCCTTTTCCATCGAAGTCTATGGAGCATCCATCTCTGTTTAATTGCGTGCCACGTCTCTCACAACATTCACCCGGTAGTTCCATTAAAAGTTATTTACACAAAGGTTTATGGTACATGTACCGAAAAATAATAACTAGAGACAATTTTACAACGAAGTCTGAAAAAAAATCCAGCCACTTGAAGATTTCGGTCCAATTATCTAAACTCTGATTTTTTAATTCACGGGACCCCTTTTAAATCAACATTTCATCCATAGCTAATGTTGATAATTCAACAAATAATCCATATTCAAACGGCTCATGTTTCAATTTCTTATTGATTGACCTTTATGAGATAATTATTAAATTATTTCACGTCTTGATACTGATTTAGAGTCAATTTTTCAAAGTGGGAAACAATATTTCAAAGCATTCAGGGATTCCCAATTTAATACTGCAGAATGGAAACCATAGACAAAGTAGAGGCTTTACAAAGCTCTGCAAAACTTCTTATCATTAACATCATTAACAGTATCATTATTTTTAATAGCATCTTAATCAATGTTAAGCGTCTTCAAAATCAATAACATCATTCTATAAGTTATAGGGTTTGATCCTGTCATAATTCCTACTCAAAGTGTGTAAATTTGTGGGGGTGAGGCCGAACGCCTTACATATTTACACACCTACTTTGAGTAGGAAGTATGACAGGAATAAACCATATAACGAATTTATCATGCCGAGAACCATTTCGTAACGTTTTCTGTGTAATTTTTGACGTTTGAAAATTAACGTAGCTCGCGGGGAAGCTTTCATCACAATCAAATGTGTACGCAGGTTTCACCCTCGAATTTTTTATGCGCACATCTACGCTATGACGTCATAAACCTTACTTGATCATAACGTCACGTTACGTTGCGCGACATATATCGTTAGGGCGCAAATAATGGCGTTTTTTTAAATACTTATATTTTCTAGTAAGCGTAGCGAGCCGAAATTTTTAAACATAAACTTTACAATGAGTCTAAAGTCGGTCAATGTTTTAGTTTAAACATATTTTATTTCAATAGATGAAATGGGATTGGGCACAAGTTACAGAAACATTATGAAAGCCCTTTCCCTACAATTTATGAACAAAGATGATGGCAATTTAACACATACAAGAAAAAATTATATATATTATGGTGAATTAAGGTTCTGAGAGAGAGAGAGAGAGAGAGAGAGAGAGAGAGAGAGAGAGAGAGAGAGAGAGAGAGAGAGAGAGAGAGAGAGAGAGATCTTATACGTTGAATCTTTTTGAGTCTTTTATAAAATTCATAGCAGCGGTAACAATTTCTACATTTTCAATTTCTGAAAGTTCCGAATCTCCAAAAAGAAGTTTTTGAATGGTAAGTGGTCGGAAATTTGATAAATTTTGATAAAGTTTTGCTCTTTGGGATCTAAATTTGTTACATTCAAGAAAAAAGTGAAAAGCATCCTCATTGAAGTATCCACATTGGCAGTAAGGTGAAGGAGTGAGATTAACCCGATGAAGGTCACTATTAAGACAGCTACTGAAACAACGGATTCTTGTGTGAAGGATATTATATTTACGTTCCCCTTTAAGTAGATAACTTGGTAAACTATTCGATTCTCTTTTAGATTTTAGAATTGATTTAAATTCATTCAGTGATTGTGTTTGTCTAATATTTTGGTCAAGTTCATTCCAAGAGTTAATTGTTGATGGAAAATATGAATTGCGCGTAGTGTTAAGTCTGTAATTTGGAAGATACAAGTCAGAATTACTTCGAAGATTATAATGAGGGTTAACTCTATAATTTTCTAAAATGTCATTTAGGTAAGAAGGAGAATTGCCATTATATATCTTGTGGAATAAAAATAATTTCCTACGTTCCCTTCTAATTTTCAATGTTTCCCACCCAGTTTCGAGGTATAGTAAATTTTTTGCTGTAAATATAGGTAAGCCTGTAACTAATCTCGCTGCAGTTAATTGTATATTTTCCAGTTTTTCCTCATCCCTTTTACAACACCCATCCCAAACTTCACACCCATACTCTAATAATGGAAGAATAAAAGAACGGTAGATTTTATCGAGAGTATTTCGTGAGAGGATATATTTAAATTTTTTCAAGAAATTCAGTTTTGCTAAAGTTGACTTGCATATATTATCAATATGGTCTGACCATTTTGCATTATTGCTGAATGTTAATCCAAGATGTTTATGGTTATTTACAGGTGAAATCAGTGTATCATTAAAACGAATTTGGAAATCAATCGGACAATTACCTATGAATAATAGTTCTGTTTTTGAAGGATTAAAAGCAACTTTCCATTTGACGGACCAATCATAAATTTTAGAGAGATCAGATTCCAGACTTTCCCTTAATTCTAGTGTATTTCGTGAGGAGGAGGAAAGAGATGTATCGTCTGCGAAGAGTCTAGATAAATTTACAAGATTGTCGGCAATATCGTTTACATAGATCAAGAACATTAATGGGCCAAGTACCGAACCTTGGGGGACACCAGCATTTGTTGATAAGAATGAGGAGGTAGCATCGTTTACAAAGACAGACTGTTTTCGATTAGAGAGATAGTTTTCGAGAAAAGAGAGTAGGGGGCCATTTATACCGTGAGATTTAAGTTTAATATATAGTCCTTTATGCCACACCTTGTCAAATGCTTTTGATATATCACAAAAGATGAAACATATATTCTGTCTGTCTTCCATGTCCAGTACAATAGAGTGGTAAATTTCTAATAGTTGATAAACGGTGGAATTATTCTGCAAGAAACCACTTTGGTATTTATAAAACAGATCATTATCTAGTAGAAAATTATAAATGTATTTATGGATTATCCTCTCAAATATTTTTCCGACAGTACTTAGTAGAGAAATAGGTCTGTAATTGGATGGTAAGTTTGGATCACCCTTTTTAAAGATCGGCATAATTCTAGCATGTTTCCAAACAGAAGGAAAAGTAGAACTCGCTAATGACATTTTGAATAAGAGAAAAAGAGGTTTATATACGGAATGAACTGTGCTTTTCAACATTCTGTGACTTATATCATCGATTCCAGAAGATTTATTCAATTTAAGAGTATTAATAATGTCAGTCACGTCCGTCTCAGTTATGTCTATGTTGTCAAGAATGTTTCCTGTTCTATTGGGAAGGAAAGGTACGTCATTGTCGTCATTTATATCGTCTATAGTGGATATACTTGCAAAATAATTATTCAAGAGGGATGCCTTTTCTGAATCCTCTATTGCAATATTGCCATTATATGGGTTTATCAAAGGGGGAATGGAGATAGATTTAGAAGATTTGGTAATTTTTCTGGCCAATTTCCAGAAATCTTGATGGTTATTTGTAGAGTAGACATCTAATAGACCATGAAGATTAATATAATAGGATTGCCTGACTGACTTCTTAAGATTATTAACCTTATTTCTCTGTTTTTTATAATTTTGGTAGATAACCAAAGAGTTAGATTTTAAAGCTTTTTTCCTTAACCGATCTCTTTTTCTTATTTCTCTTCTTAGTTCACTGTTAAACCATGGTTTATCATTGGGCCTTATAGTTACTTTTCTAACAGGTATACTTTCCTTTGCCAATTGAATATATTTATCAGCAAAATATTCTGATGCTTCATCAACAGTATCATAATCATTAAAAATCCTTTCCCAGTTTACTGAATTTATATCATTATTAAATTTTTCAAAATTTCCATGTTTATAGTCCCAAATTTCCCTTTTGAAAACTTTTCTAAAATTTGAATTAGTGTTTAAAAGAACGACAACTCCATCATGATCAGAAACAGACCTATCCACGTCAATTACCTCGGAGTTTACAATCGAACACTCCTTACATAGAATGACATCAAGTAAAGACGAGCGCGTTGGTCCGTGTCGAGTTGGAGAAGTGATACAGTTAACTAGGCCCTCGGAATTCATTATATCAATCAGTTTATGTTGATTCTCAGTGATAAGGTCAACATTAAGATCTCCTATTATTATTAAGCGGTCATGAAGTGATGAAGCATTTTCAATAGAAATATGGAGGTTGTTCCAAAATTGATTCGAACTGTTTGGAGGTCGATAGACACTACATACTAGGAAGGAAAAAGATGGAAATTTTATTTCAAACCAAATTGTCTCCATGTCAGGCATTTCAAGGTCAGTATGTCGTTTAACCAACAATTTATCAGATACATAAATAATTAGCCCCCCGCCATGAGCATTTCTGTCTTTCCGAAGTGGATAGGGGTAGAACCCATCTAGAACTAAATCATCGGTGCTGATATTTTCATCAAGGTGAGTATCAGATACACATATGATGTCATAATCGGAGGCAATGTCACTGAGATAAGATAATTTATTTCTTAAACTGCGGATATTAATATGAAAAACGGATAGAACAGAATGATCATTTTGGTCGTCGGGACCGGGGTTTGGGTGAATATCCATACTTAATGTTAACAACATCATATAAATGTATAGCAAAATGATTACATTTCCCGATTGAGCCTGTAAGAATGACAAATATCAGTATCATTAAGGAATATTTCAAATGAAACATTAATTCTTTAGAGAGACCAGACGGGGAAAACATATGAAGGTAATCATGGAGAGATATTTTTATTTTCCTCGAAGAAAACCCTGGATTTGACCGTGCATGATATAAACCAATTGCCACCCTGTACTGGTCAATGTATTTAGACATGCTTGCAATGAGAACCGGAAACTTTGAGGGATGTTTGGTTATATTTTGACTATTTCTAGGGAATGATATATGAATGCAATTTTGTCTTCAAATTTTACGTTGGAAATTAATGCTCTTTCATCCATCCTCCTTCATCCTTATCTAATTTCTTTATTGTACCATATAGACGGACGGAGAAGGCTTTACTTTTTTATTGTTTTTATTCACCACAACTTGTATGCTGACATGAAAAATGCACATATCTTCTATAGATAATGATAACATAATATTGCATATACATGCAAGACATTGCATGAAATATACAAGGTTAAACGGTATTGTATATAATTTGGTTTCATCTCAGGATTATACAATAGTATATCCTTTATATTTCTATCGTGATAAAAAATTATTGAAATTCAAAAGCTGTCGTGATTAGTTTTCAAAAATCGAATTTAAAGTTTCCCATCTGTTTTATTTCGTTTACTCTTTTGTTCTGACACAAGGTACAATAAATATAATTCCAAATTTCTATAGGATCTGGTGAAGGCTTAAGTTTACTTTTGATCAGTCTTTTTCTCGCTCTCCTTGTTGCTTGTTTCTCAGTTTGCACAATCGGGGAAAGCGGGGATGGGGGTGGGGGTTGTCCGACAGAAAAGGAGGAGGGACTGCCTTATAAAATAGAATTAATCTTCTCAATACTTTTTAAATGATATGCAAAGCGGTGATTTACTTTAAGGGTTTAGGAATACATAGTGTCTAAAAGTTCGATTATGACGTAAGACAAAGTTTTGTATATATATCAGAAAGCAGAGCGAACCGAAATTGTTTTGTAAGGGGACGACCAATTCGATCCTGAGGGGGGAGGGGGGGGGCTGGCAATTTTTTTCGGGTCAGATTATTTATTTTCAACGCAGGGCCGGTCGGAATATTTATTTTCCAGTAACTAAAGATCAGAATATTTATTTTCAACCTATAACAATCCTGACAAGCAAAAAAAAAAAAAGGGGTCATACTTAGGGGTCAAGGTCAGTGTTAAAAATTTGCCAAAGAGACTACATTTGTGCAAGTTGTTTGTTTGTTTGGATTTTTATTTTATTTATTTATTCATTTATTTTTTTTTTATTTTTTTTTTTTTGTTATCGGAAAAAAAAGATACCGTACTGCCTTCTTGAGGAACTCGGAGAAATGGAAATTTCATTTTAATAATATATATAACGACAATCGAGGCGGCTCAACGTAATGATAGAAAACGAGCATGAAATGAAAATCACAATGTATATTTTATATGGACCGCCCCTCCCCAGCCCTTTTCCGATATTATAAAGTATATGTACATATAAACAAGAGGGAATTTTTTGTATACCCCGCCAAAAGATATCGGATTAAATAGTAAGGAGCATGTCCGTCCGTCTGTTCCGTATGATGTTTTCAAATATTTGAAGAAAAAAATGTTATGTACGGAGAATTTTATTTTTACATTAAGATATAAGGTCTAGTTCGAATACAGCCCATGTAATTGTTGATTAATTATCTTTTTTAAAAAATTGGTTTCTGGATGTTTTAAAGAAGACTGTTACAGAGAATCAAATATTCCGCATACTCCTTGACGTCATGTTGACATATGCAATCTGAACACGCTGTGACTTTAACGGTGCGAGTAAAATTGACGCCGAAGCCACGCAAAACAAATTTTCAATCTTAAATTGCAAAAAAACTGCCGAGAAGACCTATCCATGTTTTTATATATTCGAATTCAGCTCATTCTCTACTTTTACGTGTAAGAAGGGCTTTAAGGACCTCCACAACTTAATGGAGAAAATGATAATGAAGCAAGCCGTGTTTTGCCTTTTGAATGAGTGCGGATTTTTGAATAACAAGTTGCAAAATGGCGATAAAAATGGCAAATTTCCCCTTAGAGACACAATAATCCGTAGAAATACAATACTCAACATGGCAACAATATTTATTATTTCCCTTTTCACCCTCCTTGGTCAATTTTCTAGATTAAAATTATTTTAGTTCAGAAAATGCATATTTTCGAATTAGAACGTCAATGCCGTCTTTGAGGCTTTAAATCTCGAAAAACTTCGTGAAATAGTTACATGAAAATTATATCAAAGATTGATCAAATCTTAAATTTCATGTAGAAAAATTTTCAGGCTATGTCTTCTCGCAAAATTTTCCGTGCCGTAACGCCGCGATGTACCTTAAGTGACCTTCCACGGCGTCAAGGTAGGACACCACGTGAGCGTAATACTGCGACATCATTGGCTGAAATAAGTACGAGGCATGATAAAAGAACATACATTTGCAGCATGGACCATACGTGCACGTTTCGGGTACTTAATCTTAGTCAGTGATCCTCAATCTAAAAAAGGTAATATATGACCAAAAGGTGTGGAAGTTATTATGTCCAAAATGCACCAAAAGATGTAGCAGGATGGGTGGGATACGATGCTACAGGACCCACGTTTTAGGAATTTCAAGAAATTTTGATCACACAAATTTTTGATGCGTTAAAGATACAATCGACCGAAGTTGATGGCACTTGGCTGCATGTGCCCTCGGGGACTCCTGGTCCACCATCTGTGAAACTTTCCAAGTGGTACAAACGTTCAATGTCTTCAAATTAAATAGCATCATTTAAGAACAGATTTTGCAGCATTGACCACACATGCACGTTTCGGGTACTTAACCCTCGTCAGTGATCCTCAATCTAAACAATGCAATATGGCCAATAAGTGCGAAAGTTATTATGTCCAAAATGTACCGAAAGACGTAGCAGGATGGATGGGATATGATGCTACAGGAACCACGTTTTAGATATTTCAAGAAATTTTGATCACAGAAATTTTTGATGCGTTGAAGTTGATGATGATCGTACTTGGCAACATATGCCGTCGGGGACTCCTAGTCCACCAACAGTGACACTCACCAAGTGGTACAAACGTTAAACGTCTTCAAATTCAATAGCATCATTTAAGAACATTTTAGCAGGATTGGTTGGATATGATGCTACAGGACCCACGTTTTAGAAATTTCAAGAAATTTAGACGACAGAAATTTTTGAGGCATTGAACGTACAATACTGCGGAATAATATGAATCAGAGATTAAATAGATTACGGTCATCCCCTTACGGCCGCCATTGGAAATTATTATATTATTTCAAATTCAATTAGTAAATTTATCAAAGTCAGTTCCAAAAATTATGTGATGGCATCTATGAATCTGAACAGAATCCCTATGTATTGCATATTTGAGTCATATAACGTATCCAAAAATGTCAACGTATCTATGACTATCTTTCCCGCGCTTTCGCGGGTCCTTTTCTAGTGTGAAAGAAAAATAATCAATATCACAATAGAAAATGTACCACAGTCTTTCCTTGTACTAGACCAAGTTTTCCCAGGCAGACATGATGATGTAAGAATAGTAGTAACAGACATTGGGTAGTTTGTATAACTAAATCTGAGGAATGGAGGATCGAAGGAGTATTCCACAAGCTTGGTCACATTCGGTCTTTCATTGGAACACTCTGTAAGTAAAAGAATTATAAAACTTATTTTAAGCTTGATGTCATATACATTGTTATTTTGAATTTGTCATTCGAAATATCAGAGGAAGCTACAGCTAACCACACCACTAATTCAATATTGGAGAAGAAAGATATCTATAAGATCTTACAATCTTTTCGATACGATCAATCAAAGAACAACCATTTATGATTTACCTTTAGAGGATAATGATTACCTTTATACTTCAATATATGACAAACCTGAAGACTTCAACATCAAAATTACAATTTGTTCCTGAGCAGAAACATTCCTTTGCCTAAGTTATATATTCATATCACATTTGATACGTTATTCAATGGAACCCTCAAGCTACAACGAATTCATTCCGCGGGCATGGCGACAAAACCAAGAAATTACTCAACCAAGGGAATATCTGTTTGCAATTTTGTCACTGCAGAAATATTTTGGACATATAATGATAGGGGAAAGATCTCCAACAAGACTACCCTGTGTTGACCACAGCGGAACACATGAAGAACAAAGATCATACAAAACAACTTCAACGAGCCTAAGGTGACAACGAAACACATACCTGCATGCACACATAACAGAGAAAGAGCGATGTGCAATTGCCACTGGCCATCTGCTTTATAGAAGTCAATTGTTCGTACAATGAAATGAAAATACAAAATGATATAACATTTAATTATCCATCATTTTGAAGGATATATTAGGTTGGATCATCCAAAAGAACCGAATATGACACAATAACCAACTGAAGTGTCTTCTGTTGCTAGCAATCAGTTACGATGTCCAACGTCTTCAAACCCACCAGCACCACCCTAGAGCAGACAAATTTACAGCATGGACCAGACATGTACGCTTCGGGTAATAAACACTCGTCAGTGATCCTCAATCCAAACAATGTAATATAACCAAAAATCTGTGAAAATTGACCCTTCCGAACGCGGGAAAAATTTGAGAAATTCCATGACGTCACAATGCAATTTTGATGTTTGACCGAGGTTCCAAGCTTGTTGTCCGAGGTAAAAGCATTGTGACGTCACGAAATTATGCATTTTTTCCCGCAATCGGAAGGGTCACAAGCTTGGAACGAGTTGGAACACTTCAATGTTCTTACATTCCCTGGGTACTTCATCGCACATCCACTGGGAATTCGTGTTTCCTTATTAACAGAATGTTTGAGTTTAATTTTGGATTTCCTAAAGTAGCTTTGTCCATTGACTATGTGTTTGACATTCATTCTCTGATTCATGCTTAAGGTAGAGCATCCCTCAGGTCTCAGATGCCAATATTTCATAAATAACAACTTATACAATATTATTATTTCCACATATTCAAAGCTTATATTAAACCTAAAAAACAAAATATAAATTGTCGTTTCATGATTATGCCGAGACCTTAAGCGGTCGGAACTTTAACATCGGGTCCTATGGGAAAAGTAAGAAAAATCCCTTTTTAGAGGTGATAAAATGTAACTATAAAAGTTTCCCAAAACCACATTACTTTGATAATCTGAACAACACTCTGAAGACAAAAAAAAATAGGGTATCCAGGCAAAAATGACCCGCAATTTTGACCTGAGGGATACTCTACCTTAAGCAGGAGAAATTAATATGGAAGTAAAACAACACCCCTTTCCTTCTTCATTGTCCTAAAACACAAACCCTCCCTCTTTTTATCCAAGTCTTTAGATAAACTTTAGATATCTTGAAATAAATTTCGCAAGTCTCTTTTGCAGTAATATTTTCATGTATTAGAATGGAAAGGATCTCTAACAAGACTCGGTTGCAGCACCAACAGTAAAACCTCAAAACACATAGAAAACATATATACAGTAAGAGACACAAAGGGAAAAGGAACACCAAACAAGACATCGACCCTAAAGGAATTTTGGAGTCGCGCACCTTCTGTAAAGTAAATGCAGAAATTTAGATTCTAAAAATAACGCAAGAGGGCGCTAGTGAAATTAATTTGGACTGCTTATGAAAAGCACTTTGGCTGGAAGCATCACTGATGAGAATCTGATGTTCGAAACACGTGTTTTGTGCATGAAAATTTGTTTGAAATTTTCTTCAAGAAGTTATAGAGTTGCATGGAACCCTTCCGCATTATCAAAACACCAAACACAAAAGACTATACACATATACCAATGCACATGGTGATGGAATATCGGTTCCGACTTCATCCGACTACATAATTAGCAAATTGTATAGTTATCCGGATTATTTGCGCACAACACTCCTACTTTTCCGATTACCCAAAGGTCTCGAAGAATGCACAGTTATAGTGTAAAATAACATCTTCACTCTAAGATGACCACACAAGGAAGACAGCAAAACACAGGGACCCAAGCAACATAAAGATAAATATGTAAATACGATAGATATAAATACAAAGGGCGTACGAAATACAATCCGTACTCTGCCGGCTGTTGCGAGCTCGTGCATGTAATCACCCGAGGAGTCCGACCGATATTCAGAGGACAGGTGGTTGGGACCCTGCCTTTTCTAAAGAGGTGGTCGAGACCCTATCTTCTCTCATACAACCAAGGAACCATTGAAAACTTACTGAGACATGTGTTAAACAGAATGTCCCAATATACAATGAATTAAGATAACAACTTAAGCTATTAAAATGACTTAGTCTAACTATGTCAAATGATGAAGATCAGAAACAATAATTCATCAGAAATATGGTCTGATATGGAGGATTTTGCCTTTGCACAATCCGCCGGATGATTGAAGCCGCTTGCTTTATTATTGTTATAATTTCTTTGTCTTGAGCTGTTCGTTGATTGCGATGTTATCGCTGTCATCATCACTCAACAAGAAATATTTACCTGAATCGCCGAAGTTTTCATGGAGCTGTTGCGACGGGTGTTGCATGCAATCAGGAGACGCTGAATCTCCCCGGACACCTGGTCTCTCTTCGGAACGCAATTCATTCCGAGGTTCGCAACCGTTCCCATGGAAATTCTCATGATTTTGTCTTGCTTTCTCGAGTACGAGACTGAATAATTGATACTGTAGGTACTTCTTTGATCTTTATATGTAGTAGTTTTTTATGTTTACTCTATTTTTTGTATCATTTATAAGTGTTCCGCTGTAATCACTTCAACGTTGTCTTACGGTTGGGAGGGTTGCGTACACGTAATCCGGACTCGCACACGTAATCCGAACCGTTTGCCATTAGTGTGCCGGGTGTCCGTTCTGGATCCGCACTGGTTGCTCAATGATCTCGTTTGTTTATGTTTAATATTTTGTGTTTTGACTTTCTCGACTTTGAGAATCAAGACAACATTGAATACTATAGTTAAGACCTGTGGAATTATTTATTTTCCTGTAGATTAACTGGGCGGACAGACACCACACATCAAAAAAGTTTGGAGATATTTTCAATGTGACGTCAAAATAGAAAACATGACAACACATAAAGTCAGTGCGGTTTTCTGGAAAATGGATTACTGACCTGTTAGACTATATCAAAGAAGATAGCTCAAGAAACATTGCCATAAGTACGAATATTTGTAGATTAGATTGCCGTTGAAAAAAGAAGAATGTTCATATACATGTATGATTTTGATAAATTATTACATACCGGTTGCAATACAAACGTGGCTTCCTGTTGAAAGGGTAAAGCAAGATTCATATGGCAAGCAGTCTCTGCATTGAACACTTCTCTAAATTACAGTACAAAAAAATGAGACTTAATACATCTTCAAAATAAGGTCCAATAAAAATATCTAAATGATGGCTGCTTTCATAAGAGTATAACGTTGAATACATAAAATTGATTCTTTCTTTGTATAATGTGAGGAAAAAATTATTTTCTAAGGTCGAAGACTTACTAACTAAAAACAAATTTAATATATGAATCATGATCCATGGGCATACAGAATCCTCACGAAGTAAAAAGTATTAAAGGAAAATGGTGAGTGTTCCAATTCGATACATTCTAGAACATCATTTCCAACCAATTTTAATGCGGCCAGTGACCGAAAGGTTGCTGGTTCGAGCCTCACTAGGACCATGGGTCGGCTGACATATACTCATAGAGGACGCAGTCCGCGCCGCAGGCGCGGACGTAGTCCTCATCAAGGTAACACGTGTATATATATAGGAAAAATCGTGTTTTTCTATTGAATTCTATGCTATACCTATAGGTTCCAAAACCGTGGTCAATGACGTCATTCTCCCCATTGCCCATTTGATCGGCGTGAAGCGCAAGCTTATTTTTTTGACAATGTCACTTGACGACAGAATGAAACCCATTGATGACCATGATTTCTCAATCTCCTTTGAATATTCTCCGTTTGGCTCACTCTTCCAGTGTCCCAATCTATGTTTTGTACTTTGCTTCACATAATACTGACATTGCACCATCATTTCCAACATATATCATGTTTAGTCCGAATATCCTCTTTGAAAATTACAACGTGACGTCAGCAGGCGACGTCAGCATAAACCTTTGTTTCGCGGACTTTTTTCATCGACAGCTCCCTCTGACAAATCCATGGATAAACTCATAATACTGGGATGAAAAAATATATATATATATATCAGCGCGATCAGAGACTTACCGAACTTCATAATCTGCTTTCGAGGATAATTTGCAGCTGATATTTTGATACCTGTAGATCGAATAATGTGGTTTCTCTCCACATATATAAGATCTACATGTAGAATCTACAGGAAATCTATGCAGTGTAAATCCCAACACAAACTTCTAAATGTCTGCTGCCTTCGATACTGTACACAACGCGTCACAACTTACGTCATCATTGACAGTACTTAGTGCAAATAGGTAAACACAAACTGGGGCTCTGTTCAAAGCATAAAATAAGGCTGGTTTTTTCCCCCTTGGAGGTAAATCATAGGCGGATCCAGGGTTATCCAAAAAAGGAGGAGGGGTGAAGGCTTCAGATTTTTTTTTAGAAATTAAGAGGGGGTTGATTGTAATAATGGGGGAGGGGGATGACAGGGGGTGAATTTTTACTCGAATACTTCTCTCCCCCGTCCCGCCCCTTCCTCCCCTCTCCCCTTTCCCACCTTCTTAGATCTCCCGGCTCCCTCCCTCCCCCCACTCCCTTTCATCCTTGCCTTTTATGGGATTGGGGAACAGACAGGGGGTACCTCTCTGAGCCCCCTTATCTCCCCTTCCCATACCCTCCTCCCGCACCCTTCCTCTCCCTCCCTCTCTCCTTCCTCCCGCCCCTTCCTCTCCCTTCCTTTCACCCTCTTTTATAAATAGTACAGGAATGAATTTTGTCTTCAGATATATCATTGGAAAATCATTTGTAAACATTATTTAGAAGGGAAATTCCTAATAGGTTATACCAATATTATACTTTTTTTTTTGGTATAACCCACTGAATTCTCCAGGCCATCCCATAAAACGATATATTGCTGATAACGCTATAGACGGCGCCGAAAAGGAGGCTTTTTTCTTCTACATATTGAATGTTAATTTTTCCGGTGAAAGTAAAAGGAGGTGAAAGGGGAGGGGGGTTATACATATTCCTGATACGACAACTATATTTCATCACCTAATGAAATATGAAAAATAATCATTTAAAAGTTAAATTGAATTGAATAATTGAATAATCAAGATGCATGTAAATCTTACAATATGTAAATACTTCAGAAAAAAGTATGGTTTGTACCCACATGCAGTTTTCTCGCCCGAGTTCTCTTTTCCTTGGTTTTCGTCAAGGTCCAAGGACTTACAATATATACATAGATCAGGATTACATCACTTGATCTCTTCTCATCTGTCATTTATGTTTCAAACTTTAGCATTGCGACTTCATGTTTACTGATTGTTTTGTGACATCAAACCGGTCGACATAATAAGAATTGTTTCCCCGCATTTACGACAAATATGGATCATGACCATATCCCTGTATACAGAACAAAATCGATAATTCAGAAAATCAGAAACCGAAGGCATACAAAATCAGGATTAAACCGGAACCAAAGCAAACAAACAAAACCTCCACCATATGAAAAGAATCGAACTCCCAATATGGAAGTGAGACCAGGTGCCCCGGAAGAGTAAGCATCCCCTGCTTGCATGCAACACCCGCTGCTTCAATTCGGTAGAACGTACGGTCACATCCGAGTTATTTGCATGCTGTCGATCCAGAAATTTTCTAAAAAATATCTCCTCTCATGTAGATGATTATGGATTTCAAAAAAAAAAAAAATATGTAAGACTGATAAAGTAAAAAAGATGCTGGAAAAGAATAACAAGAACACAAATGTTATTACATGTACATATTTTGTTTTTTATTAATTAAGTAAAAAGTATTTAATGATATTTAATGATGTATGGTGAAAAATCATTGAAATTATAATTCATCTGCGTCCTCACAATGGCTTTGCCATAATTCATATTAATTTTAATTCATTCTGTTTGTTTCACGCATTCTGATTGGTTCACAGGATTTCTACAAGCATGTATAACGACGATATACATGCCGCAAACCGACTCACTTGACATACTTCAAAATGTATTCCTACCTAAATTTGCAAGTTACAAGCTTTAGCGCACTTTTTGCGTATGACGTCATGCTTCCCTCTGTTCTTCGCTCCTGTGACGTCATACTGTGACGTAAAACTACAAGGTATGAGATTGTAAATGGCGTTCTCCACATGTAAACAACAGAACAAGTAAGTTTATTATTGAAAACACGTTGATTTTTCGCCATTGTAATAAATACGAAGCAGTTGTATTTCATATTTTGCAGCGCAATCATTTCAGTTGGTCGTTATTAGTCCTCCGTAGCAACGTCGCCTCTAAAGCAATAAATGAGACCTTCTGAGGGGTATAAAGAGTTAAAATATGTCACATAAATTAGAATAGGGATAAACGTACTGTGTTTTGTGGTTCCGACAGGTATATGTTGGATATACTGTTGGAAACATACGTTATACCGTCGGGGGCAAATCTGAGGGGGAGGAGGGGACAGGAATCCCCTGGATCAGCGCATGAAAATATCAAACAATACAAAATGACACTTCCACAATCATGCGACGAAACACATAAGAATGCTAAGACAAAGTGGACCACCTTACATATATGTGTTTACATATACTAGTTTACAGTTCAAGTATACCATTGAGGGAGTAAGCACGATTTATCATCACTGTGACGTCACTAGAGTCACGTGATGTAGCTCCGCCCCATTTCGAAGTTATTTCCCTAGGGAAATAGTCTTCCCAACTAACGCACCTTTTGCAGGGAAATAGTCTCATCAGGCGAATATCATCTTGTCAACCGGGTTCTTGGTACCTTGAATCCACGCCATAAAGCGAATGTCGCACACTGAAAACGCCTTTGCAAATTAATCTGCCCCCATTTATGTGTTCTCATTCATGTTTCAATGCATATGCTTTGTAAGGTGGTCCATGTGTGCCTTTGTTTGGAGGATTTTTTACGGTTGCAAATGGTTTTTGATTTCAGAATTCTGATTTTGGGTTTTCACCGCGTGGGATCGAAACGTATAGTGTTGAGATTCCTTATACAGTTTTATGGTATTTTTCATTTTCTAAGTTAGACATTACAAAACTGATTATCCGTTGCTGTAGGGCAATGCCTAATAAATCAATCAATATCGTCTAGGTATACATGTATGAAAAGATCATAGTTTGTGCAAACACTTTAATAGTATGTCGACGACAGAAACATTCTTGATCTCTCGACGAGTTTGCAAAACCTATAGACTTTTCGGATATATAAACGATATGGACTTACTTATAAGGCATTGCCCTACTGCAACATCTCCATCAGTTTTATGCAGTATCACAGAAATGATAAAAAAAACAACCGAAAACCTCCGTCATCACAACATCATACGTTTCGATCCCACGCGGTGGTTTTGAATTTGACATTTAATCATTCTAGAGCGGCTGTTAAGAAAAAATTATATCAGTACCATAGTGAACATTTTCTTTGTTTGGAACTAATATAGAAATATAATATTCGCACAGTTAAACTGGAGTCAGATTATCGTTTATCGAACAAATTCGTCATTATTCTATAACCTGAAATTGAAACATCTTATTGATAAGATAAATTTCTTTCTAAAAATGTAAAAATGGACCAAAAATACTTACTGATTTAATCACAGCGTAAATTCTTTCCTGGTTAGAACTGAATTCTGTCACTCCGTCCAAGTGATGAAACGTTGACAGGTTGCATTGTAATATCTTTTTATCAAAATTGATTGACGAACAATTCATTCTTATCTGACATTCCTTCATACATAATTGTAATTGAATTGTATCGAAATATTGAGATCTCTCAGCATTTAAAGACACACCATGAATTATCGTAAAATCAAGTTTATATGAACATACTGTATTCAATAAACAAGGGAAAAACAAAACTTCTATCATATTTGTCATTAACATCTTTACGTTACGTTATGTAAAGTCGCTGGATTTATCTTCAATATATACTTTACATGACATCCCTAACACATCTTTGTTCCAATTCTTTCAATTAGGAGGGCTGATTGATAGGTTGTGAATCTCGTATTTTATCAGACATTTTGCATTATCTTTCTTCATGGCAGTGACAGATCTGTGAACAGAAGCATTGTCCGGATGGAACAACACCCTTTTAATTAATGGGTATTTTCCTGTAACTGTGTCAGAAGTGAAGCATAGTATTTGCCATTGATTGTTTGGCCTTTCTGGAGATAATCTATCGGCAAAATACCTTCTGCAACCCAGAAAACCGAGGCTCACAACATATCAATCAGCCCTCGTAAGACTTGCAGGGTTTGAAAACAAACAAATTGTATAATGAAGACTTTTTGCATTTTTGAACTTTGATTATTCATGCAAACGCAGACAAATATCACAATAACTTTAACTGCTTTCTAATTACCGATTTAAAATTTTTAACTGTGAATGACGATACATTATTTCTAATTCTTATAATTAATAGTAGATGAGGTATGAAATTGCTTTTTCGCAATAGTTTTCTTGATCTTTGATGGATTCTCATAAAAGTAAGAAAAAAAAACTGGATGAACCATATTACCTTAAGATTTATAACTTAATTTTTGGATTCTGACTTTAAGCTTTGTGTGTTTGACTCTCATTTTCTGAAAAACATCATTGGATGAAACAGATCTACTCAATTACTTTGTAAGAATTTTCTCAAAATATGGAAAATACCGATCGGTATTTCAGGAAACTCTCTGAACTATTCAACCAAGAGCAACTGGTTGATTGTATTGCTTTGTCGAATTCATTTTGAATACCTTGTACAATGTATCATACTTTGAGAATATTTCTTTAAAGAATGATGTGAATGTGATGGCCTATATGAGCAACAAAGACCTGGTGTTGTATAACGAAAAACAAATGTGTTTTTCCCTGAGGGCATATGTAGCCAAGTTCGATCAACTTCGGTTGATCGTTTCTTCAACGCATTCGAAAATTGCTGTTATAAAAATTTCTTGAAATTTCCAAAATATTGGTACTGTAGCATCATACCCCAACCATCCTGTTACGTCTTTTGATACATTTTGGACATAATAACTCTTTGAACATATCATATTATTTAGATTGAGGATCACGGACGAGCGTAAAGTACCCGAAATGTGCATCATGCTGCAGATGTATCTGTTCTTAAATGATTCTATTGAAGCTGAAAACGTTTAAAATTGTACCACTTGGTGAGTGTCAATGGTTCCAATATACAGTTTTAGTTTTGTATTCGAAGAAATGGCCAGGGACGATTTTTTTATTTCTAATTGTGTTGAGACTTGAATTTTTTGTAGTAGGCACAGTTAATGAAAAACCATGGAATTTTGGGGTTTATATGAGTTTGGAAGGATGTAAAGAAGAGAACTGGACATCAATTTTAGCCATTGGTCCATATAGTAAACAACGATAGGAGACAAAGGCGAAGCGAGTACCCCGCGTCCTGGGCTCCTGATGCCGGTAGTGCCGGAGGGGTGTTTCGCACTCTTCCGGATATATCTGAAAATCCAGATGTTGAAAATTCAATTAATTTTTCATGATTAAAGCTACTGATGTTCTCTTTCAATTCAGTATTAAATGATGCAGATAATGTTTTGAGAACAATGCTGTATTGACCTCACTATTTGGGCTACTGCATCCATTGAACGCATGCGCTCGACTGCCATTTTCACATCGTTCGATACTGATTAACGATTAAACAGTAAATCTGGATGCAATGATTTTCACATGTTTTGTAGGTCTAGATGTATTGATTGTACTAAGGTCTGGTTCATAAAGTTATGTAAACTACTTTAAAAGTCTAATGACTTCAACTTTAGCATACTTTTTGCGCTTTCGGAACAGTGTGCGAAAACTGTATATTGGAACCAATGCTGGTGGACCAGGAGTCCCCGAAGGCACCAATTCGATCAACTTCGGTTGATCATTTCTTCGACGCATTCGAAAATTTCTGTTATCAAAATTTCTTGAAATTTCTAAAACATGGGTCCTGTAGCATCATATCCCACCAATCCTGTTACGCCTTTTGGTACATTTTTGGTAAAATTTACCAAAAGTACTAGTTTATGAAAGCGAAATCACCGACCGAAAAGTTTCTTGGTAATTTGTAAATTTCTACGATGAAAATCCAGAGCATAAGAACATGCCCTAGCGTACCGGATGAGCTGTGAAGTGTATGACGGTAATCTAGGAACATCACCGTCAAGCCAGAGGACATTTGCTATGTTGAATCCAAAATTATACCTTTTGTCATACACTCTTCTATGAATCTCTCCATTTACTATTCTGATCTCAAGGTCCAAAAATGGTGTTTCATTGTTTGTTAATAAATGTAATTCCATTGATCCAAAAGCCTGCTTAACATAATAATTTCTTGTGAAATCTGCTAATATAAAATATTATTAGAAAATATTTCCACAACAAATAATACAATCAACTTTAAAAACATTATGTTTATTTAAATATTTTGAAACTAAATACAAATTTTCAGACTAGTCAAAAGGGAGTTAGATCTATAATAGTTTGCATGTGTGTGGCGCATTAATAACAAATTAATATTAACATGCAGCGCCACCTACAATGAATTTCTATTTTACAAAAACTTCTATTAAAACACTGTGCAGTTGTATAGAATGATTTTAAAACGTTTTAACAACATTTAAGAATGAACAATTTGAAATATTTCCAAAAAATCATGTTTTATTGATATTTCTGGAACCATACAAAAACACGTTTTCTATAACATTTACTGAAATATTTTTGACATGCTTTTAAAACATGCTTGTGTTAACTGGGAAATGATTGTATATAATTCAATGGTAAATAAATATCTTTTATCAATTTGCTTATTCATTAACACTGAAGATCCGAAATGTAGGTATTTGTGCCATAGCTATCTAAAATGTACTTGTCAAACCGGCATTTAAGTTCGTAAAGACATATTTATATCCAACTTATGTACAATAGGGCATTTTTCCATGCCTGGTAAGGTATTTTCTGAAAGGTTATAATGGCCACTGCTCAGAAATAATAATTCTGGGGCCAAAAAAACAAGGGGAATAACTGATGAAGCATTTAAATTGTCTATTTTCTCTACATAAAATATGCAAAATAACAAAGTTGTAAAAGAGTTTTTAAGACCTGGGAGTCTTATATCTGTACTCAGGGCATCATTACCTTTCAGAAAAATATATAGTTAATAGTACCTTACCATTAATAGTACCTTACCATTAATAGTATCTTACCATTAATAGTACCTTACCATTAATAGTATCTTACCATTAATAGTACCTTACCATTAATAGTACCTTACCATTAATAGTACCTTACCATTAATAGTATCTTACCATTAATAGTACCTTACCATTAATAGTATCTTACCATTAATAGTATCTTACCATTAATAGTACCTTACCATTAATAGTATCTTACCATTAATAGTATCTTACCATTAATAGTACCTTACCATTAATAGTACCTTACCATTAATAGTATCTTACCATTAATAGTACCTTACCATTAATAGTATCTTACCATTAATAGTATCTTACCATTAACAGTATCTTACCATTAATAGTACCTTACCATTAATAGTACCTTACCATTAATAGTACCTTACCATTAATAGTATCTTACCATTAATAGTATCTTACCATTAACAGTATCTTACCATAAATAGTACCTTACCATCAATAGTACCATACCATTAATAGTACCTTACAATTAATAGTACCTTACCATTAATAGTACCTTACCATAAATAGTACCTTACCATAAATAGTACCTTACCATTAATAGTACCTTATTAGTACCTTACCACTAATAGTACCTTACCATTAATAGTACCTTACCATTAATAGTACCTTACAATTAATAGTACCTTACCATAAATAGTACCTTACCATTAATAGTACCTTACCATTAATAGTACCTTACCATTGATAGTGCCTTACCATAAATAGTACCTTACCATTAATAGTACCTTACCATTAATAGTGCCTTACCATTAATAGTACCTTACCATTAATAGTATCTTACCAATAATAGTATATTACCATTAATAGTACCTAACCATTAATAGTACTTTACCATTAATAGTACCTTACCATTAATAGTACCTTACCATTAATAGTACCTTACCATAAATAGTACCTTACCATTAATAGTACCTTACCAGGCATAAATTACTGTAAACGTGAACATTTTTGCGTGGGGGTAATTTTCGCGTTTTTCGCGAATCAAGGAACTTCGCTAAAATTCCCCCACACGAAAATATCCCCGCTGCATTCTAACAATGGAAGATACTTTTTTTATCGCAAATATTTCCCCCACGTGTAACTTCTTGATGTTATAATCGCGAAATTTTCATCCAGCGAAAATAACCACGTTTACAGTACCATACTTTACAATGGAGATGATAAAAAAGCTATGTAAATGACTCTATTGTACAATGGATGGAGTTTAGGATAACTGAGTGTGTATAGTCCCAGTAGGCGTCATCTCATTGATAAATCCGTACTCTGCAGCGGCAAAATATTGAGCTAGATCTATATACCATTTTACGCAAAATGATTAATCTTTCATATTCGAGGTACTGATGTAAAAACCCTGATAGATGTCGTCACTTGAAATTGTGTTAAATATTTGCAAGAGTTGTCGCTTCATCGTGTGTACATTTTTGTAGGCTTGCAATGATTCGAAGGGAACTTTTTGAAAGGGCTACATGACGCCGCTTTTAATTGATGCCTTATGTGCATAGAAAGGGAAATTTTTATAAAATTTTGTTTTAAAAAAATCCGTATTGTCATACCCTACTCCATAAATGCAACGTGTTTTGATATCCATTTACATAGTTGTTTTTTTTTTTTAGAGGAGGGGCCCCCCGGGGGGGGGGGCTACAATTTTGTTTGTTTGTTTGTTTTGTTAAATTATTTTAAAGTAAGACTTTTAATGCTTTTCGTCTCTACTTAAAAATCGCAGATTGTGTATACGGATAAGGAGGGCTATGTACAGCGCACATTATTCTGATAACCAATATTAGAAAACTTATTAATGGATGGCCCTCAAAGAATTGGTTCCCTCCATTTGTTTCATTAATTTACATTTGTATCTATATAATTGCTGTTTTATCATAGTTTTGTGTCCGCGATGCATCTCTCCTTATCCCCTGTTGTTTGTGAAATTCCCTAAATTTCACACTGGTCATGATGGAGAGACTGTGAGGACAGACGTACAGATCATGATGGACAGACATAATAGCCCCCCCCCCCCCCCCCCCCCCCCCCCCCCCATAATATATATGTGACAGTGATTTATTTTTATTCGGTAAATAAATCAATCAGAAAATAAATATTATTGCCACTTTCTTTGGTAGGAGGTTAAAATGTAAGGTTCTTTGTCTCAGGGTGTGCAGCCACTCGTAATGTTGAAGGAATTTACAACGATCGAAGTTAATTGGTACGAAAAAGAGAGCAAGACGAAACTGACGCAAATCTTTGCATTTCGCAGGCGGGCGTTACGAATGGGTGAAAAACGCCAGTCATCAAACCTTGATGTTTTGTCGTCTAAAACATACGTTTAATGGTTCATTTCTGGGCAGAATTTGTAATTGGCTACAAATCTACTGCTGTAAACAAAACGTTTCACACACTTCACTCAAACAGAGGAACTTCGGTGCAGAATCTAGGTCATATTATTATTATTCAGTTATTGTATAGCTTTGGTAACTTTATATTGTTGAATGAAGGAAATCAAGAATGTCGGCATGATGTCACACAAAGGTTCAATTAGAGATAAGCACAGAGAAGTTCAGAAAATAGTTGGGGGATAAACTCGGTGTTTAATTATCATAGACTGATAGACAGAGCCTAGTGTATGGAAATTGCTTTATATCTAGAATCTAACGTTTATATCAAGGATAAAACTACTTGAATTCATTTAAGGAACCATTGATGAATTAACTCTTTGCTCCTCAAACCCCAATATAAAACGGGATTTGAAGAAGGAACAAACGAAATCATGGATTTTTCATAGGGCACAGTGAAAAATCTAGAGGCCCATCCCCCTGTAAACACGGCGGAAAGGGGTAGGACCATGAGACCCCTAAATCGGCCCTCAATTTTTCTGTAGAATTAAATTTTATAAGAAATACTTGATACATGTATCTCTTATGATAACACATGAATGTTTTCCGCTTTTAATGAAAAGGTAAAGGTCACCAAACTAAGTGCCATTTGACTGTAATGACGTCATGAAGTAACGTCATTTTGACGTTATTGACAAAATATGGCAGAAATTGCTGGAAAATTTGTCTTGTATTGAAGAATTTGATGTGGCCGCATGCGTTAACTACAATGTAGGATAATACGTTTATGACAACAAGATATAATAAAAATCTGTTGCATATAAATTTTGCATCTTAGTTAATGCATGCGGCCATTGCTAATTCAATGGAAGTATGTAATTTTTGCAGCAATTTCAAGGAATATTGCCGATTTTGATGTTTTCAGAGGGCTAAAAACTATTGATAAACACCTTGTATACAAAAAATAGATTCTTTATTCAGTAGAGGACGTATATTATATATTACTATATAAGTGTCAAATCACAGTTAAAAATTCTATGAAGTTCAAAGTTCACAATTAAGGCCAATATCGGGCTTCGTGGCCCTACCCCTTTGGTTATGTGACCAGTCCGACATCAAGAATCTAGTAAGGCCTAAAATAAAATTTTGTTTGTTTGCCGTTAACCGACCGACCCACGAAAATTGCCGCGACTCGGAGAATTTTATTGCCATTTTCATTCTGATATTTTTTTTAGCTCACCTGAGCCATAGGCTCAAGTGAGCTATTGTCATAGTGTTGCGTCCGTCGTCGTCGTCCGTCGTCGTCGTAAACTTTTCACATTTTAAACTTCTTCTCCAGAACGGCCGAAGGGATTTTGATGAAACTTGGTAGGTTTGAAGTACTCATGGTCCCCTACAAGTGTTGTTGTTTTTCGTCCGGATCTGTCAACAGGTGGCGCCACCACAGCCAAAAGTAGGTCACGGGGGGTACCCTCCTTTGACAAACTTCTTCTTCAGAACCGAAGCATGTATCGACAAACCGAAAGCATCAGGATGATCTAGAGAGATGTCTTAAGAAGTGTTGTTATTTTTGGTTCCACTTCGAAGTCAAATTTTTGACGCGTTTTTGACGTCTTTTCGGACTTTGTCAGAAATGCACATTTTTGCACTATTTCTTTAAATAACTCAATAAGTGTATGATTTTACACACTCATTTACTACATATTTATCATATTTAACTTACTTAATGCTTTGATATGTATTTTATGCTTTAAATTTATTTTTTTGATTTTTTATGAATTTTTTTCTTATGTAAAAAGGAAAGGGGGGGGGGGGGGTTGATTTTCATACATTTTCTGCTTCTTTTCTATAACCACTCTTCAGATTGTCATGACAATTTGTAGGTATGAGGTACTCATGCATGGTACCCTACAAGTGAAAGAATTTTGTCAAGATATCCACTTTTGGATTTTTAAGGAATATTTTTTAAGATTGTACATAGGTATAATGTATGTTTTCCATGCCAAATGGACCCATGGGGAGTAGCTTCAAACCCCGGCGGGACCCCAACAATTTTTTTTTCCCTTTTTCAGTTTTTTTTCTCTTTTTATTTTTATATTTATCGCTAGAAATGAAACTGTGAAAGAATTTTGTCAAAATATCAACTTTTAGATTTTTAATGATTTTTTAAATAAGACAAGCTATAGCTAGTTTGGCTTTGTGTACTTATTTTCATACTTCGAATTAACTTGGCCACATACGCTATCAAATATACTCTGAATTTATTTTTAAGATGTTGACTTTTTGTGTCGCCTGCGAAGCACAGCGACACTTAGGGATCACTTTGTCCGTTGTTCGTCTGTCCGTCCATCCGTCCCTCTGTCTGTCTGTCAAACTTGGGTGTCACACCCCATAACTTTTGATTGGTAAGTGATAGGGCTTTGATATTTCACATGTGTATTCCTTGTGACAAGACCTTTATACACATATCATAATTTTTGACCTTGTGACCTTGACCTAGATATTTGACCTACTTTTCTAAAAATCTAATATTGGCTATAACTCTTGATTGATTAGTGATAGGGCTTTGATATTTCACATGTGTATTCCTTGTGATTAGACTTTTCTACACATATAATGTTTGACCTTGTGACCTTGATCTAGATATTTGACCTACTTTTCTAAAAATCTAATATTAGCTATATCTCTTGATTGGCAAGTGATAGGGCTTTGATATTTCACATGTGTAATCTTTGTGACAAGACCTTTCTACGCAAACCATATTTTTTGACCTCGTGACCTTGACCTAGATATTTGACCTACTTTTCAAAAAATCTAAGATTGGCTATATCTTTTGATTGGTAAGTGATAGGGCTTTGATATTTCACATGTGTATTTCTTGTGACAAGCCCTTTTTTTCACATACTATATTTTTTAACCTTATGACCTTGACCTAGATATTTGACCTACTTTAAAAAAAAACCAAGATTGGCTATATCTATTGATTGGCAAGTGATAGGGCTTTGATATTTCTCTTGTGTATTCCTTTTGACAATACCTTTCTACACATACCATAATTTTGACCCCATGACCTTGACCTAGATATTTGACCTACTTTTCAAAAAATTTAAGATTTGCTATATCTTTTGATTGGTAAGTGATAGAGCTTTGATATTTCATATGTGTATTCCTTCTTGTGACAAGGCCTTTCTACACATATCATAACTTTTGACCTCATGACCTTGACCTAGATATTTGACCTACTTTTCAAAAAATCTTAGATTGGCTATTTCTTTTGATTGCTGAGTGATAGGCTTTGATATTTCACATGTGCATTCCATGTGACAAGACCTTTCTTCACATACCATCATTTTTTACCTCGTGCACTTGCCCTATATATTTGACCTACTTTTCAACAAATCTATGATTTGCTATATCTTTTGAGTGGTAAGTGATAGGGCTTTGATATTTCACATTTGTATTCCTTATGAAAAGACCTTTCTAAACATTCCATAATTTTTAACCTAGTTACCTTGCCCTTGATATTTGACCTAATTTCAATAGAAAAAAAATCCGCTACGCAGGCGACACAAGCATTCCTTGGATTGCTTTTTTTGCATACATGCATATTTCAGAATAATTTCCCTATTTAATGCTTATTTTCTCTCTCTTATTTCTGTATCTATGGTAAACATAGTCGCCATATATCTTCTGTTACAGATTTGATTGGTTCAATACCTCCTTGCCCCTTTAGTAGGGGTAACTACAGGAAATAAAAAGGTGCACACTAAAAATTTTGACTGACTTGAAATGCCTGGAAGTCTGTAAAATTGGTCTTTTTTGATTGCGAATCTTTGGCACGCATAAAAATGTAAAGAAAAAGGGGGGGGGTCATGCATGTCCTTTTTTCGCAAATTTCACTTTTTTTACAGGAACTCTGCGTCCTCATCGAAAATGTTCCGAATTTTGCATATTTTCAAACCTATCTGTAGATTGCATAAAAGACAAGATCAAGTTCGAAGTTAAATTTATCACGACTATTGATTCAATATGCTAAAAATACATTTCCAAGCGCCGCATTTCAGCATATTTACCGAAAATAATTTGTCCAAGTGGCTTCACTGGGTCATGAGGTTTGATACACCGTACACTGCTGTTTGGAAAATAAATTGGCTCAATTTCTGCACAACTCACTTGAATTAATATTGTCCGCTAACAACTTGTCTGTGTTAATTGGATTAACACGATTTCGACTGTACGTTACATGTATTAAGATGAAATCAATACTATTCAAAAGCTCTCATTCATAGATTTCTGTATAATTTCATATGAATAAAGTCAAAACCGAAAAGTCTTTGTGTTTTATGCTTCCGGAATCAAAGATACGGGGGCATATAGTTTTTGGCCTGTCCGTCTGTCTGTTTGTCCGAAAAACTTTACATTGGGCATAACTTTTGAATGGAAGGTGATAGAGCTTTCATATTTCACATGTGTATTCCTTGTGACAATACCTGTCCATTGATACCAAAATTTTTGACCTTGTGACCTTGACCTTTGACCTACTTTTCAAAAACTTTAACATTGGGCATAACTTTTGAATGGTTAGTGATAGGGCTTTCATATTGTACATGTGTATTCTTTGTGACAAGATCTTTCCATTGATACCAAAATTACTCTGACCCTGACCTCTCACATACTTAACAGAAAATGGTGTTTATACCAACAAAGATGCCACCGCGGGGCATTCGTGTTTCACAAACACAGACTTTATTATTTTCTGGCATACTAGCTATTAATAATGAAAGGTTTGGTGTTCAATTTTAGATAAACTTAATTTATGAAATCATTTCATTGTTTTATTCTGTTTCTGTTGCACATTAATGTAGAATTTTACAAAATGATTTTATTTTTGATGTTGCATAATCGAACTATAATTGCTGGGCATATGACTTTGGATCGCATAATCCATCTTTTCAAATCAGTAAAAAAGTTGTTGTTTTGAAATGTGACTATTTTCTCTTGTTTGTACTTTTAAAGGTTGTCTGAAAAAAAAACTTGTCTGCATCCGGCAAAAATCTTGTTAGAAAGGTTGTGGGCTAAAATCCTGGTACTGGCACTATCAGTATTCAATGTCAGTATGTCAATTAGAGCGTGCATGGGTATCAGGTGAGCGTTGTGCCCCCTGGGGCTCTTGTTTTATTATTTCTTCCCGAGATTTTGGAATGTCCAGTTTGGATACAAGATTATTCAAAATTTTAAAAAACCCTTTAGATTTAACAGGGCGCAATTTCAGCGAAGAAACAGTTTAGTATTCATATGTCCATGTAAATGATGTTTGATAGTCGTATTTTATGTACATGTATGACCGCGAAAAATCAATAACTACTTACCACATTTCAATGACAAGAAATTAAATGCCCACAAGACAGATGGTCCTATTTAAATCATATTTAATTTTAACATGTGAAAAAGTTGATTTATATAACCGGTTCCGATCAACAACACAGGGCCTTTTAGACATAGTGAAATTGTGTTGGAGAGAAAAGAAACACAATTTCACTATGTCTAAAAGGCCCTGTGATCAACAATGGCAACGTATTATCTTTAGCCCCCCTCCCTCCCCATAACTAGCTCTTGTAACTGAAGTGGTTGCAACAAATGCAAAATGAAACTTCTTTTGGGGGATGCTAACACTGGACACTTCGATTGCGCTTAAAATAATATTTACTGCGTGTTTTTCTATAAGTTTTGGTAAAATGAGCAAGGAAATTCCGTGAGACTTCAGCGCCAGAGTGCACGATTTGCTTCAATGATCCGTAATTTTTTTTTGGGGGGGGTGTCTCCAAACTCCCCCACTTCATAATCGCAGAATAGCAGTTGAAATAGCTAGGTTTTCAGGATCTGTTCCTGAACGAATACATATATTGAAAAATTAGATATCGTGTGTTGAACCAAACGGACAATAATAATAATGACAACTCTCCCCTCGTTCAACTTCTAGTGGGTTTGTGCAATCACGTGGACACCTCTAGACAGTGGCGAGAGGATTTAACCTATTGATTTTCAAGGTCAGGAGTCAAAAGTCGGGATCACTATTGGTAATGATAAAACTCTGTGGACACTCTAAAGATCACAATTAACTTTGGAAATCAATATTCAACCTTTGCATTGACTTAATCATGTTCAGAGCCAGAGGACTATACCTACTGGGTCTCAAGGTCAGGGGTCAAAGTTCACATTAGGCAATAATAGATCAACTCTAGAGATTGTAATTTAATAAGTTGTTCATCAAACTTTGCATGTGAGTTGTCAATGGTGCAGGGGAGGGGACGCCGATTGGTTTTAAGGTTCACAATAGGCAATAATGCAGAACTATATGGTGTACTTTTGATGCTCTTCAAAATTCCATGTGAGTTGCCCATGGGTCAAGGACTATGTACGAGTACACCTTGTGATTTTCAAGGTCAGGGCTCAAAGGTCAAGGTCACAATGTACAGAAATAGATTAACCTTATCGACAGCCTTTAGATAACAAATGAATTTTAAAAAAAAAAGATAATAAAAATCTTCGATTACGGGGGCATAAAAAGAGCTTTCATTGACCATCAGTCTGTTGGATTCAGTAAGTTTAATTTCTTCCAACATGCAGACTGAAACAATGATACATGTATAGATTATGATTGATTGATTATGATTTTAAAAATGTCTCAACCCAATACATACAATGATGAATTTAAGGTCATGTCTACTTATATACCATAAAGTTTCTAGACTTCACAATGCCATGCTTCAGTATGCTATAATAAGCTTCCTTTAATTTTAATTCAAAGAACATTAAAAATAAGCAATATGCTTATATGTTGAATGTAGGAAATCTTGTGTGGCTAAGTATTTATAAAGATATTTTCGAATAAAATAAAATATTTTCCCTACCTACCTACCCATAGGTAAAAGGGTAGAGTCGGTTAACAGCAAACATAAAATATTTTATGTCTGGCCTAAAATGTGACTGAGAGTCTGAGTATTCAGTAAGAGAAATTGATAGGCTGTTGTGATTTTGGCCAATTTGGCATGAGGCCATTTTATAACATCATCGGAAACTCATGGCATCTTCTGCGTTCTACTATGTAAGATACCGTGAGACAGTCTATTGGGAAACACTCGTATTCCGAATTAATTCTAGCAGGGAATTTCAGCCAATCAGAGCGAGCATTACAAAATCCCTCTAACGCAAAAGAGCTGATACTATTTAAAGCGACTATTTCATTGGTTACAACATGTATATATAACCGTATGAAGCATTAAAACGAGAATCCCCTTACAATTGCGCCCACAGCCTATAATCGTAGGGCAATAGACTGTGGGTTTCAGACGATGTTTTATAATCACTATGCTGCTGTTGACAGTTGTCCCTTACCAGATCAGGTACAGGACCAATACTGGCAATAGTCAATATTGCAGTATACAAATGTAATAAAACCACTCTGTGCCAAATTTCTTAAAGTAATCGGTGGCTCTCTGTAATGTATCTGTAAAGCTTGGTCTCCGCATATAAACAGTCAAAAAGGTTATGGGAATCCAAGTCAGTTATTGATATCATCACTTTTATAATTAGCCAGGTTTTTAGCTCACCTGAGCGAAGCTCAAGTGAGCTATTGTCATAGCGCACCGTCCGGCATCTGTCGTCCGTCATCCGTCGTAAACTTTTCAACATTTTCTACTTCTTCTCCAGAACCACTGAACAGATTTTCATGAAACTTGGTAGGAATGAAGTACTCATGGTCCCCTACAAGTGTTGTTGTTTTTCGTCCGGATCCATCATAAGGTGGTGCCACCACAGGCAAAAGTAGGTCACAGGGGGCACCCTCCTTTGACAAACTTCTTCTTCAAAATGGAAGCACGTTTTTGACGTCTTTTTGGACTTTGTCAGAAATGCACATTTTTGCACTATTTCTTTAAATAACTCAATATGTGTATGATTTTACGCATTCATTTACTGCATAGTTATCATATTTAAGTTACTTAATGCTTTGATATGTATTTTATACTAAAATTTTAATTTTTTTATTTTTTATGAATTTTTAGCTCGCCGGGACGAATGTCCGGAGAGCTATTGTCATACCCCCGGTGTCGGCGTCTGCGTTGGCGTTGGCGTGCGCGTGCACAAAAACTTTAACCTTGCTTATAACTTTTAAACCAATACAGATTGGGCTTTCATATTTCACATGTGCATTCCTTGTGACAAGACCTTTCCATGGATACCAAAATTTTTGACCTTGTGACCTTGACCTTGGAGATTGACCTACTTTTGAAAAACTTTAACCTTGGCCATACTTTTTGAATGGTAAGTGATAGGGCTTTGATATTTCACATGTGTATTCCTTGTGACTAGACCTTTCCATGGATACCAAAATTTTTGACCTTGTGACCTTGACCTTGGAGATTGACCTACTTTTGAAAAACTTTAACCTTGGCCATATTTTTTGAATGGTAAGTGATAGGGCTTTGATATTTCACATGTGTATTCCTTGTGACAAGACCTTTTCATGGATACCAAAATTTTTGACCTTGTGACCTTGACCTTGGAGATTGACCTACTTTTGAAAAACTTTAACCTTGGCCATATTTTTTGAATGGTAAGTGATAGGGCTTTGATATTTCACATGTGTATTCCTTGTGACAAGACCTTTCCATGGATACCAAAATTTTTGACCTTGTGACCTTGACCTTGGAGATTGACCTACTTTTGAAAAACTTTAACCTTGGCCATATTTTTTGAATGGTAAGTGATAGGGCTTTGATATTTCACATGTGTATTCCTTGTGACAAGACCTTTCCATGGATACCAAAATTTTTGACCTTGTGACCTTGACCTTGGAGATTGACCTACTTTTGAAAAACTTTAACCTTGGCCATATTTTTTGAATGGTAAGTGATAGGGCTTTGATATTTTATATGTGTATTCCTTGTGACAAGACGTTTCCATGGATACCAAAATTTTTGACCTTGTGACCTTGACCTTGGAGGTGATTGACCTACTTTTGAAAAACTTTAACCTTGGCCATATTTTTTGATTGGTAAGTAATAGGGCTTTGATATTTCACATGTGCATTCCTTGTGATAAGACCTTTCATGCCGTACCATAAATTTTGACCTAGTGACCTTGACCTTGAAATTTTACCTACTTTTCAAAAACTTTAACTTGGGCCATATTTTTTGAATGGTAAGTGATAGGGCTTTGATATTTCACATGTGCATTCCTTGTGATAAGACCTTTCATGCCGTACCATAAATTTTGACCTAGTGACCTTGACCTTGAAATTTTACCTACTTTTCAAAAACTTTAACTTGTTAATCAGAGGAGTTATTTATTGTTGTTGTTGCAATTTACATATGGTTGCCACCGGCGAGCTATGTTGTCATTCTGACAAGTCTGGTTTTCTTATGTGTAAAGGAAAGGGGGGTTGATTTTCATACATATTCAACTTCTTCTCCAGAACTGCTGAACAGATTTTGATGAAACTTGGTAGAAATAAATAATTAATGGTTCCCTACAAGTGTTGTTGCTTTTCGTCAGGATCCATCAGCAGGTGGCGCCACCAGAGGCAAAAGTAGGTTACCGGGGGTACCCTCCTTTGACAAACTTCTTCTTCAGAATGGAAGCACGTATTGACAAACCGAAAGCATCAGGATGATCTAGAGAGAAGTATTAAGAAGTGTTGTTATTTTTGGTTGCACTCGGAAGTAAAATTTTTGACGCATTTTTTACGTCTTTTCGGACTTTGTCAGAAATGCACATTTTTGCACTATTTCTTTTAATAACTCAATATGTGTATGATTTTACTAGTGTTGTACATCGGAAGGCTTTTAGGAATCGATAATCGGAAAATAATCGGAAAGTGTAAAACGATTGATTATCGATTTAAATCGGAAAAACAATATTCCATGAAAAATAGAACATAAAAGACAGAAAATTTTATTTTGCGGCATAAAATTCAAATAGACTTTTCTGAAAACAAAATATAAAGCATTCAATTTCAAAGTGTCTGCCAGTTTACAGGTAAGACAACAAGTAGAGGTTTATGTGACATGTGAAAAGAGAAAAATAAATTCCTCAACGCAAAACACCTTCCTGTTAGCGACAATCGATTGTAAGAAATTGAAATCGATAATCTGAATCGAATGAGTTTTAGCGATCGATTGTCGGCGACAATTGGTTCATCACTAGATTTTACACATTCATTTACTGCACATTTTTCACATTTAAGTTACTAAATGATTTGATATGTATTTTATACTAAAATTTTAATTTTTTGATTTTTTATGAATTTTTTTCTTATGTGTAAAGGAAAGGGGGGTTGATTTTCATACATATTCAACTTCTTCTCCAGAACTGCTGAACAGATTTTTATGAGTATTTTTTCAATTATGAATAGATATGTTTACTGTGCACATGGACCCAAGGCTTGTGGGTTCAAGTTCTGTTACTTTTATCTATATCAGGAATTTGAACCCTGGTAACTTTAGTTTCGTATCAGAGGGGAAGAACTCTTACAGTTGGTACATGTATAATAGCAGAACTCATGTATGCAAGAGTTGTCTTTCTTTAATATTGATAAATGTTTTTGAGGTTTAAATTCTTGGATTATCGATTTATTTGAAAGTTATATATTTTAAATTATTAAATTAGTATGCAAAAGGAAACTAAATAATTTTAAAAAGATGAATAAGTATTTTCAAATTCATCTTGTGAAGACTTAGATATATTTATATATAACATTGAAATTAAAATATTGAGAGCAGCTCAAAATATTAATATAAAAACACAACTTTACATTTTCATCATGTAATAGGTGGTCTTGATCATATGTTATCAATAATGTAGTGAAAGGAAAGGGGGGGGGGCTGTAACATATTAGCAGGATTTTGCTATAGCTTCTGTATAATTGTCTCTCTCGGGTTACTTAGATTACTCAAGAAGAAGGGGGGGGGGTGATTTTCATACATATTCAACTTCATCTCCAGAACCGCTGAACAGATTTTCACGAAACTTGGTAGGAATGAAGTAATCATGGTCCTCTACAAGTATTGTTGTTTTTTGTCTGGATCTGTTAACAGGTGGCACCACCACAGGCAAAAATAGGTCATGGGAGGTACCCTCATTTGACAAACTTCTTCTTTAGAACGGAAGCACGTATCAACAAACCGATTAACCATCAAGATTATCTAGTGAGATGTCTTAAGAAGTGTTGTTAATTTTTGTTCCACTCTGAAGTCAGGTCTATTTCCTTTTAAAAACTTCTTTTTGTTTGATATGCTTAGTTTACGTAGTTTTCAGGTGAGCGATTGTGGTCCTCTTGGACCTCTTGTTTTTACAGCCCAACTGTCTTTCCCAATAACATCGGTCCGCTGGTCCTGACAGGCAAAATTATTTTCAAACTGGTACTTTCCTCTCCATAGTCCGTCCGAATGACCGATGCCTTCTGGCGAGTCTTTTCGTTATGTTATCAAATGTACCAGTGCAAGTTTTTATAATTTTCGGTCCCTCGTGAGAAATTGATCACTCTGTTGTAACCTTACCTCCTTCCACACAAAATGAGAAAAAACACTGGTATCTGTGTTCCAAGATTTTGTTTAAAGAACTGCTTATCAATGGGTAAGTGGCTGTCCAAAATTTACTTGCCCCACAAGGAAACTCGCCAAAAGGAGAATTTCAGTTTGAAATTAATTTTATAAGACAAATGCAAAATAGTCAGTTGACGCGAACATACATGTAGCAAAATATAAATTGTGTTAATACATGAACATGGGACGATTTGTCTTATTGCCTCACTGAGTGCACAGTTACGAACATAACAAGCGCAATGATGGACATTAGATAAATTATATATTATTTTGTCTGTAAAATTTTTTTTGATAAAGATAACACAGTCGGAAATTTGAAGAAAGAGTTTGTTTTATTGATAATAATATTTCACACCACTTCTTTGAGGAAGATTACTTTAAACATGATTAACATGTATAATTTGTTGTTTATCAGGTTGTCCTAGTTGTTTGAGAAATATGGCTCACTTCAATTTTGAGAACTTGGTGAATGAAGTGACACGAATGGATGGTGACATCAGTGCAGGACCAATGGCACGATGGGAGAGGAAGGCTTCCAAAGGAAAAATTGACAGATTGGATGGAGGTAAGAACTGTGAACTGTGACAGATTGGATGGAGGTAAGAACAGTGAACTGTGACAGATTGCATGGAGGTAAGAACAGTGAACTGTGACAGATTGGATGGAGGTAAGAACTGTGAACTGTGACAGATTGGATGGAGGTAAGACCTGTGAACTGTGACAGATTGCATGGAGGTAAGAACAGTGAACTGTGACAGATTGGATGGAGGTAAGAACTGTGAACTGTGACAGATTGCTTGGAGGTAAGAACTGTGAGTTGTGACAGATTGGATGGAGGTAAGAACTGTGAACTCTGACAGATTGCATGGAGGTAAGAACAGTGAACTGTGACAGATTGCATGGAGGTAAGAACTATGAACTGTGACAGATTGCATGGAGGTAAGAACTGTGAACTGTGACAGATTGGATGGAGGTAAGAACTGTGAACTGTGACAGATTGCATGGAGGTAAGAACAATGAACTGTGACAGATTGCATGGAGGTAAGAACTGTGAACTGTGACAGATTGCATGGAAGTAAGAACTATGACAGATTTGACAGAGGTAAGAATCTAAAGAAATTTGATGGAGGTGATTGGATGGTAGTGATTTTCAATCGGACAAATTTTACTGTTGATTATCGGGGCACTATTGAAAACTTAACTATCAATTGATTATCGGAACTATCAAATTTTGAAAAATCATGTTCAAAACTAGTGATATACCACTGAGGATGCGGCCTTTTTAACATACACAAACACTGCAAATGCAAAGAAATACAATTTCAAACCAAAATCAACAATTTAATTTGTTTTCTTTACTATTGTTATTTTTGTACACTTAGCTTGAACAAAGTTGAGGGGGGGTATACTGGATTTACCCTATGGGTCCGTCCGTCTGTAGATGAAAGCTTGTCATCGCAACTCCTCCCAAACCAATTGATGGATTTCAATGAAACTTAACACAATGAAAGATCATGATATGTAGATGTGCATGAAGAAAGGGTTGAAAAAGTTAGACCTGAGTTATGGCCCTTAAACTTAGATTTTTCATGCATTTTCAATATAAAACCTTGTCATCGCAACCAAATCATTTGATGAATTTCAGTGAAACTTTACACAGTGAAAGATCATGATATGTAGATGTGCATGAAGAAAGGGGATTGCCTTTGAAAAAGTTTGACCTGAGTTATGGCCCTTGGACTTAGATTTTTCATACATTAAATGATTTTCAATGTAAAACCTTGTCATCGCAACTCCTCCAAAACAATTTGATAGATTTCAATGAAACTTTACACAATGAAAGATCATAATATGTAGATGTGCATGAAGAAAGGGGATTGTAGCCAAAACTGTTATTCCATATAGTGACCTTAACTCTGAATGATTACTGTATATGTGAAAATATCCATTTGGAAATTTTTATGTCAGGTCGGGTCATAATATGGATCTGCTCAGAAGAAGTATTTGGGGGGGGGGGGGGGGGTATAATTCAGCCCTTAAGGGCAGTTTTCAATTTGATTACTTTTCACAAAAACAATTTTGGTTATAATAAATAACAATGAACACTCTATATCCACAAATTTTCAGTTACTCGGCCTTCATCAAGTGGAAAAGCACGAATATAAAAGAATTCTACGTAATATCCATAACTGCTGGTAAACAAAGCGAATGCAAATGCTTTGTTTACCAGCAGTTATGTTTATTACGTAGAATTCTTTTATAAATTATATTGGTGCTTTTCCACTTGATAAAGGCAGAGTGGCCGAAAATTTGTGGATGTAGAGTGTTCATTGTTATTTATTATATGAAACTTCCCTACGGAGGACTCTACTTCAATTTTGGTTATAGTTACCTTTAATCTCTGAGCAGCATTTGCTTGTCGATTTTAGTATTGATTACTGAAAATCGAATGGGTTTGAACGATCTCGACTATCGAAAGTCTGCGACTATCGTCACATCACTATTGGATGGAGGTAAGAATTGTGACAGATTGGACTGAGGTACATATAAGAACCAAAAGAGGTTGGATGGAGATAAAAATTGCGAGAGATTTGATGGAGTTAAGAATTGTGACAGATTAGACTGAAGTAAGTACCAAAACTAATTGGCTTGAGGTAAAAATTGTGACATACCGTATTTGATGGAGGTAAGAATTTTTACAGATTGGAAAGAGGTACATGTAAGAATTGTGACAGATTGGATGGAGGTAAGAAATGTGGCTGATTGGATGGAGTTAAGAATAGTGACTGATGGGACGGAGGTAAGAAATGTGACAGATTGGACAGAGGTAAGAATAGTGACAGATTGGATGGAGGTAAGAATAGTGACAGATTAGACAGAAGTAAAAATGTGACAGATTGGATGGAGGTAAGAATTTTGACAGATTGGACAGAGGTAAGAATTGTGACAGAATGGATGGAGGTAAGAAATGTGAGGGATTGGACGGAGGTAAGAATTGTGACAGATTGGATGGAGGTAAGAATTGTGACAGATTGGATGAAGATAAGAATAGTGACAGATTGGATGGAGGTAAGAATTGTGACAGATTGGATGAAGGTAAGAATAGTGACAGATTGGACGGAGGTAAGAATTGTGACAGAATGGATAGAGGTAAGAATTGTGACAGAATGGATAGAGGTAAGAATTGAGACAGATTGGATGGAGGTAAGAATTGTGACAGATTGGATGAAGGTAAGAATAGTGACAGATTGGATAGAGGTAAGAATTGTGACAGATTGGATGGAGGTAAGAATTGTGACAGATTGGATGGAGGTAAGAACTGTGACAGATTGGATGAAGGTAAGAATAGTGACAGATTGGATGGAGATAAGAATTGTGACAGATTGGATGGAGGTAAGAATTGTGACAGATTTGACACAGATAAGAATAGTGACAGATTTGATGGAGGTGAGAAGAGATTTAAATGTCAAAATTAATTATGATTTGATTGAATGTTATTTATTCTCAGTAGAAATTTTCATAAACTTTGAATTTTAGAGATTTTTATTGCACTATACCGGTATATTTGTAAAATTGAAAAACTGTTATAAGAAAAAATGTTCTTTTTAGCTTACCTCACGAAGTGAGAAAGGGCTAAGTATGCTATCACCCTGGCGTCGGCGTCTGCATCTGCACTAGTATGTTAAGAAGTTTCATTTCTTTATTATAGCTGCTAGGAAGTTCAAACTTGCACAGATGATGCTTTATTGCAAAGTGCCCTTGGATTCAGGGGTCCCCCAATTTTGACAGGATTTCTGTCAGTGGTCTATGACATCATGTCATTGTAGTTTAATGACATTTCAAAACAACAAATGCCCTTCATTTTAATTTTTGGCGCCAAATTTAAGAACAGATATTCAAACTTTATTCATATCTACAAACTTGATTAGATTAATTTCCTTTTTGATTAATTTGAGAAATATATGGGACCTAAGGGGTAAAGGCAAGGTCATATTAAGAGTGGAAAGTAGTGAAAGGAAGCTATGACGTTGCAGTGGAAGCCGTGTACATGTACCGGTATATTGGTACAATCATTACAAAGACAGTGTCATGTAGTGAATTCTAGATGCTAATGTCTACATGTATCGTTACAGCTACTCCCCTCTCTCCTCGAAACATAAAGTCAGCAAAGACACCCAAGACTGTCAAAACTCCGCTGTCTGCCAAGTTGAAGACAAAAACGCCCTCAAAAACTCCTGGAAAATCACAGCAATTAAAGATGAGAAGTAAAACACCCAGCAAGGATTCCATGGACAGGTTTGTATTTAGCATATTTAGCAAGCCGTGACAAATACCCGGGGAGCTTGTGTTGGTGTCAGCAGCCTTGTCTGTGTCAGTTGCATAGACAATACTTAACCTAGGCTTTATCTCATGATCTATAAAGTTAAGGCTTTGATATTTAGATTCCTCATGACCAAAGCTTTTATTTTGACCTAGTAACTTTGACATTGATCTTTGAACTACTTTTATAACAACTTTAACCTGGGCTGTATCACATGAACTACATGTACAAGGGCCAGAGCTTTTAAAAGTATTTCACATGTGGATACCTCATGGCCAGACTTTTCAATTTTAGCCTTGCATTTTGGCCTAGCAACCATGCATATGTCCTTGGAGTTTGACCAACTTCTCAAATGCTTTAAGATTGGCCATTTTTTTACACCCTGCAAACAAAGTCTGTACATTTGTCTGTCTGTCTTCAAGTATAAGTGATTGGGCTTTCACATTTCACAAACACATTCACCATAAAAGTACTAGAATTTGATACCAAGGCATTTTAACCAGTGACCTTGAGCTAAGGAGAAGAATTCTAAGTGTTTCAATGTTTTTGAGATCCTACGGTACAAACATATCTTTAAGTTGTTTTGCAAGCAAAATAAGAATGTAGCATTATGTCTCCCCCCCAACGGGGAGGAGACATATTGGTTTTGCCTTCGTCGTCCATCTGTCTGTCTGTCTGTCCGTCTGTCACACATCGTGTCCGGGCTATATCTCCTGAACCGTTTGCCCGATCACTTTCATATTTTAGTATGTTGTTGCTTATGACCCAAAGATTTCACATCACCTTGACCAAAGGTCATGTGACCAAGGTCAAGGTCACTTAGTGCATTTTTAATGAAATTATGCATACATTCCTGTCTGGGCTATATCTCTTGAACCGTTTGCCGGATCACTTTCATATTTTAGTATGTTGTTTTTTTTTTTTTTTTTTTTTTGTTTTTTTTGTTTTTTTTTTTTTTATTTTATTGAGTAATTTACAAAGCATAATTTGATATTTACAACATAAAAGACACATTCACACACTCATACACATTCATTCCACCAATGGATGATACTTATGATAAAACATCATTAAACATTTCCCACCTATCTTTAAACTTTAGTGTTTTCCCATTTTTTGCATATATACGTTTTTCCAAATCAAAGTAATATTTCAATGAAAACATAAACGAATTAATATTGATGGAACTGTTTTTAAGCTTTTGCGTAAAGATGAATTGCTTAGCTAGTAACAGTAAGAGATTGATACAGTCGTTGTGTTTTCTATATTGTTTCCCAAAGATTATCGTCTCTTTTTGAAGACCTAATGAGACGTCTGTGTGTCCTGTAATGAGTTCTGAGAAATCTTTCCAGAAATCCTGTACAATATTACAAGAATAAAACAGGTGTAATAAAGTTTCCTCATCAGCATTACAGAAAGAACACAATGTTGTGTCTTTTATTCTCATTCTGTGCAAAAGAATGTTAGTTGGAATTATGCGATGTAACAATCGGTACTGAAACCAACATAGTTTTGTATCTTTTGTGATACGGAAAGGTAAACTATTGATATAATCATGACAAACTTCTTCTTTATCAACATTCATATCTAAACACCACTTGTCTATGTACTCTTGTTTAGATTGAGATGAACACAGAAATATATCATAGACTGAAACATGTTTATCTTTATTCTTAATTATTATTTCTATGTACTCATTGTAATTAGGTAACATTATTTCAAAGCTGTCTGTTCGAAGACAGGGCCATTTTTCTAAAATGGCATTTTTTAAGCCATAGAAAAGAGTAAAAGGTGGATTGAAATCATATTTTTCACAAAATTCTTGATACGACATGAGCATACCACTATCACTAATTAAATGATAAATAGAGGTAATACCTTTGCTAATCCAAAGTCTATATGTAAAGACTTCTTGGCTGATTTTAACATTAGAATTATACCAAATTTCTTGATATATAAAGTTACTATCTTTGTCATTGTCATTTTTTCTGAAGAGAAGCATTCTAAATTCATAAAGAATATTAAGGATATCTTTCCAGAAGTCATTTTGTGTTAAGTTTACTAAAGTCTTCAAATAATCTGGGCCATATTTATAAATTTCATCTATTTCCTTTGATGATGATATTTTGAATAGATCATTCAGAACTGATTCTCTTGTCAGTAAACGTTTTATCCAGCTTAGTTTTAAAGATTTACTAAAGGCTTGAATATTAATCATTCTTAATCCACCTTTCTCATACTTAAGGAACATCTGTTTTCTTGATATTCTATCATTTTTATTATTCCACAAAAATTTAAAAAGATTTCTTTCGAGCTCTTTTAAAGTAGAACTGTCTGGATTTGGAAGGGTTATAAATAAGTGAGTTAGACGAGATATAAGTATTGTTTTAATAACTATAATTTTTCCAATTGGACTTAGAATTCTTTTTGACCAACTCGAACTTAGTCTCTTTATTTCTAAGAGTTTTTCTTGATAATTAAGTTCAACCATTTCATGAAGTTTTATACTGAAAATGATGCCTAGAAAAGCAAAAGGTTCATCTGACCATACAAGAGGAGTGTTAGTGCATAATTTAATGTTGCTATGTTTCTTTGAGCCTAACCAAACACACCTGCATTTGTCAATATTTGGTTTGAGACCTGAAAATTTTGCAAATTGTTCTAATAAGGAAAGTGAATGTTTCAGTGAGTTTTGTGTACCATCTAAGAATAGACCAGTGTCATCAGCATATTGACTTATCTTAATTTCTTTGTTATTAATCGTTATGCCTTTAATTTCCTTATGCTCTCGAAAAAGTATACCTAGTATTTCAACACATAGTATAAAAATATAAGGGGAAATAGGATCACCTTGTCTGCAGCCTCTGCCAATTGTAAAGAAAGGAGAAGAAACACCGTGTTGAATTGTACACAGCCTAAATTTGTTGTTCAGACAATTAATATACTTTATGAAATTGGGACCAAACTTAAAGAATTTCAATACTTGATTCATAAATCTCCAGGATATAGAGTCAAAGGCTTTTTCAAAATCAATCATGACGAAAAGACCTTCTCTGTTTTGATTTTCCAATTCGTTCATGACATCATAGAGGACTCTTGTGTTCTCTCCAATGTATCTGTTTTTAATGAAACCAGTTTGGTTTTCATTTATAAGATATGGAAGGACCTTTTTCATTCTTGATGCAAGACAATGTGAGATTATCTTGTATGTTATATTCAATAGAGATATTGGTCGCCAATTCTTAAGATATTCTCGTGATTTATTTCCCTTTGGAAGGATTGAGATAATCCCCATTCTTTGGGTTATTGATAGTTCTTCCCTTTGAAAGCCCTCTATGACTGATCTATAAAGTAAATGTTTTAAGTCAAGCCAGAAAAATTTGAAAAACTCTGCTGTGTAGCCATCAGGTCCTGGACTTTTATCTCTTTTTAAACATTTAACAGCTTGTGAAACTTCTTCAATGGATATTGGCTTTTCTAAATCTATGTTGTCTTGATTAGTGATTTTATTCACGTTACTGTTACGTAGAAGATTCTCTATATTTACTGATTCTAACGAGTCATCTCTACATTGGTAAAGTGATTCATAAAATCTTTTAATTTCATTTAGAATCTCCTTCTGTTCGGTAACAACAGAGCCATCTGGTTTTGTTAACTTCACCATATTTTTGTTAATAAAGTTTCTTTTTTCCAAAGACAAAAAGTATTTGGTAGGCTTTTCACCTTGTTCTATCCATTTGCATCTACTTCTAATAATCATAGAATCTAGTTCCTTCTTCCTAATTCTTTCTAATTTTTGTTCAAGTTCTTCCAATCTTTCTTGGATGTTACTCTGGATATTTTCGTTTCTGTCTATCATTTCATGTATTTGTTTTATATCATGTTCCAATTCAGACTTTTCGCGCGACCTTCGTCTTTTTTCCTTTGCTGCATATGGTATCGTCATGGATCTTATTTTCATAAGAAGCGTTTCGAAGAAAAGCTGGTCACTTATACTAAATTGCAACTCTGCATTATCAATCTGATCGAGGTTCCCGAAGTTGTACACTGGTAGAGCGTATTCATATTTCGTATGGCGAATTACATTTTTTACCTTCTCCACATATAATTTATCATACAATAGCGAATTGTTAAATTTCCAAAAACCTTTTCCATTTATAAAGTTCGAAATTTTAATTTCTAGTGTGATTATAGAGTGATCTGTGCGGTATCCCGGTTCAATATCAGTTCTGTCCAACATTGTTAAAAGGGGCGTAGATATAAGGAAAAAATCGAGCCTAGCTCGTTTAGTTGGATTTTTACGGGACCATGTGTATCTCTTTAATATTGGGTTTTGTATCCTCCAGGGATCACAGATTGATAATTCATTACACATTGACTTTACTTCGTCTGAGGCCTTTACATTATTTTGTCTCGTGTAATTATGGCAATCTTTGTCGTAATCCAAGACTAGATTAAAATCTCCACACATAATACAATGTTCATAATCACTATCTTTTATTTTTTCCTTAATTTCTTTATAAAAATTAGGAGAATCTAGATTTGGACCGTACAAATTAACAATTAAGAGGGAATATTTGTTTTCCACAGTTATGTTAAGAATAATGTAGTTTCCACTCTGATCTTTTATACAGTCGACCACTTTGTATTCGAAATTATTATTAAGCAATATCGTAACCCCCCTTGAGTCACTAGACCCATAACTCGAGAATACTTCGTAGCCCCATTGCATACGGATAACTTTTTCCGATTTATTTGTGAAGTGGGTATCTTGTAAGCAGTAAATAGAAGCCTTTTTATCACGTAAAAATCGGAAGACATCCTTTCTCTTTTTCTGGTCCCCTAATCCTCTACAATTGACAGAAACAACTTTCAGTTTATCTGTAGGCATAAGGCAATTTTGTGTATTGATATTCCATTGGCGTTCCATTCATACCACATTCATACATCGACAATAAGTAAAGTAAAAAGGATTCACAAACATACATAATTAAAATTAAAAAAGGAAAAAAAAGGAGTAATCAAAGTCTTACAACCTATCTCCAGCAGAAGTTACAGATTACAGAGCTTAAGATATATAAGAACTTTCTTAAAGTTAAACTGACATTGCTATTTTACTGTTGATATCGTCAAAGATATCAAAGCGAATTCTTTTGTTTCCATGTTGACCGTACACGTAGCTATTGAAGTACCAAGCGCCTGATATTTTATCGTGATTCTTGAGTCTCGTAATGAGTTCTGTGTTCATCTTGGTGACATCATCTACTAGCCTTATTCCCCCGCCTGCTTCCTTTATCATTCTTCTTTTCCGCATGACTTTTGACTTGGCGTCGGTGTTCCGAAATTTGATTAAAATTGGACGATGGTCTTCCCTTCTCCCTGGGATTCTATGCACTGCAGTAATTTCGTTGTCCTCGACTTCTATTCCGCCCTTTTCTAAAAAAACTTTCTTGACGACTTCTTTTGTGTTTTCTGATCTCTCTTCTTTTAATCCAATTATTTTGATGTTAGTTTTTCTGGAATACTGCTCGTTGTGGTTGCTTTGGATCAGTGCTTTCGTTATCTTACCCTCGTTTTCTTTGACTCTCTGTTTCCAGGCGGCATTCTCGTGTTCACATCTGTTCAGTTTAGTCAACAGATTTTCGTTCTCCAGATTTATTGCTTGAATTTTCTCTTTGAGATTTTGAATTTCGTTATTGTATGAGGACTGAAATTGTTGAACTCGGGTTTTCACCTCTTCTTCGATGTCCTTCTTACACTCATTTACAAAAGTCTTAACGATCTGATTGATTAAGAGTTCGATCTCATCTCTCTTAACTGTTTGGTCTAGCCTTTCTTTAACATCTCGGAGATCTTGTCTAATGAGAGCGAGGATATCGTTTTCTTTATCTTTGTCGCTGCTTACTGTTTGAGAAGATTTTCTAGTGTTCATTTTTACGGGGGCTTTAAAGAATGTATCAATAGATTTTCTCTTATCTGGATTCATCAATTGAATATGTACAGTACCTTATTTCGAAAGCTCAAAGTGTCGGGAAGTTTCACTTCTTGTTCATTCCTTGTCTCCGTGCATCAACATTTTATTCTTATTTTGTAATCCGTAATCACTGCCTCGGTGTTTCTTTTACATATTTCCTTTATCCCGGTGTGAGTCAAATAGCAGTTTAATTTGTTTTTTCCACACTTCTTTTGTCCAAATCGGCCTAAATAATCTAAAAAATTCTTTGTTTACTCGCTCGTAAAAAATATACGTCCATGGCGTTACTGTGACGTAACAGATCCCGTTTTAGTATGTTGTTGCTTATGACCCGAAGGTTTCACATCACCTTGACCCAAGGTCATGTGACCAAGGTCAAGGTCACTTAGTGCATTTTTAAAGAAATTATGAATACATTCCTGTCTGGGCTATATCTCTTGAACCGTTTACCGGATCACTTTCATATTTTAGTATGTTGTTGCTTATGACCCAAAGATTTCACATCACCTTGACCAAAGGTCATGTGACCAAGGTCAAGGTCACTTAGTCAATTTTTAATGAAATTATGCATACATTCCTGTCTGGGCTAGATCTCTTGAACCGTTTGCTGGATCACTTTCATATTTTAGTATGTTGTTGCTTATGACCCGAAGGTTTCACATCACCTTGACCCAAGGTCATGTGACCAAGGGAAGGTCACTTAGTGCATTTTTAATGAAATTATGCATACATTCATGTCCAGGTCATGTGACCAAAGTCAATTTCACTAAATATGAAATTGTATATGCTAATCATGTTTGGGCTTTACCTCAAACAATATAATGAATCACTTTCATGTTTTAGTATGATGTTGCCCATGACTCAAAGGTTTCACATCATCTTGGCCCAAGGTCAAAGTAACTTAGAGGGAGGGGGGAGACATCTGTTTTTTTCTGAAAAACATTTGATTTAATTCAATTTGTGATGGGTTTTTTTTTTATCACTGATCTTTTAAGCTGCCATGAAATTTTTAATTTTTCTTTTAGATTCATTCCTAACAGATCCACAACTGATATAGATTTGGGCTATTACAACGTGATGTCAAAAGAAAACGTAGAGGAAGAAGAAGAGAGTGAAGAACAGGGGGCATCTCAAAGTTATAAAGAGCACCTGGATATGGCACTTTCCAAGGGACAAAATCCAAATAATGCAAAAATCCTGAGTTACCAAGACAAAGCACCGGTTGCTAAAGATGGTACGAGAATAATTTAACTCAAATTTTATATACTATGATACTGCATGTTAGAAATGGCAGAATACGGTATTGTATTTGTATGTCTGTTTGTCTTTTAATCTTTTAATTGCCTTTAAAAAAGTTTAACCTTGTCATTAACTTTTTTGACGATCAGTGATAAGGTTGTTGTGTTCCACATGTCCAATCCTCGTGACGAGAGACTTAAGGTTTGACCTTCGTGACCTTTACCTTGCTCAGGGTACAAATTCACCTAATAATGAAAAAAACTATCAACAAGGCAAACATGTCAAGTTTATCAAAGAAGTTGTCAAAATTTTGTGAAATCTTATGTTTTATTATTCCTCCATTTATTAGTAAAGATAGATTATTGAAAATATGATGGGGGGGGGGGGGGGAGAGGAAATATGATTGGGGGGGCTGATTTTCTACAAAAACCTCAACTTCGGTTGCATTGTCTAATTTTTTAGGATTCAACAACAAAATGAAGGTGCTTTATACAGGAAGTAAGTCTGCGGTCCCTAAAGGTGTATCCACACGACAGATACCTCAACAACCAGAGAGAATCCTTGATGCACCGGATCTGTTAGATGACTACTGTAAGTTCTTATGGTCATAGTACACCAAGTGTGGATGACTGCAGGTGATCAGTTCTTTTTTGTGTTTGATTAATTCATTTCACAAGTTCCCTCTTCTTTATTGGTAAATGGATAGAAGAATTTACACACTTGGATGATCTAATAAGGACTACAAAGACAAAACAATGTACTACCCGGTAGTTCTGGCCTATAAATTCAGATCATACGTAGTACTGATGTGCTCTGAAAGCGTGATGCACAGTTATTCCATCCTAGCTTATAATGTCAGATCTACCTAAGCGTGGAACTCTCATCAATTTACCAACACTGGAAAAGAGCTTAACAAGATGTAATTTTTAGCTCGACTGCACTTTAGTGCAAAAGAGCTATTGCAATACCCCCGGCGTCCGCGTCCGCGTCCGCGTCGGCGTCGGCGTCGGCGTCGTCCCAACTAGATGATAAGGTAAATGTTAAGATTACACATTTACCTTTCCTATATTCATATTCTGTTGGTTTTTTTTGTTGCAAATGTTTAATTATACATCATTTAATATATCCAGATGAGGATATAGCCCCGGGGGTTGGGATTTTTAAAATTATTTCAAATGATAAGGCAAATGTTGAGATGATAAGGTAAATGTTAAGATAGCAATAAAGTCTTTAAAAGCCAATATTGAGCAATGTATAAGTGCTACATGTACCAAACTTACATATTTGATGTATCTTTGATCAAACTTTCAAAAAATGACCTTGACCTACTTTTTTCCGCTTGAATGATTTTGCCTTTAAAAGCCAATATTGAGCAAAGTATAAGTGCTACATGTACCAAACTTACATATTTGATGTATCTTTGATCAAACTTTCAAAAAATGACCTTGACCTACTTTTTTCCGCTTGAATGATTTTGCCTTTAAAAGCCAATATTGAGCAAAGTATTAGTGCTACATGTACCAAACTTGCATATTGGATGTATCTTTGATCAAACTTTCATAAAATGACCTTGACCTACTTTTTTCCGCTTGAATGATTTTGCCTTTAAAAGCCAATATTGAGCAAAGTATAAGTGCTACATGTACCAAACTTACATATTTGATGTATCTTTGATCAAACTTTCAAAAAATGACCTTGACCTACTTTTTTCCGCTTGAATGATTTTGCCTTTAAAAGCCAATATTGAGCAAAGTATTAGTGCTACATGTACCAAACTTGCATATTGGATGTATCTTTGATCAAACTTTCATAAAATGACCTTGACCTACTTTTTTCCGCTTGAATGATTTTGCCTTTAAAAGCCAATATTGAGCAAAGTATAAGTGCTACATGTACCGAACTTGCATATTGGATGTATCTTTGATCAAACTTTCACAAAATGACCTTGACCTACTTTTTCCGCTTGAGTGATTTTGCCTTATAAGGCCAATATTGAGCAAAGTATAAGTGCTACATGCACCAGACTTGCATATTGGATGCATCTTGGGTTAGACTATTGAAATATGACCTTGACCTACTTTTTCCGCTTCAGTGATTTTGCTTTAAATTGGCAATATTGAGCTAACTATAAGTGCTACATGCACCAGACTTGCATATTGGATGCATCTTGGGTTTGACTTTTGAAATCTGACCTTGACCTACTTTTTCTGCTTCAGTGATTTATGATGTGATATATGTTGTTGCCTGAGAAAGGGAGTTTAAATAAATTGGCTGTCATGAGAGATATTATGCTATGCAGTCGAGCATTAGGTGACTCTGGCAACTATTTTATATTATTTACATGTACCAGCTATTGTTGTCCACACTTCCAGTATTTTGACTATAAATGATTTTCTATTTCATACAATGAAAGTGTGATTTTAAAGTCTCAGTCTTAGAGAAGAGGTTTAAATAACACATCATGTTTCAAGAATACCAAAAAGGATATCCCCAGAAACATCATTTGAGATCCTTTTTACCACATGATGTAGATGGATCTGCCTACTTTCACGATTTTGGCATATTTTTTACGATTTTTTTCTACCTTTTATTACGTCCTACGCTTTTGCTATTCAATTTTAGGCCTACCGGTAAAACTTTTGGGCAAAATGACATTTTCGATTTTTTGAGCGCTTGTTTGAACAGCTGTCTTCCATATCATATAGGCAAGCACATAAAATTTGTAACAATTGTCAAAGCGGACAAAATTGCACGAGTGGCTGATATTATGCTTTAGTCCCCAAAATGACACTTTATGCTTACTCCACCGGGGCACCTGATCCCACCTCTAGCTTTCTAGGGGTGCCTCAATGCTCAATTTTGTGCTCTATTGCGAGTGCTTTTGAAATTATTGTCAGGATCTTCTTTAACTCATTTCATTAACAAAATATAACACTTATCATGCTTATGGTGAGAAACAGGTAGGCAGGTCTCAGTAGTATTTGAAGATAATGTCAAAACTGCAAAACAAAATTGACTTCATTTTCTACAAAATACGTATCAAGTTATCAACATCTATCAACCTTGATGATCAAAATTTTTTTTAAGCTAATATTTTAACTCCTCAGATTTGAACTTACTGCACTGGTCAGCTGAGAACCTTCTAGCTGTAGCTTTGGGAGGAGCCGTGTATATATGGAATGCAGCTAGCGGAACCATAGCGCAGCTTTTGGAGTTTCAGGACGATGACACCTACATCTCATCTCTTGCCTGGCTTAATGACCAATCCTCTAACATACTGGCTGTAGGCAACAGTACTGGAACAGTGCAGGTATGTACTAAATGTGTACCAAATGTCCTTGCTTAATGACCAAATAGTCACCAATCCTCTAACATACTGGATGTAGGCAACAGTACTGGAACAGTGCAGGTATGTACTAAATGTGTACCAAATGTCCTTGCTTAATGACCAATCCTCTAACATACTGGCTGTAGGCAACAGTACTGGAACAGTGCAGGTATGTACTCAATGTGTACCAAATGTCCTTGCTTAATGACCAATCCTCTAACATACTGGCTGTAGGCATCAGTACTGGAATAGTGCAGGTATGTACTAAATGTGTACCAAATGTCCTTGCTTAATGACCAATCCTCTAACATACTGGCTGTAGGCAACAGTACTGGAACAGTACAGGTATGTACTAAATGTGTACCAAATGTCCTTGCTTAATGACCAATCCTCTAACATACTGGCTGTAGGCATCAGTACTGGAATAGTGCAGGTATGTACTAAATGTGTACCAAATGTCCTTGCTTAATGACCAATCCTCTAACATACTGGCTGTAGGCAACAGTACTGGAACAGTGCAGGTATGTACTCAATGTGTGCCAAATGTCCTTGCTTAATGACCAATCCTCTAACATTCTGGCTGTAGGCAACAGTACTGGAACAGTGCAGGTGTGTACTAAATGTGTACCAAAATGTCCTGGCTAATAACAAATCCTCTAACATACTGGATGTAGGCAACAGTATTGGAAATGTGCAGGTATGTACTAAATGTATACCAAATTTCCTGGCTTAATGACCAATCCTCTAACATACTGGCTGTAGGCAACAGTACTGGAAGAGTGCAGGTATGTACAAAATGTGTACCAAATGTCCTTGCTTAATGACTAATCCTCTAACATACTGGCTGTAGGCAACAGTACTGGAACAGTGCAGGTATGTACTAAATGTGTACCAAATGTCCTGGCTAATAACAAATCCTCTAACATACTGGATGTAGGCAACAGTATTGGAAATGTGCAGGTATGTACTAAATGTATACCAAATGTCCTGGCTTAATGACCAATCCTCTAACATACTGGCTGTAGGCACCAGAACTGGAATAGTGCAGGTATGTACTAAATGTGTACCAAATGTCCTGGCTAATAACAAATCCTCTAACATACTGGACGTAGGCAACAGTACTGGAACAGTGCAGGTATGTACTAAATGTGTACCAAATGTCCTTGCTTAATGACCAATCCTCTAACATTCTGGCTGTAGGCAACAGTACTGGAACAGTGCAGGTGTGTACTAAATGTGTACCAAATGTTCTGGCTAATAACAAATCCTCTAACATACTGGATGTAGGCAACAGTATTGGAAATGTGCAGGTATGTACTAAATGTATACCAAATGTCCTGGCTTAATGACCAATCCTCTAACATACTGGCTGTAGGCACCAGAACTGGAACAGTGCAGGTATGTACTAAATGTGTACCAAATGTCCTTGCTTAATGACCAATCAGTATCTCTAACAAATGAATAGACTCGCATACATATATTACTTGAACGTTGAGCGTTTTGATATCGTATATATCTGTTCTTAAATGATGCTATTGAATTTGAAGACGTTTAACATGCAATTGTGAAAAATGATTTAGATTTGTAACAATATCAAAGAGTGGAAAACACAATGTCTTTATTAAAGTTACAGTCAACAGGGATTAATCTACCTCTGCGTCCTGCGTCTCTGACGCATAAAAATCGCCCAGGACCCATTGATTTCCAATCGCTGCGTCCAACTGAACGCATAGTTCACTTTCATATCGTGCGTCCGCTTTAGTTCAAGTTAAAACAAAATTTTCAAAATCGTGAAAGTGTATTAGCTGTATAATCTGTAGATTTCATATGTTTATAATCGATCTGATCTATTTTGACGCAAAATTTTTTCAATATACTCGTATTAAAAATTCATATGCAGTCTAATGCGAGTAACTTCTTATCATTTGGATTCAGATGTAGTATATACAATATATTCATGAAAAATTATTTCATGGTAAAACTTTGCAAGACATTATGAACCAATTAATTCACACCTAAATACCGTCTTTGTATACCGCATATAATTGGTTTGTTTGGATAAAGTTTACGAAGCCTCACTTGCGTAAATAAAGCAACAATCACTTAATTTGGCAAAGACTATTATGTTGGAAGTTTTATTTTTAATTTACCTTTTTTGTAGAAAATAACGATCTCACGGACATAAAATGCCGCAAACGAGTCATCTCACTTGTAATAGCGAACTTAGGATGCCGCGAAAAAAGAGGGTTTACAATGCTGGGGACGCATTAATTTCTGCTGGGACCCATTATTTTGGCTCAGGACCCATTGGCCAAATTTCATCGGGTCCAGAGGACCTATGCAGATCAAATTGTAGATTAATCCTTGAGTCAATTTTGTTATTTTACGCTTTACTTCCCTAAATTACACATTCTTGAGGAAAATATTACACTTTTGCAAAGAAATAGGTAGGTAGGTCTGACTATGTTATCAAAAGGTACAATTCACACCTATTTGCTGACATTCACTTATTGTCCATTTGTAGAAGTCTGAGAAACTTTTACTCTTGTCTACTGGCCATTTTTAACAATTTCCCAGGTCTTTTCTACTACTGGGGACCATGGATTGGCAATACTTTAATGTACATGTATATATATACAGCATATGCCTTTTGTGTTCCAGTACTGTTGCATATGCCTGTTGTATTCTAGTACTGTTGCATATGCCTGTTGTGTTCTAGTACTGTTGCATATGCCTGTTGTGCTCCAGTACTGTTGCATATGTCTGTTATGTTCCAGTACTGTTGCATATGCCTGTTGTGTTCCAGTAATGTTGCGTATGCCTGTTGTGTTCCAGTACTGTTGCATATGCCTGTTGTGTTCCAGTACTGTTGCGTATGCATGTTGTGTTCCAATACTGTTTCGTATGCCTGTTGTGTTCCAGTACTATTGCATATGCCTGTTGTGTTCTACTTCTAGTACTGTTGCATATGCCTGTTGTGTTCTAGTACTGTTGCATATGCCTGTTGTGTTCCAGTACTGTTGTTTATGCATGTTGTGTTCCAGTACTGTTGCATATGCCTGTTGTGTTCCAGTACTGTTGCATATGCCTGTTGTGTTCCGGTACTGTTGCATATGCCTGTTGTGTTCCAGTACTGTTTCAAATGCCTGTTGTGTTCCAGTACTGTTGCATATGCCTGTCCTGTTCCAGTACTGTTGCATATGCCTGTCCTGTTCCACTACTGTTGCATATGCCTGTCCTGTTCCAGTACTGTTGCATATGCCTGTCCTGTTCCAGTACTGTTGCATTTGCCTGTTGTGTTCCGGTACTGTTGCATTTAAAGTATTATCTACGGTATCCCAGTTATTTCAAAATGCTGATAAATGTACTGCCAAGAAATAACATTGTGTGATTCCAGAATTATACTGGACAAAAGTATCAAGTTCATACTAACATGTACATGTATGTCTTGATATTATTTGTAAAAATTGTCATTATATACATGTATATGAAACTTGACACACAGAAAGATCTGAATTCTTACACAGGTAACAGATGATTAAAGTTTATTACATCTACTTCATGTATTCAGATTGTCTTTGAATATAGCATGTTGTCTAATAATCATTATGCATATTTGATATGTATACATGTAGCTTTGGGAAGTACAGAATGAGAAGTTATTAAAAACAAATTCTAAAATCTCACACTGATAACAAATGATTGAAGTTTATGATATGTATAATTAGACTTTTAAATGAAGCTTGTTGTTTTATAATCATGATCAATACATGTATTATTTTGATATGTAGCTTTGGGACGTACAGAATGAGAAGTTATTACGGAACATGGGTGGTCATGCTGCCAGAATAGGATCACTCAGCTGGAACTCTCACATATGCTCAAGGTAAAGACGGAATATGAAACTCTGTCATTTTAGCAATGAAAAGATGGTTCATCATAGTCTGAAAATAGTTGGTTACCTTTAAAATACCAATTCTGACTTGTATCCTCTGCTATCTAGGCTGCCAAAAAATAATAACTTTGAGTAAAGGAATAGTGAAATCTCTATCGTTTACATACATGTAAATGTCACATTTTTAAAGTGTCAAAGTATTTGACATGAAATTTGTCGAGATAAAATTCAATTGTAGTGACGCTTTAGAGGTTAGTAAGAGCAGCCGATAGTTTATAATTCGGTTGATGAATTAGAATTTCCATAAATTCTAACATTAGCTTCATACATGTATTATGTAGTGGATCACGATCAGGTGCCGTACATCACCATGACGTACGAGTGGCTAACCACCATGTGGGCTCCTTACTCAACCATTCTCAGGAGGTGTGTGGCTTGGCCTGGAGTCCAGACGGAAGACATCTAGCCAGCGGAGGAAACGACAATGTACTAAATATCTGGGACGCATCACTCAGTCTGGAGAACGTCCAACCTGTATATACCTTTACAGAACATCAGGCAGCTGTTAAGGTAGTACTACCTGGCTAATACAATTGTACCTTCTATATTTGTAACGCTAGTATTTATAGACCATGGGGATGTTTACATGCTGTTCCCCGGCAGCAAAGGGAAAGGGGACAATCAGTTTATTCTTTTAATGTGTTATTCTGTTCTAATTTTATCTGATCTTATTGTGTAAAGGGTATCTTGTACATGTACACAGCCAATTGTACCTCACATGAAATTTATATGAAATGAGCATCATGTAAAGTTCATGTGAAATAATGAGCATCATGCAAAGTTCATGTTAAATTCATAAAAATTTCATATAAGATTCATGTGAAAAATATTTCACATGAATTTCACATAACTTTACTTCACATGAATTTTTCTTTTTGACATTCATGCAAAATTGAATTTATGTGAAAGTCATATCAGAAACTTTACAGGAATTTCATGTAAACAATTTTCGTGTAAAATTCATGTTTGTGCTCATATCACATAAATTTCATGTGAACTTTATGTTAAGCTCATGTAGATTTAACATGAATTTCATATGAAGCACAATTCGCTGTGAATATGTCCCGTGAACCTGGTGCCAGCATCTGCGTCTATATTGATTTCTATGAAATTATTCCGTCATTACCATGTGCAGAGTTACTTCCCATTTTGGACGATACATCTGATGTAAACTAATTGACATCATCAAATTCTATGGAAAATTCTGGAAAGATGTGCTTCAAAAATGATGTTTGTATAGGAATTTCATTATGTCATAATGCGTACTGTAAGCCGTCTTACGTTCGTGGCGTCATTTATTCGCGAATCAAATAACACTGACCAGTATTCGCTGCATTTTTTGTTCGCGAGTATTGAGGTAATGTCAATAATGTAGCTTAATTGAAACATGTTCCCGGCGTTTAATTTTCAAGAAACACAAGCCGACTTGCGAATATCGCGAAAATAACGCTCACGTAAAAAAGACAGTTTTACAGTATGTGTCAGATACCGTCCAAAATGTGATGTAAATCTGTTTATTGATAATAGAGTTTTCGAGTTACTGTAAATGTGGTTTTTTTCGCTGGGGGAAAATTTCGCGATTATAACATCAAGACGTTTCACGTGGGGGAAATATTCGTGATAAAAATGTATTTCCCATGGTAAGAATGCAGCACGGATATTTTTGCGTGGGGGAAATTTTCACAAAATCCTTCAATTCGTGAAAAACGCGAAAATTACCTCCGCGCGAAAATTTCAACGTTAACAGTACTTTAAAACTTATATGTATATCAGTGATGTGTCTGTTGATGAGCATCAGAGTGCAGGTAAGAAAGCTGCCCATGACCAACATTTCATGGTTGAGTGACTATAATATTACAAGATGTGATATTGACTGAATCTTGAAAAGCAGAATTGGACTTTATTGCTTAATTCATTTACTATTCAATCAGACATATATTTTGCTGAAATATACATGATACATGTTCACCATATTACCAGGCCCTTTCCTGGTGTCCATGGAGTACACAGGTGCTCGCCAGCGGTGGAGGAACGGCTGATCGACACATCAGGTTATGGAACATAACAACAGGGCTGTGCTTGTCCTCAACAGATACCAACTCACAGGTTAAGAGATTTTTTCGCAATTTGTTTTACCTTCATTGTATGTATATCACAGTTTTTGTGTCGCCTGCGAAGCATAGCGACACTTAGGGATCACTTTATCCGTTGTCCGTCTGTCCGTCTGTCCGTCCGTCTGTCTGTCTGTCACACTTTGGGTGTCACAGCCCATAACTTTTGATTGGTAAGTGATAGGGCTTTGATATTTCACATGTGTATTCCTTGTGACAAGACCTTCTTACACATACCATAATTTTTGACCTAGTGACCTTGACCTAGAAATTTGACCTACTTTTCAAAAAAATTAAGAATGGATATATCTTTTGATTGGTAAGTGTTAGGACTTTGATATTTCACATGTGCAATCCTTGTGGCAAGACCTTTCTACACATACCATAATTTTTGACCTTGTGACCTTGACCTAGATATTTGACTTATTGTTGAAAAAAAGATAAGATTCGCTATATCTTTTGATTGGTAAGTGATAGGGCTTTGATATTTCACATGTGTATTCCTTGTGACAAGACCTGCCTGCGAAGCATAGCGACACTTAGGGATCACTTTGTCCGTTGTCCGTCTGTCTGTCCGTCTGTCTGTCTGTCACACTTTGGGTGTCACAGCCCATAACTTTCGATTGGTAAGTGATAGGGCTTTGATATTTCACATGTGTATTCCTTGTGACAAGACCTTCTTACACATACCATAATTTTTGACCTAGTGACCTTGACCTAGAAATTTGACCTACTTTTCAAAAAAATTAAGAATGGATATATCTTTTGATTGGTAAGTGTTAGGACTTTGATATTTCACATGTGCAATCCTTGTGGCAAGACCTTTCTACACATACCATAATTTTTGACCTTGTGACCTTGACCTAGATATTTGACTTATTGTTGAAAAAAAGATAAGATTCGCTATATCTTTTGATTGGTAAGTGATAGGGCTTTGATATTTCACATGTGTATTCCTTGTGACAAGACCTTCCTACACATACCATGGTTTTTGACCTATTGACCTTGACCTACATATTTGACCTACTTTTCACAAAAAATAAGAATGGATATATCCTATGATTGGTAAGTGATAGGGCTTTGGTATTTCACATGTGTATTCCTTGTGACAAGACCTTCTTACACATACCATAATTTTTGACCTAGTGACCTTGACCTAGAAATTTGACCTACTTTTCAAAAAAATTAAGAATGATTATATCTTTTGATTTGTAAGTGTGAGGACTTTGATATTTCACATGTGCAATCCTTGTGGCAAGACCTTTCTACACATACCATAATTTTTGACCTTGTGACCTTGCCCTAGATATTTGACCTACTTTTGAAAAAAAGATAAGATTCGCTATATCTTTTGATTGGTAAGTGATAGGGCTTTGATATTTCACATGTGTATTCCTTGTGACAAGACCTTCCTACAAATACCATGGTTTTTGACCTGTTGACCTTGACCTACATATTTGACCTACTTTTCACAAAAAATTAAGAATGGATATATCTTATGATTGGTAAGGCTTTGGTATTTCACATGAGTATTCCTTGTGGCAAGACCTTTCTACTCAGACCATAATATTTGACCTTTTGAACTTGACCTAGATATTTGATCTACTTTTCAAGAAAGGAAAATTGGCTATATCTTTTGATTGGTAGGTGATAGGGCTTTGATATTTCACATGTATTTTCCTTTTAACAATGCCATTCTACACATACCATAATTTTTTACCTTTTGACCTTGACCTAGATATTTGACCTACTTTTCTAAGGTTGTATATATCTTTTAATTGTTACTGTAGGTGATAGGTCTTTAATATTTCTTATGATGAGACCTTTTTGTTACCAATTTTTACGTATTGACCTTGACCTAGATGATTGACACTCTTTTCTGAAAATTTGAGAATCACCACATCTTTTAATTTGTAATTAAGTGGTCTGATATTTCAAATGAATTTCATTTGAAAGGACTTTTCTACTGATACCAATAATTTTGATCCACTTTCTAGAATAATAATCAAACGGCTTCGCAGGCGACACAAGCATTCCTTGGATTGCTATTTTTGAAATATAAAATATTTCTGAGTGTACAGTGTGGATTTGTCCATGTAATAAAAAATTTAGCATCATCGTTTTCATTGGCATTATATTCTTATTGACCAATGACCATAATTAGATTGTCTATTAAATTATTATGTATCAACTCAGCTGTATTAATCCAACAATTATTGTAAGAGGGGTATTCACATGTAAATATTTTGATACTATGACAATTCTCAGTAATCTGAAATTTCAGTAGGCCTGAACAGTTTTATCATGGTACGAGTTTATTGCAATACTAGGCTTCGCAATACGTACCATAGTATTAATTGCTTTCAAAAACCAATTTTTGGCGATATTTTTCTATGTTCATATTTAATTATGAGAGAGCGTAAGTTTCTTCTCACAATACAACAATAGGGTCATTGCCAATGGTGGATATAATTCCTTATATCTGTGACTCTATGTTCCTGATTGACAGATGGTTACATATACAACGTTCTTCTGAAATGAACTATTCAAGGACGTTTGAATGTTTTTATCAGGGAACTTTAACTAACAATTAAACGTATAAGTTTCCTTGTACATGTATATTTGTATTCCTATCTGTCTACGAGTGTCCGCCGATGGGCAGCAGAAATGTCACATTAAACATGTACATGTATGAACTCCTCTCAACCGGATAGAAGAATGACTTCGATATAAACATTTTCACATTTTTAATGAAATTTTAAAAGGAAGATTGAACTAGGAAAATGAAAATCATAAGGAATCTAGATAGTGATGAACCAATTGTCGCCGACAATTGATTGTCGATCACTAAAATTCTTTCAATTCCGATTATCGATTTCATTTTCTTACAATTGATTGTCGCTGAAGAAAGGTGTTTTGTGTAAAGGTATTTATTTTCCTTTTTTCACATGTAACATAAACTGCTACTTGTTGTCTTGCATGTAAACAGGCAGACACTTTGAAATTAAATGCTTTATATTTTTGTTTTCAGCAAAGTTTCTGAATTTTATGCAGAAAAATACAATTTTTGGCCGGATTGCAAAGCAATTCTGGTCTATAGATTGACGATGACCGTCTGTCCGTCTGCCGTCAACATTTTGGTTAAAGTTTCTGGTTGAGGCAAAATCTAAGGAACTATATGCAGTAGAAACTTTGTATTATACATGAAGCTTGCCCATCACAAGACCTATCAATTTATGCCGTAACATTTGACCTAGTGACCTTGACCTTAGACTTTGACCTAGTTAAAGATTTTGGTTAAAGTTTCTGGTTTAAGCAAAATCTATGGAACTGTATGCAGTAGAAACTTTATATTATACATGAAGCTTGCCCATGATAAGACCTTTCAATTTATGCCATAACATTTGACCTAGTGACCTTGACCTTGGACTTTGACCTAGTTAAAGATTTTGGTTAAAGTTTCTGGTTGAGGCAAAATCTAAGGAACTATATGCAATAGAAACTTTATATTATACATGAAGCTTGCCCATCACAAGACCTTTCAATTTATGCCGTAACTTTTGACCTAGTGACCTTGACCCTGGACTTTGACCTAGTAACTTAAAGATTTTGGTTAAAGTTCCTGGTTTAAGCAAACTCTGGAACTGTATGTAGTAGAAACTTTATATCATACATGTACATGTAGTTTGCCTCTTACAAAACCTTTCAATTTATGCCGTATTATTTGACCTATTGACCTTGACCCAGTTAGTGACAAAAACTTACTTTGCAATCCGGCCATACCGTCTTTAGGGGTGTTTTATTCTTTCTTTTATGTTCCATTTTTCATGGACTTTTGTTTTCCAATTTAAATCGATGATTGATTGGTTTACTCTTTCTGATTATTTTCCGATAATCGATTCTTAAAAGTCTTCCGATGTACAACACTAAATCTAGATGATATTAAATATTGCAATATATCGCCATATTTTTCCGAATATCGCAATACAGATTTGGCCTGCAACACTCAGCCCTAAATTTAAGTACATTAAGTCACATGCATGCTGTGATTTACTGTAGCTGATTAGTACTCAGCCTAGGTTTCTATATTTACACATGTACATTGTATATATACTTTATAGAATCCAGTTAAATAATTGTTGTTCTCATACCATAATTTCAGGTGTCATCGATCCTATGGTCAGATGAATTTAAAGAAATGATCTCAGGTCATGGCTATACCCATAACCAACTGACCATTTGGAAATATCCTCAGATGACAAAAGTGGCTGAACTCAGGGGTAAGTGCATCTACAATAACTATTATTATAAGGTAACAAAAAATTCAGAGTAGTTAACATTAGATGCATTATTTTTTTTACCTTTAATTCAATGACTCATACATGTATTTACTTTTGGCTTGTAGATGAAAACACATGAATGTCAATTCCAATTTCACAGATCGGAAAATTGAGGTCTAGCCCCGCCCCCCTCCCCCCCCCCATACACACACACTGTGGCCTACCTACCCACCAACACAAACTCCCTTAATTATTCAGCTTAAGATCCAAAACTTCTTTCTGTGTTTAAACGACAACCCCCCCCCCCCCCCCCCCCATACACACACACTGTGGCCTACCTACCCACCAACACAAACTCCCTTAATTATTCAGCTTAAGATCCAAGCCCCCCCCCCCCCCCATACACACACACTGTGGCCTACCTACCCACCAACACAAACTCCCTTAATTATTCAGCTTAAGATCCAAAACTTCTTTCTGTGTTAAAACGACACCTCTTACATACTTGCCATATCCTGTAACAGGTATGTCACATGCACATTTTCTTTCTGTGTTTGCTATAGAAATGATCCCTAAGTGTCGGTATGCTTTGCAGGCACCACTAAAATTGCCCTTAAAGAAATGGATAATAAATGAAATTTATTAGTTTAAACATATTTTATTTCAAAATTGGATTGGGCATAAGTTCTACAAACATTATTTGTGCCCTCTCCATACATGGTATATATGAAAGTACAAAAAATGACATCATGATGACAATACAATTTGTTACCTTTTTCTACAAATAACAGAAGTAAATAATTACAGAGAGAGAGAGATAGGCAGATCTAATTCATATACATAATTTCCTTATCCATGTCTCTTCATTTGCATACAATATCTGTGACTCTTAATTGACCCTTCCGATTGCGGGAAAAAATTGCAAAATTTCGTGACGTCACAATGCTTTTACCATGTGTTTACCTCGGACAAACAAGCTTCGAACCTCGGTCAAACATCGAAATTGCATTGTGACGTCATGGAATTTCTCAAATTTTTCCCGTGTTCGGAAGGGTCAATTAATGAATACCATGCATGAATTTTTTAAATGTCTCACTCTACAGGACATACCAGTCGTGTGTTATGCCTTACAATGTCTCCAGATGGCAGCACTGTTGCTAGTGCGGCAGCTGACGAAACCATTCGTATCTGGAAGTGCTTCAAGTCCAGTAAAAAACCGCAAGCAACAACAAAACCAAAGGAAACCAGAACCACTATAAGGGGAGGAAGCATTCGATAAATTCATATGCATGCAGGAATTTCCGATGTCAAACAAGTGGGCTAAAACTTTGTTTATACCGGTACGATTAAAGGAATCGGCCTTTGTAATCTGTCCTGAAAAGAATACTCATGTAAATCATGTCACGTACAAGTTTTATTTGAACGAGAGTCGATAAACGAAACCTGAAAACAATGGTCAAACAACAAAATTACAATCAGCATGTGATGTCCATAGAGCTTTCATTACTAGTCAATTCTCCATTGTCTCAGGGGAATGAGATTATGAACAGAAATCCAATCTTGTCATTGAATTTAATGTACATGTATTATGAATTGACTTTTCGTTATTTTCCATACAAACAATGAATGGATGAGTATGATTTTGATTTTACTTCGCTTCAACATTCATTTTGAGTTTTTGGTGGAAGATTTTTAAAAGATTTTAGAAATTTGTAAAAAATTAACTTCTTAAATATTCTATGAATTTGAAGAGGTTCATGACATTTTTAACTGAAAATGATGAAAATCAGTGTTTGTGTCGATAACAATATTGATTGTACAAGTAGATATTAGAGAGGTTTAGAAACCGTTACCTGTACGGGTACATGTACGTGTAGACGAAATAACTGTGTATGACGTCATTATTTATTGCGTACAGGAAATCGCTACAAGTTGTCAATAACGTGTAAATCGCGAGCTACACATACGTACAAACGTGTAGACATTTATGTTTATATAAAAGATGTATTTTATAAGTTTTAATTCAACATTTTGTCTATTTATTAGTCTCTTATATGTTTGGATATCTATATTTTACGTCATCGCTAAGGACACCAGTACACGTACACATACTCGTCAATTTTCTAAACCTCTGCTACTTTTTACGTGTACTTGTAGATTACACATACGCGTACCCTTCTAAACTTCTCTATTTTGTCAATTTGTCCTGGTTTTAAATTCTTCTATAATGGTTGTAATACAACATGCTTGGACGTTCTTAGAGTGAAAATAATGCTGAACATTGAAATGAAAGTAGTGGAGTATTTGGTATGACTAGTCAGTATGATTGTTAATAAAGATGATGCATGAAAGTGAAGTTAGGATGTATGCAAAAAAGTGAATGTACTTGTACATGATAGTGAACTTAAGGTATATGTGGAAAATGAATATGATGCATGCATGAAAATGAAATCGAAGCATGAAGGTACTAAACTTGAAGTTAAAATGCATTAAAGTGAAATTACATGTAAGATGCATGCATGCCAGTGAAGTAAAGGTGCATGAAAGTGAAATCGAGTGTGCATGAAAGTGTAACAGGGAATGAAAGTGTAAGTTAAAAGTGCATGAAAGTGTAAGGTAACAGGGAATTAAAGTGTAAGGTAACAGGGAATGAATGTGTAAGGTAAAAGTGCATGAAAGTGAATTAGAAGAATAAGATACATGAAAGTGAAGAAACAGTACATACAAGCAGACGGTATTTTTTCATTTTGATTGTACAATATAATGATTATTATGTATTTTTATAATGAATGTTAATAAACTGGTGCTCTTTTAAATTGAAACATTGCAATTTTTCTTATGTATTTAACGTTCATATAATGATATTAAGTTGTCAACTTTTAGAGTAGAAGAATGCTGTATTGATCCAATTGGTAGTGTTGAGAATCGGAAGGAATAATCAAAATAATTTAATCGGAAAGCCTTTCAAATGATTATCGATTATGATTGGATTGAATTTCTTATAATACACTGCAAAACTGTAAAATATTTCATGATTTAATAATGTCCATAAATTACTTTTTATTGATAGCAAATTTTATGGAAACTAGACAAAATGTTTCATTATAGTAAGGAGTATGTATACTGACCTAAGTCAAAGATATATCAGTTGACTTAAATTATTAGTAAGACGTATGAACTATTTCTCTAGCAAAAATACAGTTTAATGATGGAAATATTTCATTCTTCTGATATGTTTTTAATTTACCGACTATAATCGATTATCATAATCAGTTATCGTAATCAGAAGGGTCTGGTGACATTGTCGCCTATTTGGGTGATAATTCGCACAACACTGCCAATCATCAAAGCTTTTTCCAGAAACAAGTATGCACTTTCCTCACTGATACATGTATGTATTGTTCACATGATGCCGTCCTATCTAAGACTGGTAGGCATACTGTATCATCTTTTGGTTTGATATCTTGTCTGTTGCTTTCTGGCTGAAATTAACGGTAACCTTGTGCATAACTTTTGAACAATTAATGATAGGGCTTGCATATTTCAGGTGGCTGTATATTCCTTGTGAATTACCTTTTGTTTGGTACCAAGGGATGAGCTTCACCTTGCATGGACTTTGCCTACACACAGTAGTAGCTGCTGTCTGGGCATAATGCATCGTGGGAAACCCATGCTCGATCACACAAGCTCACATCCCATGGGTCATAACGGCAGAATTTTTACTGGATAGCATTACAAAAATCTAATGCAACTACATGTCAGTGAATCATAGGCGATTTAAAGCCAATATAAGTCATATTGTTTTGTAACTCTTAAAATTAATAAATATGAACCACTGTCAACATTAATTAGAACATCTTTTGTTGATAAAAATATAAAATAGATCATGCTTTTGCTATCGATAACGTGATTCACTGACAAGTATTTGCATCAGATTTTTGTAATGCTATCCAGCGAAAATATTGCCGTTATGACCCACGGGAGGTGAGCTTGCGTGATCGAGGGTGGGTTTTCAATGATGGGCATAATGTTTTGCAGAAAAATGTTATTAACTACAGGAAAACTCTGGAAAGTAGTATGATCTTACTCAGTCTGCACTATGACTTCAGTTAACAGACAAGAAGTTTTATACATATTTTACAGTATGTATAAAAGTTTGAAAGCCCCATGTTAGAAATACAAGTGTAAATTGCTTTCATGGTGCAGATGCTAGTGATGCCCTACTTTTTCCACTTTGCTGACCAAGTTTGATGTAATTTGAGTAAGGTCAGAATTTGGAGAAACGATGTAAAGAATAATCCTAAGCTGAACAAAGGCACCAGATGTTGCATCTCTTGTATATTTTTCACTTGGGCATTTTTATACCCGCGCAAACAAAGTTTTTTTTTGGGGGGGGGGGGGGGTATATAGGAAACACCCTGTCCGTCTGTCCATCCGTCCAGTTAAGAAGTTCTTAAAGCAGATAACTCTTCAATTATAAGTGTTAGGGCTATCATATTTCATACATATATTTACCATAACAAGTACTACATTTTGATACCAAGGCATATTATCTAGTGACCTTGACCTTGAACTTTGACCTTATAGTAATATTTTTTTTTGGGGGGGGGGGGGGGGGTATATAGGAAACACCCTGTCCGTCTGTCCATCCGTCCAGTTAAGAAGTTCTTAAAGCATATATTTTTTCACATATAAGTGATTGGGCTTTGATATTTCATACATACATTCACCATAACAAGTTCTACATTTTGATACCAAAACATTTGACCTAGTGACCTTGACTTTGAACTTTGACCTTTTAGAAATATTTTGGTTAAGAAGTTCTTAAAGCGAATATCTCTTCATGTATAAGTGATAGGGCTTTCGTATTGTATTCAGCCATTCACCATAACAGGTGCTACATTTCGATACCAGGATATTTGACCTAGCGACCTTGACTTTGAACTTGGACCTTATTGTAATATTTTAGTTAAGATGTCTTAAAGTGAATATCTCTTCAAGTATAAGTGATAAGACTTTAATATTTCATACAGATATTCATCGTAACATGTTTTAATCAAAGACATTTGACCTTGTGATCTTGAACTTGACCTTTGACCTACTTTTAAACTATAAGAGATAGGGCTTTGATATTTGACATATATATTCCACATGACGAAAGCTTTCATTTGATACCATGAATTTTGACCTAGTAACCTTGACCTTTGACCTACTTTTAAGTAATAAGGGATAGGACTTTGATATTTCACACATAGATTCCTCAGGACGAAAGATTTCATTTGATATCATGACTTTTGACCTAGTGACCTTGACCTTTGACCTACTTTTAAACTATAAGGGATAGGGCTTTGATTTTTCACATATAGATTCCTCATGATGAGAGCTTTCATTTGATATCATAAATTTTGACCTAGTGACCATGATCTTGACCTTTGATCTAATTTTAAATGATAAGGAATAGGGCTTTGATATTTCACATAAATATTCCTCATGACAAAAACTTTCATTGATACCATGACTTTTGAAATAGTGACCATGACCTTTGACCTACTTTTAAACTATTAGGGATAGGGCTTTGATATTTCACATATAGATTCCCTATGACCAGAGTTTATTTTTGTTTTGTGATTAATGAATCCGTTTAGAGAAAAACGTCCCGTGGGGGTATAATTCCTCCACTTTAGGGCAGTTCTGGTTTTTTTTTTGTCCATCACTTTAGATAGCTAAAGGGCAGACATCCAATCTGGTTAGTCTGTCAGTCGCAAGCTCTTTCATTCACATCCCAGTCAGCCTACGAATAACATATGAATGGTAAGTGAGTCATATATTTTTCTTGTGTCTTATATATGACGAGATGCCAGCATTTATTACCATGTGACCTTGACCTTTGAATTGACCTACTTATGAAAAAAAATTAATATAACCTTTAGCATAGCTTTTGAATAATACATGAAAGGGCTTTAAATTGTTCCTATATGAATATTCCTTGTACATAAGTATTCCTTGCGATGACCTTTACCTCTGATCCATGACCTTAATCATTGATAGAGTGCCTTCTTATTGATATCGTTGTGTAGTTTAATGCAGTTTTGGTGAAAAATGTCCATGTAAACACTTTGATACAATCCTATCTGTGACCTTGACCTCGAAAATTAATATGAACGGTAAGTCTAGCAAGTATTACGAATTTCTTTTGAAAAATATGTGCTTCGGCATTTTAATTAAGGGTTTAAACTTGTTGGCATTTGTGAAATCAGCGCGGTTCTCTACATCATAATCAATAAAGCCATCAAAGTTTGAGAAGTTTTGATAAAAACGTGCCTTCTAAAGTATATACAAGGGAGAGGAATATTTCTTAGTTTGATAACTTGTTTCCAATCCCTCTGATATTTATTAATAATAAAACATGTTTCATCTAAATCTACAAGGATTTTGATAAAGTTCTTTCATTGACCTTTGACCCGTGGCTTTGAAAATCTATGAGGTTCTTTCTTACATTACATCACAACCATTTAGTCGATCCCATCTATGGTCTTATAAGTTTGAAGAAGTTCCGATAAAAAAAGTGTCCTTGTGTTCAAAAAGGTGCGTCAGACGTAAAGTAATCTTTGGACAAATGGCTTGAATTTCCCTTACAAATATAGGTTGCGGGGGGGGGAGGGGGGTAATACTATGTTTAAGTTATAACAATTTTACTTAGCCTCGTCACTCATGCGTGAAATTTGGGTCAGATGCCGCCTCCGCCATTGTAGTAAGCATCCTTAGATCATCCAAGCAAGTTTGGTTGATGTAGGACTACAATTGTATGGTAAGGTTGGAATGGACCTGTCCCATTTTACCCAATCTGGTCACTCAAACGTGAAATGTGGGTCAGATGCAGCCTCCCTACCATGCAATGTGATCAACATCCTCAGATTTTTTTTCTCTCTAAATCAGTGGCTCCAAGAAGTTTCTCTTGGAAATGAAATGGTTCGCGAATTTTTTTTTTTTTTTTTTTTTTTCGTTTTGTATGTATATACAAGTCAAGTGATGCGAATGTAAACTTGAGTAGGGCCATGGAGACCCACTCGATATAGTAACCGAAAGCCTTCAAAGGACTTATAAACAGAAGGCCTCGACCGAAGTAATTTATATAAATTGTCACTTAATAATTTGTTAATTGAAAATAAGCCCAAAATGCGATGAAATTCTTGTGCCTTTTCTTACTAGTACTCATTAAAAAAATCTTCCGATATCCATGAACAGGGACTTATAAACAGAATGGATCGATTGTTATTCTTCGTTCGATCAAATTTGTTTATTGTAAGTCATTCAGTTTTAAATTCAAGCCATAACATAAAAAAAATGTCTGTTAAACAAGGACTTTCCTATATATAGACAGATCCTGTCCGTTAGGCCAAAGGCAGCATTTTACAATTTGAATATTTGCGGGCACTTTGCACTTCCGCTTTTTCAAACTAAGCTAAATATAGTCGATAAATTTTAATCATTTCATTTTTATGTATAGAAAATTAAAAATGAATGTTTTATTAAAAAATTGATAAAAATCTGTGGATTATGCAATTTTGCACGCTTTTTTACAGTTCTATATTGTCTTAACAAAGGTAATTCAAAAATATAACTTTATCGGCTTCAAATCCGTTATTCTTCATCGCTTAGGAACGCGCCATCTTGGAATGTAAACTGTTGCTTGAAATTTGAAGGTTACCTGCGATAAATTTAAAAAGACGCTGTTACATGTCGATTGTTTCTAGATAGAAGGTAAGTTCTTTAAACAATGAAGATAATTTTCAGTAAAATCAAGGAAAAATGTCCATAACCTTATATCCGTGTTTACAGAATTTTGGCTCCATAAAATATGGCATAAACTTTTGGCAGGTTGCTCCTCACTTGTCTGCTTGTATCTTTTGAGATATTTGCATATCGCCATTTACCATTTGTCTTTTGAGATTCTTGCTTGTGGTCATTTACTGTGGTCTTGATTACTACTGCCATTCCATTGTGACCTGAATCTGACAAGTAGGTGATCATAGGGTAGGGATAGCAAGATACTCCTTTCAACTTCATTGGAGTACTCAGGTTCTTGTGGGTCATACAGCACAGAGATGTCAAAATCTGTTTCACTCTTGTCGACCAGACATTTTAGTTGTTTTGTCAGTCAGAACAATGAAAAATATTGAGAACTTTTGTCAATCTAAATGAATTTTTGTCAAGGTTTCCTTTGGACTGACACTTTTTGACATCTCTGACAGTATTACAAGACAGACAATATTGTTTTTTATGTTTATACAGAGTAATTCAAGTATTTCCTTCTTTCATTCATTTTCCCAGGAAGCAGTATGGAAAAAACTTTAAAATGATTTAGCAATTGTTTAGTTCATGAGCAAATCTAATCTATCATTATTAGTGCAAAGTAATCTTGAAAAGTTCTGTCAATTTAAATTATATTAGTAATGTCATCAATTGAAAGTCGCTTGGTTAAATATTGAGAGCCATATTTTCTAAATATATATATAATTTGAGTAATTTTGACTTTTGCTTCAAAGAAAAATTTACCAATAGAATGCGACAATAGTTGGCTAAATTGCTATATTTTAAGTTTATTTGACCTGAAATAACGTACAATACACTGAACTGGTAAAGTGCCTGCAAGAAAGTTTGATAGAAAGATTCAGTTATTAATTGTACCGGGTAGTACCAAATCTAATTCTAAACTCTTTCATTCTTCTTTATAGCATGGCTTCGAGGTCAAGTAGGAGTTCTCATGGCGGGAAGCCTTTCTCAGCCAATAGAACTCGTGTAGAAAGCACATCCAAAATGACGGCAAATGGACAGAAGTATCCAGAAATAAAACAGAGAGGATTTTACTCCGATATCATTGGTGCCGATGCTGATGATGGCAGACTAGGGGTAAGATGTACATTTATTAAGCTAAATAGAACATTTTTATGAAAAACTGAATTTCATCATGACATGGTAAGAGCACAGTCTTCACAAAATCTTTTTTGAGCCACCAGGTAATACACAGCTGATAAATTTTACTTGCCAGTTGTATACATGTAGTTTATTTCTACTAGTAGGCAAAATTTTAGTACTTTAAGCTTGGACTAGTGAAGACTTTAAAGGAAAATATTGATTGTGCCACATTGACTCCTCCAGAATTTTATATGTTGGGGGATAAGGAACCGGAAGGGAGGGGGGGGGGAGATGAAAAAGAGGTACACAAATCTCTCTCTCATTCCCATGTAATTAGTATGGCACATAATGTAAGACTAAGCGATGAAAAGGATAAACTTATCCTATTGTCTCGTGAAGAAAAAAGGGGAGATCAAGGATTTCCATATTTTGTATGAGCAACAACAACTGTAGATAAGAATCCTAATCTGATAATTACAAAATGTACATAGACCGTATTTCAATGTTACAAAAACAATGACGTAAATAGTTTAGGTGTCTGTAAAGTCCAATAAGTTTGGTGTACAAATTTAAATGAATTGCAATGTGTACAAATTTTGCACCTGTTATAATTCAAGAGTTTGGCAATCCACTGATTATGAAATTATCTTGAGATCTCTTTAATTGGCAAGGTAAATACATGTCGTAATTTTTACATGGGGATTTGATCCTGTTCCAGAATGTTTTAAATGGACCATTGACAGCCCAGGACACTCTATGGAACGTTGCCAAAGAAAAACACACACCGAAAGGTATATGTTTAAGATTGTGATTATACAAGTAATGTTTGAATAAGACTTGATTTAATGTGTATTTGAATTTGTTTCAAATTTGGTAATCATCTATTCATAGATATTGATTGAGATGACTATAATTACAAACATTGTAATCTGTGAATTGAATTTTTTTTTCAAAGATACAAGCCCTGGGTGTTATCATTTTGAAAAACCAGAATGACTCAGTAATGGTAACCCTAACCCAACTTAAAAGATCTGTCACTTTGGCTCAAAATTCATCAGAATTTAAAGATATTGAATAGATTTATTGTCAAATTGATCATAGTAATATCTTTTGAATGAACATGTGACCCTCTCTCCTCAATGATGCAGACAAAGCCGTTCTCATGCTTAAAAATTACATAATCTTGATTTAAATCTTCATGATTGAGATCTTTAGTATACAAATGTAGTTATCGTCATTACATGTATAAATTAATTTCATCAACTGCCACCTTCATAATTTTCATTTACCTTTACCTTGATATGGCCAGATACATGTTTACGAGTATATCCACTTTCATGTAGAAGTTTTATGTATATTTTACATATAATCAACCCTACAGGTAATTTGGAGCCACGCACTCTCTGTAAAGTAAATGTACAAATCTAAATTCAAAAAATAAAAGAGGGCGCTACTGAAATGAATTTTGGTGGCTTGGCTGGAAGCATCACTGATGAGAATTTAATATTCGAAACATGTGTCTGGTGCAGAAAAATTGGTTTGGAATTTTCTTCATGAAGGTATAGAGTTAGAACGTTTTCGTATTATTTATATAGATATGACCAGATGCATGTTTACATGTATCCACAGAGACTTTTGTTCAGAAGTTTTTGTATTGACTCTATTACAGTTACGACATTTGAATTACCACAAGATGTCAGCTCACGTATCCAAGGCCAAACCCACGGCCCAAGCACCATGCTCACAGACATCTCTGTAAGTTAATAAATACTCCTAGTTTAGAAATGTAGATAATTTTATTCTATTATACCATCACGCACTGTAGCTCCGCCCCATTTCGACGTCATGCGCTGTAGCTCCGCCCTATTTCGACGTCACGCGCTGTAGCTCCGCCCCGTTTCAAAGCTATTTCCCTAGGGAAATAGTCTTCTCAACTAACGCACCCTTTGCAGGGAAATAGATTCATCAGGCGAGTTACAGCTAGTTTTAATGAGTATCTTTTTATATAGGAAAAAACAAGTAGAGGTATAATAAATAAATTATATGAAGTCATGATTTTGGATATTACTTATAAGATCTTATCAAGAATTGCAAGTGTTTAGAGAAGTATCAGATGATCTTGAAAGGGATCAAGGTGAAAATTCATTCCTACATAGCAATTTTTTTCCCAAAAGAAGTGGTTGACAAATTACAAGGAGCCTGGTTTAAAATGAGAACCCTAACAAAAGATTTTAAAAGTCTTTGCTTTCGCGTAGGTAAGAAAAAAGACGTTTAAACCTTAATTGTTGTATAAGTATCAAGCATCTACTTTTTACAATGTTCTAGGATTTCCCACTACATGCCTCAGAACCAAAGGTACAGCTGCCTTATTACACAAAGCCTGGAGAGTGTCCCAGAAAGATTGAAATAGAAAGGAGGAGACGTCTATACTCCACACTGAGTTTGAAAGAACTTCTGAAAAAGGACGGAATTAAAACCGACCAGCTTATGCCTAAGGAACAGAAAAACCCAGTCCAACTTAACGTCAACCCAGACGATCCTGCCCCTTTTCCTGCTTATCTCCCCCTGCATTTGTTTGATTGCGAGGAATTTGACTCTAGGACCCCTATGGAATGGATAAGCCGAGGTCAGGATAATGGAACAAGGAAACCTGTGCCGGCCATGGCACTGCTACCTGGAAAGGATTCCGACAAAGAACGTAAGCCTGAAGTTATTGTGTATCTAATTAAAAGCTTTGTAATTCTATGTATTTGTACAAATCAATAGTGTTTATGATTAACAAAAGGCATTACATTTCTTATTGGAAAATTCCAGTTATAATTCTTATGGAATTTCCAATTCAGTTACAGTTTTCTGCTTCTCAAATTTAATTCCTAAATGCTGTTTTCAAATCTTCCCATACAAAAACCTGTCTCGCAGAGTTTCAGACGTTCAAATTGCTACTAAATGTATGATTGCTCAGAAACTGTGAGACAAGTACAATTCTTGAAACTTGAAATATTTTGCCATTTGATCGTTATTTATTTTTTCTGACATGAATATACTTCCAGTGGATCCCAAAGACCCTAAGATAGTATATGATTGGTCTGAGGTGGGAGTGTTAGATTACAATGAGAAGGACAAGACATTTTTGGTACAGAAAACCAATAACAGCGGTAGAGTGCTGGATACCGATGGTAAACCAGTGGTAGACGGTGGAGTGCAAGCCGATGGTAAGATAGTGCATTGTAGGTGTGAAACGATACGCCAAAAGTAAATAGCATTATTATTGCGATATTTTATTACGGTAGCTGTATTGCAATATATTGTTTCTTTTCATTTTAACCACTTTTGATGTAAAATCAGGTTCCTCTTAGTACATTGTCTGTCTGTCCGTATTTTCTGATTGATTTTCACATTGTTAATGTCATAGGCTTGAAAGGAACAGAGGTGATTGAATCATTTTCATTACTTTTGTCATAATTATTCATTTCAATTGCGAGCGATGTGGACCACAAGTAGCTTGTTTTAAATTAAACTGTGATTCAATAATTCATTCATATAATCTATAAGGGCGCGATATATTGGGATATGCATTTTGTATCATAAATCTTGGAAAATAAGTCGTAACGAAATCTTGTGAAATTACATGCTTATGCAGAACGTAATAGTAGTAAGTCATCTACCTGTAAGAGGAGTTTATTTGCATTCTAGGTACTAGAGTAGAATTACCGGGACAATTTTGGGTGCCGCGCATCCGACTGATGTTCAAAGCGGAAGATCCACGTACATTCGCACAGAGAGTCAAGGAGGCATTCTTACTGAGGAAAGAAACGGAATCGTTTTTACGTTATAATTTGTACATTGACTGTATGCCCATGGAAGGTGTAGGAGAATTAGACCAGGCGTCACTGAAGAGGATTATTGAGACGGCCAAAAACGTCAGGGGACTTAGGGCAGACAAAGGGTATGCTTATATACATGTAGAACTGATAAATGTACCTTGGCAATGTTTTCAAAGTTTTGTTGCTGATTATGATAGAATTTAATTACAAAAAAATGTATTTGATCACAATGAAATAAGCTACGCCAAGCACCTTGCACTCGAACATATTTAGGCCAATTTTAAAATTGTATAGTTTTTACATTTTTGTTCACGTTTTAGAATTTTAAGTTGACTGGATGTAAAAGATGACCAAAATTTTATGCTGGCAACTTAGAAATTGAATAAATGTCTTCAGGGTTGTCTGAATTTCCCTTGAAATGTACTTTTTGACAACTTGAATTTTTTAAAAGAACAAAGCATTGAGCAGTATTAGGAGATAGATCTATACTACTTTGTTCTCAGGACTCTCACACTTTTGGAACTGGGGCTGAGGCCTTTGAAATTCAGAAAAACAGCGGCATTTTCTCAAAAATAGGGAAAATACAGAAATTTTTGGAGGGCTTTTCACTTGAAATTTCATATTTTAAACCAGAATTTTTCAGATTTTCCATGAGGTGTCAAATTGGGAAAATTTTGTTAATAAATTGTGAAAAAAAGATACTATTTTGCATTGGAAATGGGGCTGGATATTGACCCCAAATCAGGCTGATTGAGAGCCCTGGTCCTATTTATTATATTCTTAAATAAATCCTGTGTACATCTGTAGAATTTCAGTATCAACATATACATGAAATAATTTCACATTTGACTCGGACAGTACTTCTCTTTTTGTAGATTGGATGACTATATGCAAGTATTAGAGAAGGAGGTGAACATTGATTTCTGCCGCTCTATGAACAGGATTATATTTGATAAAACCATCGAGGATGATCCGTTTACATTCGCCTTCGTTACTAAACCTGAAGTACCTGAGCCACCAGTCCCTGTCAAAGGTATGAACGTTTACGTTAACGTATCCATTATACAAATGGAGATCTCGCTGACGTCTCGTCTATTTAAACAGTGTTTAAATTATCTCGGTAATCTTTGGTAGTGTCTCGATAGTTTCCGTGGCTTAAGATGAAGGTTGGCATGTTGACCTTTGATGATTGAAACCAACTTTTAAGTTGTATTATGGAATATTTAGATACAGATATGCCGTGATTCTAACTACTGTATATAAATACACTTGATACATGTATTTTTTGTACAAAGGATACCTGAACATGGATTCCATTTCAAGTGTTTGCTTTACTTACTCTATGCACCCATAATAAAAAAAGAATGATTTTACAATTTTTGATAAACATGTACATGTATGTAAAATCAACTTTTTAGGATGGTCACATATAGAGGAAGTAGAGCAAACATTTAAAACTATACTTTCTCCAGAGAGTTACTTGTCTTTGTACCAAAATATCGGCTTCTGCGACGTCCCTTCCACTACTTAAACTTTCGATTCTCGTACTTTGAAATGAAGCATCAGGAAGAATGTGATACCGTAAAACCCTTGGTATGTCAAGATGCCAAAATATGTCATGTACATGTATTTCTTTTCATGACATTATCTCGCCCTCTCGCCCTCTCTAAACAAGTTGCACCAGATTTAAAGATGAGAATTTTACCCTAAGAAAAAGTTGAGTTTTTAGCCAAGTAAAATGATAACCCAATAAAGTTTCATACATTTAACTCATTTATATCCTTAATAACATTTTTAAAATCATAATTTTATCAATAAATTTAAATCATAATTTTATCATTTGTTCCAGGTTGCACCTCAGACGTACCAGAATATGAATTCTGGGAGAAACTAAAGGACTTTGCCTTCCAGTCTCTCTTGACACTAGAGGAGAGTATTAAAGCCTTGACACACGTCAAAACTGAGTGTAACAAAGTATCAGTGATGTCACTCTTCCACATTCCTACCACAAAGCCCATGAGACTGGAGGAGTTTGACCAAACTCAGTCTCAGACCACATCACAGGTCAGTTTCATAGGGAGTAAATACGTAAAGTAAAATACCAAATCAAGTTTTACAGTATACTCAAAGTGAACTGAATTCTATAGTGGAATACTGCTTCAATCTAAGGGTCCATCATAAGTAAACTTAAGTCACGTACACAAGATCTAAATCCTTTTCCTGCAGCACTTTAATTAAACAAGTTTTCATAGCTAGACAGGTAAGATATTGACTTACATGTATCAATACTCAGTTGATTCCCTTTCTGTAATACACCCACAAAGTGGGTTCAGTACCTTAATTAGTTTAAACACTTTCCCCTTGTGGACAATTTATTCAAAATTTATTTTTGTGTCTTACAATTTGCTGGCAAGCAATATATACATGTGCAATGTTAAATTTCACAAAAGAGGGTCGCTGAAAGACCTTTCAAGTTTGGTTTAAACTGTATTTATTTCATTATATACGTAGTGTAATAGTAACTTTTACAATACAATAATGAGTTATATACATGTACCTTTCAAGTTTTAATGTAAAATTTAGGAATCTCTGAATAGAATCTTTGTTTTCCAGTAATTTCTTATCACCCAAGAATTTCTGTTTTACATTAAAATTGTATATCATGTAAAACCAAATGTATATTTCAGCAAAGAGGAAAATCTTCTTAATGTAATCATGGCATATTGTCATATGAAAATTAATTTGTCTCATCAGTGATGTTCATAACCTTGTAGAGGCAATGTAAAGGTGTAAAATAAACTCTTTAAGATGATATACACAAAGTAGAACACTCAAATTTAATTATTTGGTCCTAATTTCAATTAATTATGGATTGAAAATTAAAAAGATAGGAATATTTCATATTTTTCGATTATAATCGATTAATTATCAAGTATGCCCTTCTGATTATTTCCGATTATCGATTATGATATAGTTTCCGATTGCCCAACACTATTTGTTACTGCAGATAAAATGTGAATTACATGTACTTGAGGGTCAAAGATCATTCAAGTATATACATGACTATTTTGGTGCATGAACATTGACGGCGGGTGCGGCTACCCAACAGGGGATGCTTACTCCTCCTTGGCACCTGGTCCCACCTCTATCTTGCTATGGGTCCGTCGATTCTCAATTTGGTGCTCTAATCAATGTAAGTGCTGTTGAGATTATCGTCAGAGTCTTCTTTAACTCATGTACATTTGTCTTATAGGTCGCCTTATTCCTGAAGGACAGCTGGATCAGCACTCTGAAGAACGCTATCCGTAGTCAGCTGAGAGACGTGGGTAAAGGATGGTTCAACATCCACGAGGAAAACTTTAAGGTGTACGAAATCTCCAAGCTGAAGAAACTCATGGAAACGGTCAAATTCATCATGCAGGTAAGCATATCTGGGCTTATTTATTTCTTAAAATTCATAAAGACATAGTCAATTTCAAAATTTGTTTTGTTCTTTTCTGTTTCTTCGAAGTACATTGATGTGCTTCAAACTTTATCGGTGTGCTTTACTGTAAGTGTACTTATTTTAGTGGGATTAATATTTTAGAAGAGTTAGCTCGATAAAAACTACGCTAATTCAAGACTAAGCTAAATTGTTTAACGAGGAAAGATTTATTAATGGATGACAAATATGGATAATGACCATATCCCCTTACACAGTACAAAAAAAACAATAATTCAGAAAATCATAAACCGTAGGCATACAAAATCAGGATAAAATGAGAACCAAAGCAAACAAACAAAAACCTCCACCACATGAAAAGAAGCGAACTCCCAATATGGGAGTGAGACCAGGTGCCCAGGAAGTACGCTAATTCATGGTTACGCTGATATAGTAATTTGCCCTACATGTATTTTGCCTTGTTTGCGTCAAACTTTGGTCCCACTGAAATAAGTATTGTACATATTTCCTTAATTGCAATGAAAATCTTGTAAAATGGTGTTTAGATAAACACAAGTACAGTGGACTCCATTTAATCTGATATCAGTTGATCTGATACTCCGGCTAATCTGATATGATCTCAAAACACAAAACCATTTCTATCTTTTTCTATTGAAAATACTACTTTTAAACTGTTAAAAAATTATCAGAACTCTGTTTATTCTGATACAAAATTTTTTTAAAAAAATCAGCAAGGTACCAAATCGTAACACAGGTAAAAAAAATTCCCCGTTTTCCAGCTTATTACCGTCTGGCTTCACCTTTTCACCTGTCAATCATTGTAAGGGAGATAGTATTTGCTTTATCAACTTCATGTTTGGTGGCAGTTGTTTTAAGACTGACTATAATTTCAGGACTCCATGAGGTACCTGATCCAGGATTCCTTGGTCAACTTCACACAGATGGTCCTTGATGCCAGCCATTCAACCATGAAATTAGAGGAAGATTTTGTTTGGGGAAAAGATCTCATATCCAGCAGCTTTAGGTAAGAGGGGTGTAAAGTTTTGATCAGAGGACAAAATACATGTAAAGACTGAACAAAGAAAATCATACATGAAGGAATATTTTTGCATAATTTGTGAGTAGGCAAATATTCAAGACTTGGCAATCATTGTTTCAGAATTTTGAAGATTTATCGTTATCAATTAATAAAGAGGTGTAACAAAATGTGCTACAACATGTTCATTCTATTTTTTACTCTATTCTTGTACAATTCAAAAATGCGAGGGACATTGCAGGTTTAATCTTTACTTTTGAAGAGACAATGTGGTAATTACATATATTTAAATGTATAATTTTATACATGTATAATTTTATACATGTCATATTTTGAAAACAATTTCTGTGTAACAGACCAAAGAGGAATGCATTATTCCTAGTGGACCTTTTACTGGACACTCAGGGGGCTCACTACAGTACTAACCTGAACAGCTTTGAGACCATGTTAGTTGGACTGTTTGACAAAGGTATAGGCTCAACACAGAATGTACCACAACTGGAGAAGGTGAGATATTATATGTATAATCTCAGATATGTTTGTTGTTTATGAATAGTGATACATGCAGACTGTGAAAGGAAATTTTGTCTCAAAATAAAACTTATTTGAGATGCACGTAATGTGCAAGGATGAAAATCTTCTGTAGATCAGGGGATTCTGCCTTTAAAAGTTATATTGTCATATTATGTACGATGTAAATTGTTCAAATCCCTTTGTAGAAAGTGCTTGATTCTTTAATTTCTATTTTCCTCTGTTTTCATCACAATCTGTTTTTGTCTCCGCGTAAATGACGTTATAAATGAAAAAAGTGTTGAAATTTTGTGAAATGTTTTTCAATAAAGAATATGCTTAATATGTTAGCAATGGTTTTTGTTCATATGTATGTCTAAGAAGATATACATGTATGTGATAAGAAAAGTAGTAATTTTGTAACTAGAATGTTTTGAACATTTTAGTACATCCTTGGCGAGATCTCTTGGTCTGGCACACCACTCCTTGAATCTGTCGGTGCCCACGAACCTCCAGTGGAAAAACTGCGGAATAATATCCGCGATGCTGTACAGAAGGCGCTCATACCAATGAAGGCGTACGCCAGGGAGTATGAGAGACATTTGGAACTCATGAACCTGGACATCAACAAATATGTAGCGTAAGTTGTTAATCAAAACATCTGTGAGTGTAAGTTTCAGATGTTTTATCTGCTCACATGAAAGGGTGTATGTACTTTAGATTTCCTTTTGAACATAATGTGCTGAAATATAGTAGTATAAGTCACTCTGCTTTTATTTTTACTAAAAGCACTTGAAAGACGACGGATTCAATATCAGAAACATGTATGTCTGATGTACTGAACTGAGCGACAACCGACTTAAATTTTAATTTTCTGACAGCATATGCCTTTCATTTATATGATGTTAAAATGCAAACTCTACCAGCAAGTACGACATTGGTACCAATAAGAACCTCCTTTTGTACATGTATATACTTCTAGAGTAAAACTGACCAGAATAAAATTTTGAGGTCTTTGGAGAGTCAATGCAATCATTCATTTATATTAAAATCTCGTGTTACCTACAGTGAATATGAAGCGGCAGACCACACGGCACAAGAGGTCAAGGACGAAGTCGAAATGCATCTCCGTGAGAAAGAAATCCTGGAGCAGACAATTCCTAGCAACATTATCATTGGTCCATTTTGGATCAATACCGAGTCCGTAAGACAAAATCTGTCGAAGAAGCGTAGAAATCTCAGCAATGCCGTACTGGAGTTATTGGCCCGTAAGCTTAGAACACAGGCCGATGATGTAAGTAACTTTAGAAAATTCACTGCTGATTTGTCTTTCCAGTTCTATAGGCGAATTTTCCTTCTGTGATGTTATCTGACATAAAGATATTGTAACGTCATTTAATTCCTTTATGTCATATTTGTAGCACTGTTCCCCTGAATTATTGCTTGTTACAATAGAATTTTATGACGTCACAATTACCTGCACCATAGGGAGTAACTCTATTTTTGAAAAGACAGTATTGAATAACTTACAATCATGTGCTTAAAAGAAATTTACTTCTGCAAAAAAATATCTTTTAATATTGCTGAATCAAATTTTATTGTTTACGAGAGACACAGTTGTCATAGAAGTTTATTTTGTACATAATGCAAAAATAACCGTCATAAGAAGAGAGATTTTTCTTGTGTTGTAGGCATGTGAAGAGTTCAAGGCAATCAGCCGTAAATTGTATGACAAACCAAACTGTATAGAAGAGCTGTCAGACATGAGAGAATGGATGAAAGGAATCCCAGAGAAACTTAAAGAGCATCAGGTGAGAGACAGTGATCAACGTACCTTTAATCTTATTACATGTAAATAAGATGTGAGATGATGATAAAAAGGCAGTAGTGATATGAAAATAAAAAAGGAAAATTAAAAAGAAAAATTTCTTCACTAAGCAAACACGCATTAAAGATTATCTTAGGAGAAGATGACCAATTTCATATAATTACGTTTATTTTATGGGTTACAGGAAGCCATAGACAAAGCCATGGACGATTATGAACTGATTGAGGAGTTCTACTATAATCTATCACAAGATGACTTCAATGCTAAGTAAGCTACTTTATTATATAAAATTAATGTACATGTATATTCAAAACTCTGGTAAAGAATATATATGTTTCTCTCATTCCCGTGTATGTGTTACAGAGTAGGCCTATGAAATACAGCTATGTGAGCGACACCTGTATCACATATCATGTGACAGCTGTATGACATACATGTATCACATGACACTATTGTATCCATTGTTTACGTTATTGTGACGTCATGATTTCAGCCTGAAAAACAAACAAGCTAGCAGCAACATTGCAATAAAACTTCGATTTTGAGATTGTTTTTCAATGTATTCTTGCATCATATTTCGAAAAGCCTAATATTTGTAGTTTATTTTTACAGAATAATCCATTTTTGGGGTGCTGAATTCGAATATCACAAAAATTTTGCGATTAGATCAACTTGACATTTTTCAAATTTCGTCCCTTTTCTTTCAGTTTTGTTTTTGGCCCTTAGATACATGTATGTTCTTCTATGAAAGATACATTTTTCCATTCTCGGGGTCTAAAAATTTTGCAAAACCCTCAGGTTTTACATGATTTTGAGAACCATCAGGAGGAACCGATGTATCTTTCACAGACCATAAAAGAGTCTTATGATATCATATACATGTACATTGTCTTGTTGATGACATATTTTTGTAAAAAAAAGGATGAAGAAAGAAAGCATCAAAATGAAAAAACTCAAGCTTTGAACAAAATGTGTTTTGTGAAACATTTATCCATTCTATTTTGAAAAGTAATAAACAAAAAGAATTTAGAAAAAAAAGATTAATTAACAAATTAATTAAAGTCTCGCATCATGACATACATACATGTATATTGTGGTCTGAAAGCTGAAATAAACTTTCTTTATTATTGAACAGGTGGACCGCTATAGGCTGGCCTCATAAGATTGAACGTCAGATGGAGGCCACATACGAACAATTAGACCAAGATGAGGAAAGATTCCGTAAACTACAAGGATCAGACCAGGCTAACTTCAACGACAGACTTGATACACTTCAGGTAAGAAATACCATTGGTTTCTGTCAAAACTTCCCTCTGATTCAATACTGTATACAGCTTTGATTTCGCGGTACTGAGACATAAGACCCTGTTTTGAATTCACCCGCTTACAAGTTGAATACTGTCAACACGGAAATTTTCGGGGGATGGGGGAGGTTAATTTTCGCACTTTTTGCAATTGTATTGTTATCACAAAAAAAACCCGCCCATTTGAAAATTACAACCAGTATTAAAGTCTCAAGGGAGTACACCCCATAAGCCCTTTTCATATAACTGCAGTCCAGTTGTTTTGGATGGCAAAATAAGTACTTTTCCCGCAATATGATGTCAAGGACAATCGATTTTAACTGTGACGTAACGAGAGTCGGTACTTGCCGTCCACAAAATGCTAGTCATGCAGTAACGTGAAAAAGGCTTAATACGCTAAAATTACCCCACACATACTGTTACAATGGTCATTTTGCGGAAATTCCCCCCAGCGAAAATAACCACGTGTACAGTAATCCTTTAAATACATGTATGTTTGTATTCACCTTATCTTGAATTAGCCCTCACTTCATCTAGCTAAAGGAGCGAAATTAAAATATGGATGAAATTTTCCCTGGATACAGTACATGTATACATGTACATGCATACATGTATGTGTCAGTTTATCAAACATATTTGCATTTTGATAAGTGAAATGGATATTTGAAAAAAGGAACAACACTCAGCTCTTTCTTTAAAACGGAATGTAGAATTCTGAAGTGGTGAATTACATAAAGGATTTCCAGATATTTGAATGGATTTTAATTTGAACTTGATGTTTCTTATTTCAGATGGTTGTTGCTGGAATGGCAGCTTACACTGATGTAAGCAAGGCACATGAAATAGCCAATGAGGTGCGCCGTGTCAACAAACAATTGAAAGAAGCCCAGGGATTGGCTCAGACCTATAACAACAGAGAACGCCTCTTCGGAATGCCCGTCACCAACGTAAGAACAGAGAAAAGTTTTGAGTTGAGATTTAAGTTTGTTTATTATATTGCCAGATTGTTTTCAGAGACTATTTGGATTGTTCGGTAGCCCCATATTCTGGAAGTTGTTTGAGAGACCTATAGATATTGCAATTTGAATTGATGGTAGAATAAGTTTACTGTACATGTACATGTTTCATTTTTGGCTATTAAAGAGGAAACTTAATCTAAAAATACTTTATTCTAAAATAAAAAGTAATTGGAATGTTTGAAAAAAAAAAAAATAATAATTATGGATTGAAAGGCCTACAAAAAAAATTTGAAGTAAATATCTAGATTAATTAAAAAATATGGTAAAAAGTCTTCGTAAAAAGTAAATTGAGTAACATACTAAGCAAATATTCTTGTTTTTACCCATATCAAGCAGCATTCACATAGAAAACAGAAAGTTGCACTGCTCAGCTAAGGACTTCCAAATAATGTAAAACAAAAAGCTGTTTTAGATTTTAATCTTTGCATATGTTTGAGATTTTCAAGTCTTTAGAGATGCCTGACCGTGGATGGAAAGCCAATCGGGTTCCTTGCATAAGGAGGACTAAGTTTATCAGCTATTCAAGAGCTTGGACCTAACCCGATTACCTACTGACCATTTACGTTTGTCTCTCGTCCCATAGCGTGTATCGTTTAGGGCACATGTAGTAATAAATTAGTACTTAAAGGTTGTTTATCAGTTCTTTATATTTAATGTACATGTATTCGACATGCTCTGTTAAATTTTGTAATTGTGTAAAGGGAGATTGTGCTAGATGTCAATTAAAACTTTTAGAAAGAAAATTGAAATCAACCTCAATTGAATTTTCATTCAATTTTTGGTTGCCTACATCAATGAATCCTTGGAATTTCATTAAAGTTTCAAAATATTAGCTACCCTTTTGGTCTTTTCTTCTAACATTGTCTAATATTTTTTGTCGGAGAGAGCATTTTGAAATTCTATTTAAATTCTGGAGAAAATGTTCATTGATAATTTAGAGAAAGAAGAAAAAGAAGAACTGATTTACAACTTGTATAATGATAACTAGATTTACAATCAAATATATAATGATTACTAGAGGTAATAATAAGTGATAATGTGTCCTAAATTTGAGAGCATTTTGACATGCTATAGAGACGAGAGACAATTTATTTTTCAGTTTACTAGATGTGAATGAAGATGCTGCTTAAATTAGCTTTTAACAATCGTTTGATTTTTTTCAGTCGTTGTTGTGACCAAATAATTAATACACTAAGGAATATTAGTACTTGCCATCGATGTTGCCGAATAAAACTGTTGTCACATACTTAGAAAATGTATTTTTAGAACAAATGACAGCTTTATAACAGATATCACCGCATGTTGTTGTCTTCAAGCTTAGATGAGTTAATACTTATCGTCTTTATTTTTATAATTTGAATGTTGTGATGCTTGATTTTCATTGATTTCAAATGCTGACAAGAAATTCATATAACATTACTGTATGTGTACCGTACATTTACTTAATTTAGCGTGATTCATATTTTAGTGGAGTACGTACTATTAATTGTAGGCTTGTTCAGTACCTAACACTGAATTTGTAATCTGTGATAAATTCAATGGGCTCTTTCATGATTGCGCAGTGATGTTAATTTGCCCAATTTTGCCCTGTTTCTGCTCAAATTTGATCACGTCAATTTCAGTACTTAAAAAAATCTATGCAGTAATTCATGATAACATAATTATGTCGCTGTACTCCCTAAAATTTGGTCGCGTCAATTTAAGTACTTGTACGCTAATATGCTGGATTGCAAAGCTGTGACTATTTGCTTTTCTGTCTGTCCAAAACTTCAGTTACTCTTGTGTTGCTTTCAAAATCATGAGGCTTTCAAAGAAATATACAAGAGATATAGGAATCAGGCCATCATGGCCTAAATTTCACATTCTGGCCTAAATTTCTGCTTCTGCCGTGTATTATGTGCATTGCAATCTGGTAATAACACGGTAGATTTTTCTTATGTTTGAATTTGCATGACACGGAATGCCTTCCATAGATGGATAGTAATCCTTTGTCAATTTTGATTTTACAATATGTGTTTGATGCTTAGCATGTGTTTATCTTTAAAATATATAAACGAGAATTAATGGATAACATAGGCATATAGACGTGTGTTTGTTGTCTTGGTAGTATGATAAACTGGCAAAGCTTATCAAGGAATTTGAGCCTTTCCGTAACCTCTGGATTACCGTTTCTGACTGGGGAAGATGGCACGAAAGCTGGATGCATGACCCACTCAGCGCGATCAACGCAGAGGAGGTGGAGAAAAATGTCAACGAGGCGTATAAGACGATGCATAAATCTGTCAGGATTTTCAATGAAATGCCAAGTAAGGAAATATTTTCAGAAGATGAGATATTTTAAAAGTTAATAAAAAAAGAGGGGAAAAAGAGGGGGGGGGGGGAGGAAGTTGAATAAGAAATGTTAGAAGAAAGCAGGGTTGAAATCATCAACATTAAAGAATATGTTTAATGGTTTGAACTTCATCTTTACATCAATTTTCGTGAAGTAATAAAAAGGGCTTTATTATTAGGGTTGAATTCTTGTCAGAATACTTATGGAATCCATGCTATAGTGGCTTTTTTAAATGTAATATAAATTGATGTTTTTCAAGGATACATATATATACTGTAAACCGTCATTATTCGCAAGCGTTTTATTTTCCTGATATTAGCGAGATCCTTCTATTCACGAAGATAAAACGCCGTAAATATGCCCAAGCACACGTTAAGTAAGATAGGGACATATGATGTTGTGAAAATAAAACACTGCAAACCAGTCACCTCACTTCGTGTTCACAAACTTGCGACGCCGCAAAAGAAAAGACGATTTACAATATATATATCAGCTTGGTTTTAAATGAATTGCCAAGAGAGCTGGCATTAATTAAAGTTATGTTTCACAAATATTAATGTCAGTAGTACTGATCAATAGGCACTTTTTCACAAAACGCAGACCGAGACCCAACATACCAATATTTGACATTATTTCTGACCATGACGTCTTAACAGATCCATCATGTCTCAGTAAGAAATAATGTCAAAAGTTATGATGTCGGGTCTTGGATGTGTTCACAATGCAAGTCTAGAGGTAATATGAAAATGGTTTATTGGAATGACAGTAGTCTTTGTAAATGTGTGAAGTTAAATATTATTGTTATACATATCTATAAATGATGATTAAAATTACAGGTGTACAGCAGGTAGCTTCTGAGATTAAGGGCCTCATTGAGGAGTTCAAGCCATACATTCCACTGATACAAGGATTGCGTAACCCCGGTATGAGGAGCAGACATTGGGATCAGGTAAATTATGTACTATTACTCACAAGTAATTAACACTGTAGGGAAATTTAATTGAGTCTTCAATATTTATCGTGAGAATATTTCGTCAAATAGATTTTGGTAAGATAAATCTTAAAAGTACAAAAGCTAGAGAATTATTCTGGTAACTCAAAATTAAGTACTGTTACAGAAATTCAATTAGAAACAAGATTTTTAACACATATTTTATCGAACTCATAGTCTTGATTTATTTTCACGGATAAAAAACATTGTACAAATATTTCCGTTGAGTTTTTATGTATTTATCTTTGAGAAAATCTCATGAAACAGATTTTCGGTAACTTTTTCTGGTGATGACTCCAAGTTCAATCCTATGAATTAAGCTAGATACTTGATTAGAAACAAGATTTTAAAGATATATTATATCTAATTCATTATGAACTGATCTATTTTAGCTGTCCAATGACATCGGATTCCCCATACGTCCAAAAGCCACTCTCACTTTCAATAAGTGTCTGGAGATGAATTTACAAGATCACATCGGAACCATCAGTAAGGTGGCTGAAATCGCCGGAAAGGAGTACTCCATTGAACAAGTATGTTTTTGCATGTAATCAAAAATTTGTAATGTCAGCAACTTAAGGAAACTTTTTGGTGACTGCATATTATTGATACCTCAGCATGATCTCCTTATCTCTGTACTCGGTCATTTCATTTCCTTCTCATTTGGGACGGTATCTGACTTAACGTAATTGTGACGTCATCATATTCTATGGTTACAAGCATTAAATTCAGGGAAAACATGCTTCAAATACGACATTTCTGTAGGAATTTCATTACGTTATAATGCATATACGTCAGATACGGTCCCTAGTGGGAAGTAAACGTGTATATCAAAAAGACGGAATAAAGTGAGAAGTCTTCATTCATTCCCTTTATCTTCATGTACAGTGATAAATTTTTTAAAAAATTTAACAAAAGAAAATACTATTTTTAGGATTTCAACAATTAAGGGAATATTGTATATTTTGTATTGAGTACATGGAAATAAATTTAACATCATTTGCTTTTTTTTAAGAATTTGAATTTTGTGAAGTTCCCTTTATATTAAAATGAATGAAAAATTAAACAATTTTTTTTTAACCATTCTATTTTTAGGCTTTGGACAAGATGGAGAAGGACTGGGAGCCGGTGACCTTTGACATATTACCATATAAGGAAACTGGTACATACATTATCAGAACGTCCGAGGACACGTCACAACTATTGGACGATCACATCGTCATGACACAGAGTATGTCATTCTCTCCGTTCAAAAAACCGTTTGAGGACCGTATCAACAGTTGGGAAAACAAGCTCAAAACTACACAGGTTAGAAATCAAATTTAGAATTCAAATATATACATGTTTATTTACCAGGTAAAGTAATAAAATCACAGTTATATACATATAGTCTGTGTTTTGGACTGAAAAAAAATTACATATAGACCATTCTCTGAACTTGGAAATTACCTTCAAATTTTTTGAATCTACAAACGTTTGTTGACATGTTTTAAAGTTGTTTTTTTACTGTGAAGACACGATTAGAGATTAAAATTCTATTTATAAGAAAACAATGAAAAATGTGACAAAGGTAAAAAGGGTTTGTACATGTAACTGACCATTTTGTCTTGATTTCGACATCCATAATGAAAAGTAATCAAATAAACTACAAGATTTAGTATAATGAAATCTTATGAGGAATTTATGTTTTCTAACCAAGAAGATAAAAGGTCTTCAGATATAAACTGAGTTTGGAAGAAAATTTGACCATACTTCTCATTTGTATCATTGTACAGGATGTGTTAGATGAATGGCTAGTATGTCAGAGATCATGGTTGTATCTAGAACCGATCTTCAGCTCGGAGGACATTAACCGACAGCTGCCGGTTGAGAGTAAGAGATACCAAACCATGGAGAGGATCTGGAGGAAGATTATGAAGACAGCTAAGGACAATCCTCAGGTAAATCCTCATAAGAGGACATAGAAAATAAAGTAAGATATGGATTTTCCTAAAAGTTTAAAAATTTAATTTGAATCTCTCAAAGTATCATGTGCAATTAAATTAACTGGTACATATACATTGAATTTCTATATAATATTGTTCTTAAAATAGACGTTCAGTTAACCCGTTACTCGGTCGGAAAAGTTGGCGGTTAACCGGTTCTTAAAATGACTTTAAACGATACATGTATGTTATCTTCCAAAATAAGGATGTTTTTGAATTGCAAAGAAAATACAGCAGACAATATTTTTTCTGCTTTAGAGCAGAGTTCTGCTTTCTCTATTGTCGCTGCTTTTAAAAATTTGTCGTTTTGTATCCCTTTCCGATTTTTGTTGGTAAGAGGAATTGTGTCAGATACTGGGAATATCTGAATTTTGTAAAAGAAAAAAAGTTAAGATGATATGTTTCTATTCTAGATTAAAAAGTACACATTAACTCTCAAAAGCATCCTATTTATCATATCATATCATATCTTTTCATATCATGTAAAATGAGAACAGTTTGCTATTGTTTTATATTTCATGTTTTGATATTGTTGAAAATTTGTCTTTCAGTTGAGCACTGATAAATACATACATTGCTTATACCTGTATTTGTATAAAGTTACCATCTCTATAACATGTATAACACATTACACTCCTCTTCTGCTATTTTGTAGGTCATTTCCCTGTGTCCAGACAATCGTCTCCTTGATAACCTCAGAGAATGTAACAAACTGTTGGAGCAGGTACAGAAGGGTCTCAGCGAGTATCTAGAGACCAAGCGTAATTCCTTCCCACGATTCTACTTCCTGTCTGATGACGAACTCCTGGAAATCCTCTCACAGACCAAAGATCCTACAGCCGTGCAGCCCCATCTTAGGAAATGCTTTGAAAACATTGCTAGGGTAAAACAGTGATTTATAAGATTTTATCCTTTAAAGACATTGAAAATTCATTAATCTTACACTTATTTACTTAAATTAGCAATGCCAGCTTACGCGCTAACGCGATCGGAAAACGTGAAAAATAGCTAGTCGATATTTTAAAATCGACTTTTTATGGTCATAGCATGAATTGATCGTAATGATTTATATACCATCGGAAAGATAATTAAATGAAGAATCCAGTGATATGTGTTTTGTATATATTTGTTTTTAAAAATATCTTATTTTCATGAGTTGAAGTTTGAAATACCGCTTAAAAACGCCGACCTCGCTAAGCGCGTATCGGCGGACCGATTTTTTTTACACAGGTAGTTTTCAAATACAAAGCCGGCAGGTAAGCAGGTAACTAATTAGCATAAAATTTGGCACCCAATCAGGTGAAAGATCAAACTTTACTGCCTAATTTGAAGAAAATTAATCAGTTGATTAATAGCGAAGTTATGTAATGTTAAAAATATTAAACCAACTGTATGGAAATCCATCGGTAAGTACATTTTCCTTCACTATTAAGTAGACAGAAGAAGTCTTTCTGAACATTTTGATATATAATACATTAAAATCGATGAAGATTTAACCCTCCGGCTTTTCAATTGAAATTGTCCACTCGCACCTAATTTCATGTTTGTGACGGCGCCCCGCCGCGCCATGTTTGTTATTGTTTACATTGGCCGGCGGTCTTTTCTATAACTATGTTTTGCTCCTATAAAAACCAATATATCTTAATAATAGGTTTATTAAATGGGTCCTGAAGTGTAATTACATGTTTTCATAGATATGAAATAACAAGAAATAAATGTTTAAAACTTTTACGTTGTTGTTAGCAAACCCAAACTTGGTCGTCCTATTACTTGGCGTAATTTTGCAGTTTATAGTCATTAAATAAGCAAATTACAACTTATATAGTAATTTAACATTTAATTTAATTTAATTAACGAAAGAATTAATAACTGAAATATTTCAAAACTCAATTTGATAAGGGAATTTTGAATATTTTGATGGACAGGAAACGATAGCGTGGGTTCAGACGCCATGTTGGATTTTCATTGAATTTCAACAAAGATTTACAAAATTGCTGCATTTTATTGTGTTTACATCAACAATTATATTGTACGACACATGTTTATTATATTAATAATCGCAATGAAGAAATAAATAGAAGGCCGATAGATTTTCTTCATTGATTTCACGCTTATTTTATAACGCCCCCCCCCCCCCCCCTTTCCGCGGTCTGGCCAATTTCCTTTCGCCTGATAGGCAATTCGATAGGACAATTTCATTTCTTTTTATTTTAAGGAATAAAGAATAAAATTACTACATTGTTTAATGCACAGGAATAATTGACCGATCTAAATATCAGTCTGTTAACGTCTATTTTTCTCGGAAGTTTTTTTTTTTTTAATCTCTCTGCCCCCCCCCCCCCTTTCCGCGATCTGGCCTATTTCTTGTCGTCTGATAGGCATTTCGATAGGACAATTTTATAGGGTGATTACGTTGTTAAATGCACAGGAATGATTTATCGATCTAAGTATGTGTCTGTTCACGGCTATCTTTCTTCAAGTTTTTTTTTTAATTTCTCTGCAAGTTTCTTTCCTATGATTTTTTCTCAATAATATTACACTCTTATTTTTCTGCATTTCTTTTTTTTTCTTTCTTTCTCGCTATCCTTTGCTTTCTTTCTTTTGTCTCTTTTACTGTTTTTGGTCTTTCTTCTACTTTCTATCTTACAAAGTTTCTTTCTTATTTTTTCCTTCTTTCGCTCTTTCTTTTTTCTCTATCTTTCTTTTTTCTGTCTTCCTTCCTTCATTCTTTCGTTCTTTCTTTTTTCTTTTTTTGTTTTTCCCTTTTCTATCATTCTTTGCTCTTTCTTTCGTCTTATTTTGATTTCTTTTTCATTTTTCTGTCTTCCTTTTTCTTTCTTTCTTTCTTTAATTCTTTCTTTCTTTAATTCTTTCTTTCTTTGTCTTTCTTTCTTTCTTTCTTTCTTTCTTTCTTTCTTTTTTCTTTCTTTCTTTCTTTCTTTCGTTCCATAACCATGATAACAGTAAATTGAAAAAAAATTAAATGTTTTCTTCTCATTTACAGGTTGATTTACCATGCAGTTTGCATACTGATCGTATGTTGTACAGATTTCACCATGGCTATATATCCAGGACCTTATTGTGAAGCAGTATGTTTGACCAAAGATAGACTGAAGGACTGTAAGAACTTGCAATTTTTGCCAGATGAACAATTCACAAATGGATTAGTAAATGAACTAAAGCTGTTTTTCATTGATGATGAGGAATTGTTATTATGTGTACAAAGACTGAATGCGAATTTTGAAGGAGTGAATCCAAAATCATTTACTACAAAGGTGAAGCGACTCTTGGACGTTAAGAAAAAACTCGGAAAGAAATCCAAAGCAGGAGGTTTCAACAATGTAAAGGAGTGTCTGGATCATCAATTTCTGTCTCCATCAAAACTTACCGTCCCATCTACAAAATCAAAACTGTACAACGAGATTGAACATGTGAATGAAGGCTTACTGAAAGTGCAAGGTCTTCAACGAGAAGAGGAATGTTATAAACCCTGTGATACAACAATTTCTGTTGAAACTGAAAGCAATCATGATGGAAATTTAAGTAAGGAAAGTAACTTGTTGTCCTATGAAATACAGAAAAAGGAGAGATTTGTTCAGAAACTTAACAGTGAAGCTTTGGAATTGGAAGATAAACTTAAAAACATAAAGTCAGTACTTGGACACTACTCCGTGCGAAATGTGAATAAAAGAGATGAAACGGCTCGGAAAAATCTACATGCGTTGCGTGACAACCAGAGGAAAGTTTCAAAACTTACATCAGCAGTAGACAGTGTTAGTGAGAGACTGAAAGAAACCACAGTCTTACTTACTGAAGTGAAAGAAGAAAATAAAAGACTAAACTCAGAGTTATGCATCATCAGAACTGAGAGCCAAACACTGCTAGATGAAAGAAAGAAAAAAGTCAGTGCACAGAAAACAGCATCCCACTGGAAGAAAAAGGCTACACAACTTCGAGATGAAAATTGCAAAGAATCTGATACTGTATCAAGCAAAAAGGCCCATGAATCCAACTGTAATGTTCGCTTTGATTGTGATTTTAACGAAGAACTTGCAAGCCGTTTGCAAACAAAGGACGATGGCACATATTCTGACAATGTTCGTTTATGCGTGGTTGAACTTGCAGCTTTAGAGGTAGCAACTGAGAAGATATCACCTGTTATATCAGCTGTAGTAAAACATATAGTGGGACATAACCTGAAGAAATCTGACCTACCAAATAAAACAACAACACAAACAATTGTGGATGAAGGACATTTCCTAGCAAAAACATACATTTCTGAGAAATTGGATGATACAGTGACAACCGTTCAACACCAAACGAAAACCAAGATTATGTTGTGAGAGCTCTAGAGAGACTGGCGTTTGCGATGAGCGATAGAGCAGCAAATGAGAAGCTTGCGACTAAGTTATTGGCAGAATGGAGGGGTGGAATCATCAGGGAATTCAGAGGAAATGATGTTACAGACATGGTGCATAGTTTCCACTGTATGGCCCATGTATTACTTGGCTTCCATCAGTACTCTAGCAAAGATATTAAGATCTTTGAGAAGGGATTGACACAGGATCATGGGCCATTAGGGAGAGACAAGCTCCCGATGTTTAAGTTTTGGAGAAGCACTGAGGCCGTTGTGGAACGTGTCGTTCGCACTACTTCTGATACATTTGGTCCTGTAGGCGATCATCTTGGTTTACGAGATTCATGGGAAGCCCATTGCAAATCAACTGGGACAAAATCAACGATTGGAAACTACAAAGACAATCGCTTCAACGCCTTGTTCCAGACAGCAGCAGAAGTGTTTGTTCACAAGAAAGACTTTCTACAAGTACTACATTCAGTTGAGAAACCGAACAAGAAACTTCAGTCCGTGAAAGCTGACCTAGAGTGCCCATTAGTAGGGATTTTACTACAGAGCTTTGGACTTGTGTATCTAAAGGTGACTGGTCCCTACTGGAACATGGTCACATCCGGGGAAATTCCATATTTAAAGCTGTACCCATACATCCAGGACCTTTCTACATATCTCAAGAAATGTTCTGAGGATCCTGCACATATTTTGATCATGGATGGACAATGGATGACATTGGACACCTTTGGATTTACCAACGTTCCACACAAAGAGATGCTTAAGGAATTATATACAGTCCCAGAAGATCACAGAGATGTGCTGTTTACCGCGATCAAAATTATTTGTAATGCTATGTCAAACACAGTGAACAAACAATTAAGTGACTTCCTTGAAGGCGGAAAGTACAGTTGTCAACCAACTGAAGAAGAGATGAAGCGCACTTCCTTTTCGCATGTGACAAATTTAGGTTGTGAGCATCATTTTGGTGATCTCGACAGCAGCCAGAGACGTAGGCCTCACTCGTCGTTACATCACCACTCAAGTATACAGCTTTTGAAAAGGAACAGAACTGGTCTAATGAAATGGGTAGAAGGGATGGATAATACTTCTCGGACTGCTGTCATGAAAACTGCAAGGAAGGAAGGAAAGATATTGCGAAGTATACATACAGAGAGTGAAAGGAATGTTTTGCGAGAAATTCACCGGGAAATGACAGCTGAACCGAAAAAACGAAAGAAAAGGAAGAATAGCAGTAACCACGATGAACGAGACAGTCAAAGATGTAGAGACGATGAAAGAGAGCTTAGTCAGGAATTTGATGTAGTGACTGAAAACATGTGTTTTAAAGAGAACAACTATGTGGCAGTGGCATATCAGGACAATTGGTATCCAGGAATTATTCTTAGTAAGACTGACGAAGAAAATGCCAGAGTAAAGTTCATGCAACCGTGCCACCAAGAAGGCTATTTTAGATGGCCTACACGTGATGACATACAGCAAGTTAACATCGAGTTCGTTTTGAAAGATGATGTTGCCGTTGAGTGCCAGAGTTCCGGTAGACAGTGGTTCATTCCAAGCTTTGTAGAACTAAGGTCAATTTATGAGAAATTCAGTGAAGTTTATTTCTGAAGTAGTTTTTAACTCATTTATCTAACAGATTGTTGACCTTTGTAGTGTGTACTTAAGTATATGCTTTTGATAGTAACATGTACATAGTGCTATTTGATTGAAATTTCTTGAAAATGTTGCATAATAAGCCTTTAAGGACATATGTTAATGAAATTTTAGTTATTAAAAATTTAAAATCTTCTAAATGAACAAAAAATGTCTATATCATAGTATATCCTTAGATGCTTTAAAAGATTATATCTTTGTAATATATATATCTATATGTATATCAAAGTTTAAATTACATTATGTGCATTTCTCAAAGCAGTGCATAGCATTATGGATTATGATATTAATGCTGAAATTGATCAGGTTGATGTGATATCTTGAAGATAATTCGTATTATTTATTGACTAATAACTATATTTATTAATATATGTGTTGTAACAATGTCTTATTTATTCACATGAAATTGAATTATTTATTCACATGAAATTGAATAAAATGAAATACACAAAGAATGTTGAAAGAATTCTTCATGTTTGTGACAATACAAAGCGTACCATCGAGAAAGGACAAAAAAGTACCACAAATGGGACATAAATCTTCATTTCATGCTGTAACTATACATCTAAGACAAAATCTAATATCAGAAATGAATTCAGCACACCATTTTACATTAATGTACCAAGTTTGGTATTGATATCTTGAAAATTGAATTATTTATGACAAAAAGTATCAAAATTTCTTCGTTTTTCGGTTCCGCGAGCTGGCATTGCTGTATAAGGCAATAATAGGAAGAAATTTTTCCGAAATTCACCCCAAATTTTCGAACTTCAAAATTTCATAACTTTTTTTCTAATGAAGATATCTTAAAAAGGAAAACTGTTTCAGAAAGCTTGCAATGAGCTCTATCTAATGATTTATGTTTTTAAACATATTTCTGAACTTTGAAAAATCACCTGGCATTGCTACTTAAATGTCCTTCACAATTTTATTCTAAATTCTTATTTGTAACATACAGATGATCATTAGGGTCATTTTGTCTTTTATTGTTTCCCTCAAACAAATAAACAAATTAACTGATTACAGAGGGGGAATATGGCCAGAAAAATAATGCAGTACACATATAATTAATCTACAAGTAGCTGATTTCTCTTCACTTACTTAAGACATTTTTTTTCCACTTTAAAGTGGAATTTTGCTTTCTAGAATAGCAAAAATCTTGAATTTGGCCTCCGGAATTTTGTTTCGTTGATTTTCTACTTGTTAAAATCATCGTATTCGACCCCTTCAGATTTTTTGTTTTTCGGTAAAATCATGTCTGTTGCTTACATATCTAATGTACGATTTCTTGTTCTAATTTTAAAAAAATCTTTTGCAGCTGAAATTTGAGGATGATTTGAAGATAACGAGGATGTACTCTGCCGAGGGTGAGGACGTAGAGTTTAGGGAGACCCTGTACCCCACGGGTAACGTAGAGGACTGGATGTTAGAGATAGAACGCTGCATGAAGGAGAGTATGAGAATCATCATTAGGGACTCCCTCAAGAACTATAAAGAGGTACATTTTTAAGAGGTTTGAGGTCACATATTCACGTTAAGTAAATTTCAGTGAGATAGAACTCTGTGTGAAGGAGAGTATGAGATTCATCATGATAAGTAACTCTCTGTAGAATTATAAAGGGGTACTTTATTTTTAGAGGATATGAAATTACCGTATATCGGGTAATTTTCGCGTCAGGTAAATTTCACGAAAATGACCCAAAAAGGTGTGTCTCTTTTCACTGAGTCTATTTTGGCTAATCTGTTAACAAGATCAAGGGTTAAGATCTATGTCTTTTTTTTCGCTATGTCCATTTTTCGCAATTTGATGATGCTCGCAAACTTAGCGAAAATTAGACACACTCGAAAAATTCCTGATATACGGTATATATTCAAGTTCAGTAAATTATCATTGTAAAGTGGAGTTTAACATTAAGGGAAAGATAACAATTGGTTTGTCATAAACATACATGTGATTCATTGTATCCTTTAAAGATTTCATGATGAAACCTCAATGGATGACTCTCATATTACTTAAATGAAAGCAGACAGAAGTCTCTGACATCACATAGTTAGGCAAAATTTTGACTATAAATTATAATGTTACACTTACAGTTTTGACAAAGCTACGATGATGCATTTTTGAGTTGATTTCTTCAGATTCCAAGAACTAAGTGGGTATTATCCTGGCCTGGTCAAGTGGTCATTTGTGGATGTCAGACCTACTGGACACAGGAAGTGACCGAGGCCTTAGAGAAAGACGTGCTTCCTGACCTTTTCAAGGTAAAATACAAAAGAAATAGTATCAAGTATCCTTTTAATGAAGAGTTATTTCCCATTTGAGACGGTATCTGACATAAAATCATTGTAACGTTATAAATTAAAAAAAAAATTTTTCATTCTTATTTTCATATTTTTAAAGGTTATAAAGTTTGGTACGGTAAAGTCAATGTCGTACCGCCATTTCCCAAACTTTTATGTAGATTTCCATTGAGTTTGATGACATAACAATTATCTTACATCCAATACCTTCCTAAAATGGAAGTAATTCTGGTAACAGAAGCTATGGTATACATATAGAGACATATTAAGCCTATCTCTGGCTCTTACAATTACATGTATATTTGTCCTTTACTTTTAAAATGTATACTTCTTTGCATATCAAGTAAAAGTATATGTATTGATGAACATGTATCTTGGTCATGAGGGATTGAATGATTGAATGATAAATGAATGATTTATTTCAAGTATCTTGCATGTTGCGTTTTGTCGAGTATTTAGCAACAAGTGCATGCAAATTGCTACTATAATTTTCTTTTATCCAAAAGAAAAAACTCCATTCTTTCACGTAAAATTTCTGTCCATAGGTCCTGCTGTCTCAGTTGGATGACCTGAGGGAACTGGTGAGACTGGACCTCACAAAGATAGAGCGTATGACGCTGTCTGCCCTGATTGTCATAGAAGTGCACGCTCGAGACGTGGTCAACAGAATGGTAGACGAGAAAGTGTCCAGTCCTAACGACTTTGAATGGATCAGTCAGTTGAGGTACAGTTTAGATCTCCATTGTTAGTTATAGAAAAATTAGACTCCTGGAAGTTCTTCTTGTGAAAATGTAAAATGAATTTTATGGTCACGCATGCAGTCTAGACTAGTTGATACATGTTCTTGATCAGTTGATTTAATATTAGAAATCTATGGATCTTTTCTTAAAATTGATCTTCATCCGGGAAAAAAAAATTATTCTATAAATTGACCCTTCCGATTGCGGGGAAAAAATGCAAAATTTCGTGATGTCACAATGCTTTTACCTCGGACAAACAAGCTTTGAACCTCGGTCAAACATCGAAATTGCATTGTGACGTCATGGAATTTCTCAAATTTTTCCCACGTTCGGAAGGGTCAATTCACTTTAAAATCTTCAGCGCTAAGGTATACATTTACAAAAGTTTAGATTAGAAAGAAAATCAAAAGAGTTCATACTCTCCTACCAAATGTTACATCTTCAAGATGTTAGTTGAACAATTGTGTTTTTATTTTAGGTACTATTGGCTATCAGATGAGAACATGTACATACGTGCTGTGAACGCTCAGTTCCCGTACGGATACGAGTATCTAGGAAACACACTCCGTCTTGTCATCACACCACTTACGGACAGGTAAATACATGTACATGTACATGTAGCTATATGTCGTACTTGAATTTTCACCAAGTGATCATATTTCTGATTCCTTTCACTAAGAAAAATGAATTTTTCTAGATATTAGACATTTCCTAGAATCTCTACTGTGTTGTATGGTTACTAGTATATCAGAAATATTAAAGAAATTCTTATTCAAACTTCATTAAATAAATTTACACTTCACATGAGAATCAAGCACATGATTTACTTTTAAAGAAAGTACATGTATATATACGATTCTTTCATTGCTATAACCATTTGTGACCTCTACAGATGTTACCTGACCTTGACCGGAGCTTTACATTTGAAGTTTGGTGGTGCTCCGGCCGGACCTGCTGGCACCGGTAAAACAGAAACCACTAAGGTTAGTAAACGTTAATTATACACGTAGTATGCTTGTCGCTAAAATTTGAAAAATTTACATAGAAGTCTTGGAAATGAAGCTTTTATTCATTACTGTTAAAAATGAAACAAAAATATTGAAGCACAACTTCTTTAATATATTTTGTACTACTATTTCTGAACGTTGCATGATCATAAGTTTAGATCTACATCTACACGTATTACGGATGAAGACCTTTTATGTAAAATCATCTTGCATCTTTTATTTTGTATATACATATAATAATAGGGATAGCACAAAAAAGGTACAAGCAGCTACATATAATAATACGGAAGTGTACATGTACATGTATGTTCTGTTAGCTCATTGTGAATTCACATTATATACAATGTACATACTTGTTCCTCTTTTCCAGGATTTGGCTAAAGCTATGGCCATTCAGTGTGTGGTGTTCAACTGCTCTGATCAGCTGGATTTCATGGCCATGGGAAAATTCTTCAAGGGATTGGCAAGGTATATATCATATAATGTACACATTGCCATTTTAAGCAATAATTTTATCATGGAATGAAATGAAGATATTTCTTATTCAAATACTCAGGAGAAAGTTTTCATTGCATTCTTCACAGTGAATTTGCTGTCGACTTATTAAACTTTCTATTGCAGATATTTTAAAATGTTTGTGTTGAATCTTTCGCACATGGAGATCGAGGATTACTAATTTAGATTTTATCCACTTTGTTGCAGGGATATATTTTAGTATATTTCCTTCATCAACTTGAAGAATTAGGTGTCAAAATGTCATTTGACGTATCATTCAACAATATTTCTCTCTAAGTATTTTCAGTGTCATATTTCACTCATTTCTCATACATCATCTGCGTCATTATTCTCAGTTTACATGAAGATATTGATAAATGTTCAAATTACGGAGAACTACATGCATACTATAGTGATTTTCACACAATCTAACATTACGAGCTGATTTTTTCAGTGCTGGTGCTTGGGCTTGTTTTGATGAGTTCAATCGTATCGACATCGAGGTCTTGTCTGTCGTCGCACAGCAAATTACGACCATCCAAAAAGCACAACAACAGAGGGTGAGAGTTAACTCTCTTGGTATACGCATGTACTTGTATATGTATACCCTACCTAGTGCTCTATGTATACTTGTATATACTCGGTGTATGAACTTCCAGATCTACCAATCTGCAGCCGGTTTCCCAAAATTTTTACGAACAATTTTAGGAATTTTCATAACTTTTAACCGCTTAGATTTTCTTATAAACTAAAAATATTGATTTATTGTTTCTTGCTTTACATCTAGTATGTGGAAATGGTATTAGAAAAGATAGTACAATCTGAATATAAAATTTGTCGAATCTTTTATTCAATGACGAAAGTTATGAAAATTCCTGATTTTTTTCTTAAGAATTTTGTGAAACTGGGCACTGAGATACTTGTAGTTTAGATCTGATGTAGATTCTTCTAGCAAATGATTTTATCTACAAACCTATCTGTAATTGTCACTGAGGAAATCTTGAAAAAAACTATTAATTTTCATGATTGATACCAAAAATTGGTTTCATATTGGAAAAATCCTCTTTTGATGGATTGTAAATTATATATAATTTAAGTATTATCTATTTTGATCTTGAAACGATTTGTAGTGTAAATCATTTGCTTTAGTTAATCACATCTTCAAAGAATGTATTCACGTCTCAGAAATCTGACATTTGTAATGTCTCCACCACCCCACTGTATCGCTCACCTCATTATTGTACAATCCTCCTCACATAACCATCGCATTTCACAGCATGTCATTTTAAAATCATTTACGACGCATATGTTACGCAAGAGCTTTCAGGATTTTCTTTTCAGATTGGACCCTTTACAAAAATTTTATCCCAGATCTCTCTCTTTCAGTTCCTAATAAAATAACAAAAACCTTCTCTTGTATCTTTCAGATATTCTTACGCTAAGATAACAAGATATACAATTGCAATAATTGATCTAATATTATTGATTTTTGATTTGAAGAAAATTTAGTAGGGAAATTTAAATACAATTTCCAGTACGATAAATAACTATACATGTGTTTCAAGACCAATTTTTTCTTCTCTTATCATAATAAAAAAATGTAGGTTGTTATAGTACATTTTCAAATAAAAGTGGGCAAATTCCAAATTCTGTTAACTTATCAGCAAAAAATCTTTTTGATGATGTAGATGTACATTTTAATAAAAAAGACCCTAAAGATTATGCTTTAAATTTGATAGGAATGTATTCATTTTATAAACATCTTATGAAAAAAGTTTCTTTAGAAGTGATTTAAAATCTACGGAATTTAATATTTTGTACTCGATTTTATCGAAATGTTCTGAAACATCTTTCATAAGTACCTATAGGCTTCATAAAATGTGGAAGCGTCTAACATGTTTAGAATGTATAAAGAAGTGTATGTCTACCTTATGTAGAAGACAAGTGCCTATTTAACAAAAATACTTATTATAAATTTAGGAATTTTTGTAATTCTTGATCACCTAGTACTTCTTATCAACTAAAAACCGTGATGATTTGTTTCTGAATTTGTATTTAGTATGTAGAAATGCCATTAAAAAGGACAACATAATCTAAAGTGAAAAAGATTTTATGCTTTTATTTGATGATGAAAAGTTACAAAAATTCGTAAATTTTTTTCGTAAGTATTTTTGTAAAACAGGCTCCAGGTGCTAGAGCATGATGTTACCATCTAACCAGAATTTTTTGCGAGATACCAATTTTTTGCGACTCTATTGAAAAATTGTTCTCACAGAAATTTTATTTCATATTATCAAAGGTATGTCATAGACTGGCATGCATGTATCACTTGTCTTTTGTTCTTATTGTATACATGCCATTCTTCAATCATCCCGACAGAACATATGGAGTGCACTGAATGTATTCCTGAAAAAGAACTAACTAATAACTAACAAAAAATTCAATTATGATTGGTACAAAACAAAAACAGAGTATGTACAATATCTTTGTAATGTTGCAATCACAAAAAAAATATAATTGTGAAAAAAAACACACTCCATTTTGCCCTTAAGTCGCAAAATTTGAGACTTGCAAAAAAATTCTGGTTACATGGTATGCTAGTTTTCACAAGTAAACCCTTGTGACCTCAGTACACCGTCACACGTAGAATGCGTATGACATTCGTAGTTGAAGAACATCCTGGCTTACAATGTTGTATTTTCCCTTTTTCCAAGCAATCTGCAAAAAAAAAATATTTCTAAATTGTGATTGTTAAATCTATACATGTATGCTTTGATTGCATATGATACATTTTTAGATACTGAAAATAAATTTGTTGTTTTATTGCAAGAAAGCCAGGGTTTTCTTTAAAAGATTAGATAGACATGTATCTGCATGTTATATTATACTTTCTACAAGGAACATTCTTCTTAAAATTTGAGACTAATATGTGAAAAAGAAGTCTTCAGCATATTCTGATAAATAAAAGCTATAATTGAAATGAAAGGGAAAGTTGGAGGGGGAGGACTTGACATATTTTCTTTAAAAACACATTGAAAGGATTTGGTATTTTCTTAATTAGATGGTCATGCATAATTGTGAATGGTCAGATCTGTACATACAAAAAAAGGAGAAAATCACATTTCTACAATTTAAAGAAGAATGTTTACAATATGACTACAGAGCACAACTTTAAATCCCTTGTAGTCAGTCTGACCTATCTCTCTACCATATATGTGACCCTGTCTGTCCTCTTGTATTTCTTATCAAGTTCCGGTGCATGGGCATGCTTTGATGAATTCAACCGTATAAACATTGAAGTGCTGTCGGTAGTCGCCATGCAAATTATTACCATTCAAAAAGCGCTGGAAAATAAGGTAGGAGTCACTGCAAGATAAAAGTGTGCCAAAAATAATCTTTGGGCCAAGATGACGGCAGTTGATATTTACCTGAGTAAGATGACGGACTCGAAAATTCTGTTTCTGATTTACTGCATGCGGCATGCAAATTAATTCATCTATGTAAAATGTCTTATTATATAAATAGTCTATTCATCAAACTAACACTATCAGTGGACAAAAAACCTAAAATTTAAGTAAAAAAGTTATATATCTTCATCTTCAAATTGAAGATTTTATGATTAAAATTATGAATAGTAGTTTTCTCCTACGTATATTGCCTTCATAAATTATTTTTAAATAGAAAAAAAAATCTTTGCAGAATTTTCTATAGCGCTTTAACTTTGGCAGTCATAATTGGCATGTCATATTACATTGTTTGCATGTATTTTGTTAGGTTGACCGTTTCATGTTTGAGGGAGTGGAGTTGTTATTGAGGCCATCTTGTGCCGTCTTCGTCACAATGAACCCTGGCTACGCCGGAAGAACAGAGCTCCCGGACAATCTCAAGGTAGATAACTCTTAAAACTTATATGTACAACACTTGTTAAACAAGTTAATGAATTGTTAAACTGTCCACATCACAAATTTGTTCTCATTTATGATATAAGTCAATGCTCTGAAGCTGTGAATCTCCTGGATAAGATGAATTTCAATTTAGCTGTAGAAATATCCAAGCTCAGCTTCTTCCTATTTTACAAAATATGATATTAATTATTCTTTCCATCATCTGAATAAAAATGAATGGCATGTACTGGCATATGTGTGCACACTGTGAATTGTATTCAAACAATGTATATTATACATTGTGTAATGTACTTATATGTTATTTATCATATTTTAGGCCCTGTTCCGTCCCGTAGCTATGATGGTACCGGACTATGCCCTGATTGCTGAAATCTCTCTCTTCTCCTTTGGTTTCTCAGAGGCCAGAGCTCTGTCAAAGAAGATTGTATCCACATTCAAACTTTCATCAGAGCAGCTTAGTTCACAGGTGACTTTTCCCAAATTCATTCAAAATACATTGCATTTTTACCTAGATTTATTCACAAATCTGGTCTGTATAAACGGATACTGTTATATTGAATTCATGTTTGTAATGAAGTTAAATTTTTGTCTCATCAGAGAATATATAATGAAACTCCCTATGATGATTAAAGTTTAGTATAAGCAAACTTCATTGGTCCCTTAAGGTTCATTTTAACATTCTCTTACTGTAGTACAACTTGTTAACTTAACAAAATTATGATACGATACAGACAGCAAGGAAAATGTGCTATAACACTAGCATGCATATTTCAGGACCATTACGATTTTGGTATGAGAGCCGTGAAGTCCGTCATTTCTGCTGCCGGTAATTTGAAGAGGCAGTACCCAGATATGAACGAGGTAAACCTGTTGGATCGTAAAACGTCATGAAACTATAATCTTTCAGAAACGTGTAAAAAATAAAAATTTCTTGCTTTCAGATTTTTCAATTACAAATATGTTATCCTTGCCATGTGATGTGATTTAAATGTAGATAAACTATTGTCATATTTTTCCAAAGTTATGATTTAAGGTTTTTATCCATCAAAGTGTTCAGTTTTAATTCTACAGAACTCATAACAAATTAAGGGAGTATAACACGAGGTACATGTATGGTAGGTTAAATTTTGATGGATATTTTTGTAGGAACTAATTGTACTGCGGGCCATCAGGGATGTCAACGTACCTAAGTTCTTGGTAGACGATCTGAAGCTGTTCAGTGGTATCGTCTCCGATCTCTTCCCCAACATAGAGTAAGTTACATGCTTTTACAATCTGGTACTATTAACAGTGTACATACATGTATATATTTATGACAGATGCTTGATAAAGTTGGATGAATATTTCACTGCGGTGACCCCGTTCTTACCATGTAAATCAGGATTCACTGATTTTAGCATGTGACAAGTGACGTATATCTCTAATTTAAATTATTGAGGATTTCTTCTGATTTATTTGATTCTCAGTCTTAATAAGTCATTATTATTTAAAGAAAACAATACCGGTACATTTGTTGTAATCTGTCTAAATTCTCACATGATTTAGCTAATGACCTGATATCTAGACATTGACTTTGATAATGAAACCTCTACTGTAACCGTCGATGCTCAATTTGGTACTTTATTGGGAGTGCTGTTGAGATTGTCGTCAGCCTGGATCTTCTTTATCTTGTTTTAATCTTATTTTTCCAAGTGTTCTTTTGTCTCTGTCAGTCTTATCTTCTGATTAACTCTGTAATGAAATATTGGTAACGCAGAAAATTTTACTGCATTGTATCATTTGAATTTTATATCTTTAACGTATACTGTACATGTATATCTACAATACTGTATGAATTATTTTGACTTTGAAGGGCCCTTATGCAGTATGTACACATAACTGATTTTAATGAAGAATTTAGTTTTTAATTCAATTGTTGATTTCTCGATACAATACAATTCTGCATGCTTTCCTTTTCATCCAGATGTTGATTTCGCAGTTTAGAAAAAAAAGATCTTTTTCATAGAAGTGAACAAAAAAGTTATTTTCTTGAATTTTTCTTATGCATTATATAGAGGTGTGTTATAAAAGCTACAATCCATATTTTTCATAATGCGATTGAAATTGAAAATTCGTTAAAATTGAGGGATGTAGATCAACTTAAGCCACGCCTTTCATGTGCTGTTAAATATTTTGATTAGCAATTTTATTATGACATCATGATATATAGATAATGTGAATTTAAAAGACTTCACTCAAGGAACAACATGAAGAATTCGTGAAAAATCAGTTCATTTATTTCTCAAATTCATGTTGATCGAAAAAAAAAATTAAGAACAAAAATGAAAATTCATGTTAACTTTTTACTTCAAAGAATTATGTGAAAGTTAGGTTATTTCTCAAATCCATGTTGATTCAGAAGAAATAGAATTTAAAAACGGAACGAAAATGAAAATTCACGTTTATACATCTAATTCAATGGTAAATTTACATTTCTGAAAGTTCTGGAACAGAGGAGTAAGTAATGGTGTTTAGAATGTGCATTAAATATGTCTAGGGTGTAAAATTATTTTTTTGTGGGATGGATTTGAATTGACATACTCAATTCAGATTTTCTACACATCAATTAGAGATATGAACAAAATTTGATATTGATTTTTAAGCATTATAAGTAGAGTTTCACATATTTGTTGCAAGCAAATTATAGCCATTCATAGGGATCACTTTTTAGATGTAAAATTGTGTGTTTGAAAAGTTAAGTAGATTGATTTTTTTTTTGTTCATACATGTAGATAGACCAATATTGAATTGTCTCATTAAACTACATTGATTTTGTTTTTCCGAGTATACGTAGAAATTGGTAAAGTTTGATTTTTCCCAATCATATAAAAGAAAAATTCAGACTTTGATGAAAAAAAAATCTCTTGACAGTTTTTGGCTCCAAGCAGCATTTGTATTTTACAAGTGTGATGATAAACCATAGCTCTTACTCGACATTTTATTCTTGAGAAAGTTTGTTAGTATATACCCAATATTGCATTACTTTGTGATTTCAAATTGGATATAGGTACACAATGTAGAAGAAAATGTTATAGAGATTGTTTAATTTCTAAGTAACTAGTACGTGTGTTCAAGTTAATTTTATTTCCAAATAAATAGTGTGTTCAGTTTAATTTTCTGCAAGTGAAGATAATGGGTATTCATCAGTTACACATTGACTTACATATTAATGAATCTTTGTAAGATTAAAGACAATTGACCCTTCCGAACACGTGAAAAATTTGAGAAATTCCATGACGTCACAATGCAATTTTGATGTTTGACCAAGGTTAGAAGCTCGTTTGTCCGAGGTTAAAGCATTGTGACGTCACGAAATTTTGCATTTTTTTCCCGCAATCAGAAGAGTCAATAAGGCTCTAGTATTTAAGAATGACTTGGAATGAAGATTGTAAATATTATATGTAATTTTACAGGGAACAGCCGATAGACTATGGTGCCCTGGATACATCACTAAGGAAGACTTGTACCAAGAATGGACTCAAGGACGTGGAAGGTACAAAAATCTTTATATTCCATTATCGAACAACCGCGTGGGATCGAAACGTATTGTGCTGTGATTACTTTCATAGTTTATTTGGTATTTTCTCATTTTCTAAATTTAACTTTACAAAACTGATGGGCCATTGCAGTAGGGCAGTGCAGTTAAATTAATCCATATTGTCCAGGTTTATGAAAAGTTCATAGTTTTTGCAAACACTTCAATAGTTTGTCGACAACAGAAAATTTTTCCTTTTGACAAACTCTTGAAGTGTTTGCAATAACTATCAACTTTTCAGATACATGTATATAAACGATATGGACTTCCTTATTAGGCATTGCCCTACTGCAACATCTCATCAATTTTGTGCAGTATCACTTAAATGATGAAAAAATCTAAAAAAAAAAAAATCTCCGTAAGGAATCACAACATCGTACATTTTGACCCCACGCGGTGATAATCAGCCTACCTTATCAAAACATTTTAACAACTCGTTACAATGTCAGCAAATTTTTAAGATTGCTATCGCAACGTATTTGAACGGTCGGCATGTAGCCCAACAAGGGGAGTTTTGAAAAAAAAATTGATGAAATGGAGAGAATTCTTGGTGAATATTTTCAATATAAACAGCACATGACACAAAACTGAATGTCTCAACTGTTTCATTTCAGGATTTATCAACAAGTGTATCCAACTGTTCGAGACAACAGTGGTCAGGCATGGTCTTATGTTGGTAGGACCTACAGGATCTGGTAAAACAAAGGTATACGAAAAAAAAATTATCTCAAATGTTGTCTCAATTGAGATTTTAAGCCTATGAATAAAATTGGTCAAATTTATCTGCTCCAATTAGATGTTCTTACAGGTATTCAAATGGATATTTTTTTTTGAGTAGATGATATCTGTATTGTTGAGATTATGCCCATAGTATATATTTCAACAACATGTATGATGAAATTGAAACTTAAAAAAAAATTATGATAAATTGTCAAAAAAGAGACAGAAAATATGCTTGCCGTTGTTTTTTGCATTAAACATAAACAAACACTTATATTCCAAAGCACTGTATTGTTATCTTTGCATGCTTTGAGAAATGTGTAAAATTCTATCTCCAGTGCTACGACGTTTTGAAGAATGCCCAGACAGCATTAAAGGGTGAGATGTCACCAGCAGGTACGACATTCGAGCAGACCATTACGTATGTCCTTAACCCGAAGTCCATCACCATGGGTCAGCTGTACGGTGAATTTGACCCTCTCACTCATGAATGGTAGGTGCAAAGTAGTGTAGTATATAAACTAAGGTTATCAGTGTGAAATGCTGTTATTCTAGGAAATCAGTGAGGTTTATCCTTGTTGTATATGTAACAGGAGAGGAAAAGATGTGACCGGACTGGGAATCAAACCTGAGACCTTCTGCTATCAGGGCAGACGCTACTATCCGAGCACGATACTTGTTCCTGTCACATGCATAATGTCAGAAGAATGAAACACTGCTATTTGCATTTTATAAGATTTTGTTAAAAAGGCTTAAAAAGTTTTAGTCCCTGCATTTTCAAAATTGGATATTTATGTGCACAATTAAACAAAGGAGTAGGTTTGGTAATCTGCCATTTCTGCCCTTTTTTCAAAGTTGTTCATATATCCATAATATTCTAGTTTATAAAATGTCAAATGTACAGTGAATCCAAATCAGGAAAGCCTGTTTTGATTTCACAGTTTCATACTTAATAATACATTGCTCAAAACGTCTAAAAAATGTTAAAATCATGGAAATAAAAGAGCGAAATTTCGATACAAATTTAGGAAATCAAGTAGCGCGCCAAGCCTTGCCCATGATAATTTTTGAACCAATTGATAGATTTCTGATCAGCCTTTTTATCTGCATAAAAAATATTGTGGGTTAGGCCTGGCGCATAGATGAATTTTGAAGATTTGAGTGTAAAATATGATGATTTTCCTTTGTTTTGCTTAATTCAGGGGGAATGACGATAGAACATGATGTCACATATCACGCGCGTGACGTTAAGAGTGCTCAAAATTATGAAGCCGTATTTTCTCAAACATTCAACATTGCAATAAGTGATAATAAATAATTCGTTTATGAAAACAAAAGCAATTTTGTCAAGATTATATGGCCGATATGAGGAGTTAGCGTGCCTAGTTCTTTTAAATTTTCTTCTTCTTTCTACATTTTGTTCTTTTTAATGATTCCAGCCTGTAACCATAAGTGGATCTCAGTTTATTTGCCAATGGTCTCATTTCTGTATATCAAGTTTCTACTTTACTCAAAAATTTGTTTTTCAGGACTGATGGTATTTTATCGACCCTGATCCGTATCGGATCCTCGGCCACAGATCCCAAGAAGAGATGGTACGTATTTGACGGTCCTGTGGACGCTGTGTGGATCGAGAACATGAACACCGTGTTAGATGACAACAAGAAACTCTGTCTCAGCAGTGGAGAAATCATCAAACTTACTGAGGTACGATTTATTCACATACGGGTCAATTTACTTTGGGTCAATCAAAATTAAAGTTACATGTAGATCACTTTACACCTCAGTAATTTTCTACATCAGTCAATCTTGCAGTCAATTACAATTTATAAGATTCAAAGTTTCCGCGAAGATCAGCATAAAACATTATAGCAAACATTTTTCTTCTTGAAAACTCTACTTTATAAAATGTATTCAAAGAGGGATTTGTAATCCACATTTCTTCTTTCAAGTGTAAAAAACATAAATTCACAGATTCTTGATGAATTTAGTTTTAAACAATGATTTTGATATCTTTTCATTGCTGTACATCCTTTGTCAGTTTTCTTTGAATAAATTTATATGGCTTATGATTTTAGTGGATATTTGCCACTGACCATAAAAATCTTAAATTTTTTTTTAAACAGAATATATTCAAATGTATTTACATTATACATGCATTTTTAGCACATGACGATGATGTTTGAGGTGCAGGATTTAGCAGTAGCCTCCCCTGCTACCGTCAGTAGGTGTGGTATGGTTTACCTAGAGCCGAGTTATATCGGATTGGATCCGTTTGTGGAGTGTTGGTTACGGAAACTCCCAGACGCCATCTACCCATACAAAGAGACCTTGGAGGAGCTGTTCGGAAAGTTTATGCAGGTAAAGATTTGATAGAAAAGAATGAATTTAACTCCTTTGTCTTTACATGTATGCTGCATGAAATGTTGAAAATGTTTTGCATAAAATTTTTACTATAAAGTGGAAAACAAAAAATGGATTAGAGTTTCTATCTGTTGAATACATTTGTCTACATTCAGTGAGTTATTTATTACTTATACATGTATGTACAAATTATATTGAAATTATTGTAACCATAGATAATCAGTATGTCATGGGTTCATTTATAAAATATTCACGATTTATTTTGGAAGCTGTACGTAAGATAATCTGTTCAGGAAAACGAGCGAGTCTCGTTTTCCTGATTAGATATTCCTATTCTAAATAAAAAGACCTTAAATACTTTTATATATTTATTGGCAATGTATGGCCGCGGTGGATATGACAAATTTATGAATTAATATTATGACACATTATGAATCATATATTTATGAAATATTAAATTTGATTTATGCAAACGATTTTGAATATAACTTATTTAACTTAATATGATCATACATTATAAGTTATGTTATTTTACATTACACATAAAATCAATTGTCTCATAACACATATGACGTCATTGTTGGAATCAAGTTTTCGTTAGTTGAATGCCGTGCATGATGAAATCTATCATCGAACCAGAAAGTTCAAATCCAAGAAAATTGACATTGTGTTCACAGCATCGCCGGTGAATGCCTTGCGAGCTGGAACGTAATGTACAAAATGTAATATTTCCTGCCTGATAATCCACATGTAGAATATATATTGAGTGGTTTTTACGCTATCAAGAGAATTTTTCGCTAGATCAGGTTCACAATACCGCCGGTGAAAGCCATGCTTACTGGAACCCGATGTACGAAAAAGTATATGTATTTTCAGGATAGACGAAATCTTGCTTTTTTGTCCTTCACTTCGCTCTAATCTGGTTCAACGGCTGCTCCAATTTTTAGTGGACATCTATTATAGGGATTGGATCCACCGCGACGGGTTAAAGGGGGTGCTTCCTTCTATAAGGATATGTGATATGGGTCTTCAGAACAACTATGGCGTCGACCAAGCTCACTGACTTCAAGGGCATTCAAAACATCGAAGATGGACAGTTTCTAGCCATAACTGAAAGATAAAAGAAATCTAACGCCAGATAATAACAATAGTTTTAATCAACTTCACTAGTAGCTGAATCCAAATTGTATTATAAACTGAGATGCCCAACCGGGTGGGAGGGTGGGAATTTTAATGGACAATCTAAAAAATACGTCTAGCCGGTAAAACGGCGTTATCAAAGTGATTAACCTCTAGGTTGTTTCGCGCCGGGGTTACTTGAAGAGGGGTCATGTAGAAAGAACTTAACTACGTACAGCTCCAAAATAACTATGAATATTGTAGACAAGCTCCTATATTCGAAATTATTTTGGAAGCTGTACGTAAGATAATCTGTTCAGGAAAACGAGCGAGTCTCGTTTTCCTGATTAGATATTCCTATTCTAAATAAAAAGACCTTAAATACTTTTATATATTTATTGGCAATGTATGGCCGCGGTGGATATGACAAATTTATGAATTAATATTATGACACATTATGAATCATATATTTATGAAATATTAAATTTGATTTATGCAAACGATTTTGAATATAACTTATTTAACTTAATATGATCATACATTATAAGTTATGTTATTTTACATTACACATAAAATCAATTGTCTCATAACACATATGACGTCATTGTTGGAATCAAGTTTTCGTTAGTTGAATGCCGTGCATGATGAAATCTATCATCGAACCAGAAAGTTCAAATCCAAGAAAATTGACATTGTGTTCACAGCATCGCCGGTGAATGCCTTGCGAGCTGGAACGTAATGTACAAAATGTAATATTTCCTGCCTGATAATCCACATGTAGAATATATATTGAGTGGTTTTTACGCCACATGATCTATGATCACGCCAACATATTATATTAAGAATGTTGGGGAAAACCAATCAATAGATATTATGAAAATGTACCATGATTTTTTTGGCCCTTTTTAGAATTCCATGTAATTTTGCGTTACATTACTGTAGCCAAAATCATCAGAAATATGTAAATGAAGAGGAGCCCGCCAAAAGGTTGCAGCTTCGGCTGGTCATGCTGTACGGAACACGCCCATAAGGCTGAACTTTAACCTATTCTGATAAATGAATTTTAATGGGTGGTCCAGAATTTATTGTCAGGGTTGACCTTTGAATGCTCGATCGCTGGAGTGATTTTAGTTGGTATCAGTGTTATTTACAGCCCATTAAGAATTTTCTGTTAGAAGAACGATTCCCACCGCGGCCTGATTTAGGACAGGTGCCCAAACAGAATGAAAGAAAGATTAATTTAGTGTTATGACATCAGGTCTAAATAATGGACAATTTGTTTAGTTAATTACTCTCAAATTAAGTTATCGTTTCATTAAATGAAAAATTTGTGTTTGTGGTATGTGAACACCTGCAAATATGTTTTAACTTGAGCATTGTGTAACATATGTATTCAATAAATATCTATCCGCTAATGTAGAAGCAATGTGTAATGCAAATCTTAAGAGAGCGAAAAGATATGTAGCAAAATTGTCCTTTTTTTGTAACTTTCGATTCTCACTCATTAAAAACTGAGCACATGAATACTAAAAAATAGTAACCTTTTTCTTCATGGCCAAATTTGTTTTGGTTTTCAAGGTCAGGCAGTCGAACGCAATTAATTAATTTGTATATGTTGCGTTATTTGTTTTGATCTACGTATGTTTCTCTTTATGTATTTGTTCGTTCGTTTGTTTAATCTATTCAATTTGATTATCACTATCTAAATTTATTAATAACGAACATACTTTCTTCAACTCTTTATCCAGTTTTGTTCGTTGTTTAGCTATTCATTTGTTCTTTCATTTATTCAACATGTTCAATACTTTCATTTATCATTTCCTCATGTCTACACTACACTCAAACCTTCTTATACATGTATTATTGACCAATATTGTATAGCTTGTACCAATTTTGGGTGACGTTAAAGGTAGTAAAATCAGGCGGGCGTATCAGTTTTCACCACATCTGTCCTCTGTTTTTTGTTTGTTTTTGTTTGTTTGTTTGTTTTTTGTTTGTTTTTTTTTATTGTTTTGTTTTGTTTTTGTTTTTGTTTTTGTTTTTTTTGTTTGTTTGTTTGTTTTTTTTGACGCAAAAACAAATCAGAACATGTCATCTGTATAAACACACGTTAAAGCAATATTTAAATATCTTCGAAATTGTATTTATTGTCCATGGGGTCAGTTTCACGATAATTAAAGAATTGTGGAACATTAGCGTTGCACGTAATAAGATATTTTCTCTTCCCATTTCTGTTATTAATAAAGTATTGCCAAACAGCGCAAGTACTATTTTATGTTACGCACGTGTGCTTTAACAAAAATCTGACAAAATAAACAAAAGACAGACACAAATTTCTTTCCAACTTCACAGAGATATCAAACATCAAATCACACGTTCACTAATATACGTTACGCACGTATGAATTGACAAAAATCTGACAAACTAAACAAAAGACAGACACAAATGACAAATTTCTTTCCAAGTTCACAAAGATATACAAACATCAAATCACACGTTCACAAATATACTTTACGCACGTATGCATTGACAAAAGGCTGACAAAATAAACAAAAGACAGACACAAATGACAAATTTCTTTTCAACGTCACAAACTGATACAAACATCAAATTACATGTTCACAAATACACATTTTCTGTCAAACGTACTTATCCAATTAAGATTCTCAAAAGCTTG